>OX123204.2:35778913-36151708 GCA_944739405.2 Euclidia mi
ACCTATTTACTATATATTTTATCTTTTTCTATATGTTTTATGTTTATACCTTTACAAATAAGGTGAAAAATTTTAGTTGTTAGAAACTGAACACCTTTCCCAAGAAACACGATTTACCTTATTATATGCGTAATTAAGTGTGTAAGATTATTGTTTTATTCAAAGTAGTTTTCACGACTATTCATGTTAAATAAATAAAGCGTGACTAAATTTATATGGACTAGTAGCACAGTCAAATAATATGGTCTTTATACTGTGCTAGTAGCATGGAAATAGAAAGCACTGTTTTGAAAACACCTTATTTTCTCTATGGTTATTTCTAATAATAATTTGCAAAATACTATAAGTACATAAAACAAACCAACATAATAAAATGAGACCTAATCATTGGATAATATACCCACAATTTTTCTCATAAAGGAACTTACGCGGTACGCCTAACCTATACACAAATATATTGATGCTTTTAATGAATTGTAATTGTTTTAAGAATTTTCTTAACTGTTTTAGAGACTAATAACTTATCCACTAGACCACAAGATAAAATATTTTCCCATTTACTCAGGTAACTGTTGAGAAGCTGACAACACAGTTCTTCACGCATGCGTCTTGTTGCTTTTGTTTGACACACACTGTCAAAATGAGTTGCCTCATTTTTGGACCTATTTTTCCTAGGCAGCGCGGTGTCTAGTATAGCGAAGCGATACCAATCATTTGTCTAAGGTAGGTATTTATTTTATTATTATATTCAGTTAATTAAAACCATCAGGTTATGGGCCCAGAAAATAATAGTAACTGAGTAAAAATAAACACTACTGAAATGGCTGGTACATCGTACCGCATTGAATTGCTAAATAAAAACAACTATGACACGTGGCAAATTCAGGCTCAAGCAGTAATGATTAAGGGTCGGAACATATCTGACGGAAGATCCGTCGCGTTTTATCGGTCGCGGAACGCTAATACATACAAATGTATAGAAAAACGTTCAACCTTTCAGGCTGGTTTCAGAGTCACGCGTTTGACCGGCGCCAGCCACACGCGCGCGCTTACAATTACACTAGATTAGTAGTAGCGTTTCATGGTCACGCAGTTCAAACGCGCCGCGTGTGAGACGCGCGCGCCGGCCGCGCTGCCGAAGCTTCATACATTGCAATGAGAAACGCGAACTCGTTTCACAGTAGTCCGCGCGCCAAGCACGCTGTTAAGACGCGCTAGCCGACGGCGCGTGCCGCGCGCGTCTCTCTAAAACCAGCCTCACATCTGACCGAAGATCCGTTAGTACGTCGAGCGTACAGCGTCTGTTCCGTCTTCCGTCAACGCATTATCCGTCGACGTCGCGCGCACCACGTGATTTTTGACTTTGAGTAAGGAATATACATGGAGAGGGCAAATAGTACATATAGAAAAATTACATTATACACATATACACGAAATCGATATAAAGCCACCAAACATAGTGTTGTCTCGTTTTGTCTTAGGGATATCTCTGTCAGAAAAAAGAGATAGCCATAGTTTACTGAATAAATTAATCATGACAATATTTTATTAGAAATGTCATTCGTGTCACTGTCGCCGTATTTTTCGCCAAGGTTTGTGGTACATCGCTGTGAAATCGTTGTATATCGAACATAATAATTTTGTTTTTGTGCATAAAGATGTCTAAAAACCAGATGAATCAGTGCTTCAGGCTGTGTGTTTCACTACCGTATGTATGGTGCCATTCATGTCTGGTACTTTCTCAGCGACACAGTATCGATATTGGCTGTCAGAGAATATTTTGTTACATGTTTGATACAAGGGTCGTCTTTCACTTTGCCATGGTCGCCCACATTTACATTATGGAATAAACTAATCTGGCAAAAGATTTAAACTAACTAAAGTTACTTACTACAAAAATGTATTATTTTCCTCTAACCGGCTCCATATCGATATCGATTACATTCTGGAGTACAACCCGAATGGCAGCCATTTTATTTGCCCAACGTTTTGTAGGTGTGCACACTAATTTCGTAGGTATGCACGCTAAATACGTAGGTATTGGACATACCATATCCATGTCATTCCCAGATCGGTGATTTTTAAGATCGTAAGATTCCAGGGCCGCCAGACCTTACTTATTTTTTCAGAAACGAAATGTGTAGAATAATATAGTGTTAGTATGTGCTATGAGTGTACGCATACTTACTAGCTTGGATCGAGGGCCGATTTTTAAGTTATGAGGTGCTAAAGGTCCACGGGAACAATTTCCATACATCTTCTTAATATATAAAATCCTTGCGTTACTGACTGACTGACAGACACGCTACAGCCGAAACTATTGGGCGCAGGAAGCTGAAATTTGGCATGTATGTTCCTTGGGGACCGTAGGGGTGCACTAAGAAGGGATTTCTCGAAATTCCCACGAGATCGGCCAAAACGGGTAAATTTTAAAAAATGCAAGTATAGCTGCTGGCGTCCTCTAGTCTTAATATATATATTTCTTGTGTGCGTGTGTATGTCACTGAACTCCTTCTAAACGACTGGACCGATCTTGATGAAATTTTTTGTGTGTGTTCAAGGGGACTTGAGAATCAATAATTACGATGACGATGTGACGTAATTGCTACTTTATTTGATGGTCATTTATTTCCTGACTCAGACACATGCATTGATTTCGCAATTTCCAGTTTCTTGTTATTTTTAGATTCATTGCTCAATTTATAATTATTTTTGCGATAAAAATTTGATGAAAGATTGGATGATTGAGATGAAACTGTCTTGGGCGTCCCATCTTGACGTCGCCGAGACGACTCTAGGGCCGTGAACTTGTTCTCTAAGAAGTCCAAAAAGTCTTGGAGTACTGGAAGCTCACGCGAATTCTTCAACGACTCTATGTACTCGGAATAAGACTCACTATCCAATTTTTGTGCTAGTATATAGACAAGAAGAGGATCCCACGTCGTAATATCTACGCCTAGGTTCTTTATGGCGTGAAGACTCTCTAAAGTGACGTCATGAAGTCGTTTGATGGCCGTGTATGACTGCTGCTGTATGTTGGCAAGATTGTAAAAGGAATTTACGTGGGACATAAATATCTGCTTTTTGTTATTAAATCTGTGACTCAAAATCTCCCAACAGGTGTTGTAGTTATCCGCGCTAATCGGGAGATGCTGGATCAAACGCTCGGCTTCTCCTTTAACCTTACTTTTCAGGAACTGCATCTTTTGTGCCTTTGACAGAGAAGGATTGTTGTGGATTGCTTCATCGAAAAGATCTTTGAAGGATACCCACTGTTGATAGCTGCCTGAGAACATAGGGATTTCCATCTTTGGTGTGGATTTGTCACGATGCGACGTTTCCCACATCTTGGAACTGATAGCCTTTCTCAAGCCGTTGTCCGTACGCTCATGTTTTGTGTAGCTTAATTCGTACGCCTCGTCGTCTTCCAACTCCATCATAAGTTCCCAATGGCTGTTGTCTATGGCTGTCCACCGAGTTTGTAACAATCGCAAGGCGTCTTCGAACTCCCATTTGTCGCACAAGGCTTCGACACATATGTTTTCTACGGTTCGTGCAAATGCCTTGAAGTTGATAGTCTGCTTGCGGAGCATGTCATCTAACTTACTAAAATTACCTCTAGACTCCTCAGCACGAGCGCGCGCGGGACTGGAGGATGCTGAGGGTGGCGAGTTATCCTGCTGCTGTAAGGATCTGCCCCCCGAAGGACTTGCTGCTGCTGCTGCTGGCTGATAAGAGGGATTTTCTTCCGACTCAGAGAAACCTTGCTGCTTTGCTTTGTAACATAACTCGTCATAATATTTGCATATGGCGTCTTTTGCTGCTTTATAAGACTCCATTGTTCGCTCGAACTCCAAATTGACGAAGTACTTATGACCTCTTTTTTCGAAAGGCAAAAGTTTCTCGTTGTTTACCTGATATTCTCCCCAATACGACTCTAAAAGATCTAGTCTCTTTTTGCAGTAGTCGATGGTCTTACGCTGTTTGCTATCCTTGTAGAAATTAATGAGGACTTTGGCAATGCTCTCTGCCAATTCAGTTTGTTGGAAATATATAGACTCCATTGTGCTGCTGTTAGATTAAAGTGAGCTAGAAATTACGGAACGTTCTTACTTGAAAGCCGCTTGTCCTACGGCTATTGTTCACACAAATACTGCGGCTGCTGCTGCTATGCTGCTAGGTACGCCAGCGGCTGGTGCGGTGGTAGATCACAATGAACTCACGCCTAGTCTAGCGCGCGGCAACCCACAGGCTGCTGGAATTCTATAGGCACTACGCGTTACGATTTATCGCGGTCGCGGAGTCCTTGGCGGTTACGAAGGACCAGTATGAACGGTACGGTTCGAGCTGCTAGATGTTTTGGGATGCTAAATGATAAGTCTAAGCTGAGATTTAGATATAGATTTATTCCGACACTTTACGTTAATTAATGCTAATGATGATTATGAGTGTTACAAGTAGGTCGGTTGATCGCACACTGGCTCGTGTAGAACGCGCGGTCCGCTGGTGCGGCCGCGTGACCTACTTGAGCCAAAACTGCTGATGATGATGTGTTCTATGAGTATCGAACAGTAGTACTTGTCTTTATTGCAAAAATACAACACTGTCGAACAGTGGCATGATATATAGAAGACGTGCTCTCGAAAATGTCGAATGTTCAAATGACTGGAAAGTATTGTACATACGAACGTTTAATAAATAATATTTGGTTGTTATTATTTCGGTTATTGATTGGTTCAGTAATATTTCATAATATATTAGGGTGCATAGGGTTCACACCAAGAACTTAGGGTCCCAAGCCAACCTCACCTGCAAGTGGTGGACCTGCCGATCAACGGACGATGCTCTGGCAAACAAAATGTCCCAATAAGCGGCAATAGGCTCGCCACCTATTAAGTGGGATCAAAACACTGGCGAAAAATGGGCGTTTAATATGCCTATGCCTACCCCTTCGGGGAAACAGGCGTGAGTCTATGTATGTATGTATGTATGTAATATTAAGACAATCAACCTTATTAACTCTGTTTTTTTTTGGTTTCTGTATCTATTTTTCTACCAAATTGTTGTTATTTTCTAGGGAATATGCTTCGTATAATACTCAGCATCAACGTATAACGAATTATTATTTGGATATAGATTCGTATATGTTATTAATTAAATAAATTATTTATTATAAATTATTTATTTACAATTATAAAACAATGTTGTTCTGTTGTACTTTTAATTTCCATTTCATCTATTTCTCTTAGTGCCAAATTCATTCATTTTATTAGTATTTTCCGTAACTAGTTGTTGAGCTGAAAACATGAATATCACTACCACTTTGTTATAAAAATTGTACCAGATCTGTTCAGAATTAGAGATGTTTTATTAAAATATCGACAGAATTACTATTTAAGAATACGACCAAGCATTGTAAGTAAGTATAACAAATAATATGTTAGGCGCTTTAGTAAAATTATAAAGTTAATTGAAGTGTTTCTGTACATAGCTCACGAATAAAAAGGATTTAAAACGAATTTTGTTTCACGGTTTGTCACTGTGAAATTTACCTAAGCCAGAAAAGACTAAGATTCAACTGCTACTGGGCAGCTTAGTCAGTCAAAATTAAAATAAGTGACTAGCAATCACTTGCATGTAAAACATCCATTTTCTGAAGCACTGTTTCATTACATGAAACAGTTGAAGGTGTATCTAAATGCAACATTAAGATAGCGTGTGATTTCGATTTAACAAGTTAGTAGCTGAGGCGAAATTAAACTTCGAGTAAATCCTACACAGCGTCATCAGACAAGATTTTTTTCGCAAAAACATTGCTATGCTTAAATTTGTCTTGGAAATGAATGAGTTTAATTAAAGTTCATAGTATAAGCAAGATAAAAAGGGTAAAAAAAATGGTTAGAGTTTTTGAGATCATGAGTTCATTAATTGCCAAAATTTAAGAAGTTAAGGCGTTACCATTCCCAAGATGCTTCTATTTTATGAAGCTCTATAGACGTAAGCTGTAATCCTCGCATAGTCACGAAAGTTTACCTATTTGAAGATAGCTAATAATATGATAATATACTATTTGTGAATACTGTTGTAGAAAATATATTTTTATCAACTGCCATATCTATTTTGTGTATGTTTGTCTCTGATTGTAGAGTATGCTTATATAGTAGATGATCCTTATTCGTTTGTTATGAGGATTTAAAATAGTTTACAGTGATGTTGAATCTTATAATGTGACTGTAAATTTATTGATACAAAATTATTTTGTAGTTGTATCTTATTCTTATACTCCAAAAAATATAGCTAAACTTTAAACACATATGCATGAAAATATTATTATGTTATAAATATAATATCGTAGTAATCATGTTGAAAAATTTGCGAATGTTTTAAATCCTATTAATTCTTTAACTACTTCTGCTTTTCTTTTGCTACTTACTATCATTAACTTTATTATAATGAGTTAAGGGATTTTAGATAGGTACTTAATAATATCATAATAATGAGCTATGTGATTTACTATAGGTATATTTTCATTCTCATAGAGCAACGTTAGCTATATTCTACGGAGTATAATTATTTTTATGTATTATGAAAGCTCAAATATTTTTAAATCTACGAAAGTCAATGAAGACACATAGATGTTTATAAAATTGTTATGATTTTATGCTAAAACTATAAATAAAGAATATTTTTTATTTGTATGAATACAACTTTATGTCGTGGTGATTATTTTTGCATTTTCCCCTTCCTTCGATTAGTTCAAGATAAAAGATAGTTCACTCAATTCCAAACGTAAACATAAAATTGATGAATGAATAGAATTCAAGTAATAAATCTAGGTAACTACACATTATTCAAATGCCTAGTTTACATGCAAATATATACATCTGCTCTGAAAATAGTTATGATATTTTTTTATCTTTTTTGAGAAAAGAGAACTTCCGCATTAGAACTAAATCCTATGTCGCGGGGGACTTTACAGACATACAACTAACGGACACGATGAAGACCCAGACTCGAAACAACAATTTATGAATCACACAAAGTGTTGTCTCGTGTGGGGATCGAACCCACAACACTTCAGCGCTGTGTCGAGCGGTGAGGCTGCCGCTTAAACTACTACGCCAACCGTGCAGTCGTCTTAATCATTAATCTCAATTCAAATTGGGCAAAAAATATGCGATTTAATAATAAACAAATCTGTATATATGAAATTCTTTTATATATAAAATTCTTGATTTGCTGACTGACAGACAACGCACGGCTGAAACTACTAGGCACAGGAAATTTAAATTTGGGACGTACCTTGAGGACTGTAGGCGTGCACTAATAAAGGATTGAAAAAAAAATGGTTAAATTGGGGATCCTCTTGACAAAAATATAAATAATGCTGGATGCAGTGTGTTGCAAGAAGATTTTTCCTTTCACAGGAGCCCAGGTTATTGTAATAAATTTAATACGCGTTTTATATATTTGTGTTTGTTTATTTAATATAGATACATCACGTTCTTAACACGTTTGTTGCAAAGTCACTAAAATTCTATAAAAATCTCTCCTTTCCCCTTTTACAGTTGTCATCCAAGTACTTGGTAGTCCACATTTCTTACGCCTCGAGAACGCTAAAGACATTGTTGTAGAATGATTGGTGACCGAAGCATCGGTTGTTTCTTGTTCTTTGGCACTTTCGAGAGTTGTAACTTCATCTGGGGTTGTGAAAATTGTAGTGGTTTCGTACAAGCATGGTACTATTACAAAACCTAAAAAGTAGAAAATATGATACTGATTGACAATTTCGTAATTTGTTACAGGTTATAAACCTGAATACCTCCGACAGTCAATAATATTGAATACAACTAGATATAACAAAGAACCGCATTATGTTACCGTGTTATAGACAACTATTGCGAATTTTTAAACCGATTATCGGACATCTTATAACCTGAATTTTCGTAAAGGAATAGGAAGTACTTTTTTATTAGAAATTAAAAACATTAATGAAAGTACTCATGATAGGATTTTTATGATTGTTAAAATAATAAAGACAATCAAAGCATAAATTTTTATTGCCAACATAGCTCTTGGACTTGAGAAATAGATGCCACACACCATTACTTATACACTCCAGTCTCCAATACATGTAATCTGAACTTTCCTTGCTGTTCTCTTTGATACCTTCATAATTCAGCATGCTTTTGGATTGATGTCATGGTGCATTCGAGAAATTTATTTTTTCCATATTAGTTGCGTTCTGTGATTCATTATCATTGAGCACATTATATTCTTCTTTCCTATCGAAAGCCAGCGCATGGGGTAAATTCGTTTGCACTGTTTTGCAACAACTATTTTTCTTTGGCAACATTTCATTTATTGTCTGATTTGGTTTTAATTCATTGTCTTTCAAAATATTTACTGTAGATACAAGATCATCGTATATGTCGTTCTGGCCCAGAGCTGCACTAGTCATGCGCATCATATACTTCAGAATAAAATCTCTTCGGATTTTAGGCGCTATATTATTATGTGTTTCTTTGATATCTTTATAATAGCCTGTAGTTTGAACTTTACGCAATATGTTAGCAGTTCTGACATGCATTTTATTTTTTGAATGCCACCAAGAAGTGGCCTTAACAAATGATCTCGTTGTGAAATCTTTAGTATTAGATGGCCGAATCTGGCTACGTGCCTATTTCACTACATTGTCATTAAAGTCATTGTTTTTAAAACGCACTGAATTTATTTTAGGTATATTATCTAGTTCCTCGTTACTTACTTGTCTGTTATCTTCTTGATGTAGTGATGGCAGATTATTACTGTCTACAGTTGTTATCATCCAAGTTAATGGTCTATCACACGTCTTACCATGGCAAACAGAATTGTTCAAAATTTCCATGCCTAATTTAGTTGTTGCTTCGAATCTTTTTTTCTCCTCAACAACGTATCCACCCTTGTCACCATCAACAGTATCGACACTAAAACTAGTGCGTTCAGTTGTTGTGATTTCTTTAGAATTTGTTATATTCGTAACAATATTAGTAGGATTCTGATGTGAAATAACATTACCATCAGTGGAAAAATCGCGTGATGAAGTGGTAATTTTTTTGTAATCAAAAATTGGTAGAGGCATAGAATGAATCACCGTGGTTGTTGGAGGCACTGGATTTGGCTCTTTATTTTCTACTACCAAAACCAAAACAATACAGGATATATATTTCTTGATAACCTGAAAGAGCATCCTTATTAAAACTTGTTTTTAATCTCTTTACAAAGATATCAATGATACAAGGTAAAAATATGTTAAAGCTACTAAAACCTGTGCTTCTGTGCGTTATATTTTTTTGGAACCTAACAAAGCCTGAACCAAAGTTATTTTCAGGCAAATATTTAAAGAAATATCACAGTTACTTAGCGCGACACAATACAGATAAATATCTTAAAGGCTGCACCATTTCAGTAATTTAAAAATAATCACGTATTTAATTCTGTGATTGTTATGTATATCAGCGTTCAATTGAATAAAGTTGTTAGATTCTGTTCTTTAGACCCTAGATTATAGGGCCACGTCAGCTTTCGCTATTTTTCAAGAATTCTAAAAGAAAAGCTAATGGAAAAATATTTGTGTTTCAAATGTTAATTTATAAGCTCGTAAACTGACCACGTTATTAGCTGGCAATTGAAGAAATGTGTGTATTTAGATGTCTTACAGCTGTCTTAACTAGGAAATCACGGTGACTCGAATAATAAGAGTTTTGGAGTAGGGTATTAATCGAAATTAAAACGAGTTCATAAATCAATAACACTTTTTATTAATTGTAATGTTTCTTGTACTCATTAAAGTAGTAACCCATCACAAGCTAACCACTATAAACAAAACCATACAAAACTACTTGGCAACATTAAGTACAAGTAGTAAGATTACATGTAGCGATATCCTTTATTCTTCTAACGCGTTGTCTTCTTTGACGTGGAGATCCAGGTAGCAGGTCTATCGCATCGGTTATTATCACAGAACCTTGGGTACCACCATGTAGTTTCTTTAGCATGTGGTTTTGATACATGATCAGTATTTTTGTCATGAATAACTTGAGTCAACATCATATCATCATCCGGGATTGCATTTACGAGTATAAATGTATCTTCTGTGTTACTTATTATTTTCGATGTTGAACTAGTAGTTGTACATTTATATGTACGATATGTAGTTGTAAAAACAGTGGCAGCAGGAGTAGTGAGAGAAATAATACTAGTAGGGTATGTTCTTTTAGTAGTAGATGAAGGTGTTGTAGTGCCAGGATGGTATTAAACGAGTACTACTTTTGAAATATGGAGTTGTAGTAAAATAAATTGTGGGCTGAATAATATATTGTGTACGAATTGGAGTTGTAGTTACAATAAAAATTGTAGAATATGTGTAAGGGGTAGTCTGAGTTGTTGTAGGATAAGTAGTAGTAATAAGATTTCTTGTCGTAGGACGAATAGAAGTAGAAGTAGTAGTACTCGTAGTACTAGTAGTAGATGTTGCACGCATTGTAGGTCGAGTGGTCGTTATTGTGGGCGGAGATAAAGATGCCATAGTACTTCTTCTTGTGGTACGGGTTACAATAGATGTTCTTGTAGGTCGAATAGTAATGGTTATTGGCGAACTTATAGTGTTAGTAGGAGAAGCCAATGTTGATTCACTGATAGGTACGGTTTGAGTAGTAATAGTTGGCGAACTATCGGTTGGTCTACTTGTCGTCTTACATATTTCTGGACTCGGGATCAAACCTCTACCAAGGCAATACAGATTATATGTTTCTTGATAACCTGCAATCACAATTATTTTATAAAATTCAGGGCACTGAATTCTATTATACAAAGGAAGTGTGCAAACGATCTCTTAATTGGCTTTTGCTAAGCTATTAGCAAAAGCCAATTATTACAAGAAAACTACGGCAGTTAATTAAACACTTCGTCTTATATTTCTTTTTTGGGTTAGGTATATCACCAAAGAAGCCCCTGAATATTTTTTTTCTGCAAATTGTCTAGACTTGCGCGTCGTATAATAAAACGTCAAAAGATATAAATACAACATAATACAAAAATTATGTTAAATATCGCTTACGACCTAGGTTCCTGTCACTTATTTCAATAAAATAATATAGAATTAATCAAATTGACATGTGAAGTATGGACTTAATTGATGTATCAATTGATACAGGACATTTAATAAATCCACTTTCGTCTAACAAATTATTAAATGGGATTAATATAATAATGAGTAAAATCACAATTTGTATTTCAAAAGCTGATTGTTACAGGGCGTCGTCAAAGAAGTAAAAATGAAGGAAGCACAAGTAGGTAACAATGATAAAAATGCTTTAAAGTTTGGAGTAAAACCCAGTATATACATTATTCAACATATTTATTAATATTTATTTTGCCGTGCTCAAATCAACATTGAAAGTCTGTTGGACCACCCGTGCAAGGAATCCTCTGTCCTGTCTGTTTTTTATAATCTGAAATGGCAGATAAAACATGTTAATACATGTTAAAAATAATATATTGCTTATATGTATCAGGTTTTATCTGTAGTTTTACTCCAACTTTAAACCTACTAAAAATACAAATAGTATAATTATGTTCTATGGTTTGCAACTACCCGAGCAATATTCAAATCTTTAGAATGGTTCAATCTAATTAGATGTCTAAAACTAAAACTATTTGCTTGAATATTTGGTTAGAGAAGACGCTGGAGTCACATCGTACAAAACATTTGGCTGCATAACTACCTTTGGCTTATTTCTGACAGGCGCTGAGTAAATTACAGAGGTGGAGTAATGTAATTTGGAATATTTCTATGGACCTTCTATTGTTTATGAAAATATTGTTTTTTGTTGAATTGTAGATCAAAGAATTCTTAATTTGCTAATAACGTTTGAATGTGATAGCAATGGCGTACCGCAAGGTGCGATAACTAATTTTAGCTATTGAATTGAATTTTAAATTTATATTTCATTAATTTTATTATCAATATTTTAATTATTTTATGTTATTTTAATATTATTATTATTTTATAACATCACCCACTGATTAATTTATAATACATGGATAATATGTATTTTGTTTAGTTTTCGACACATTTTACCACTACTCATAACACACTAACACATATTTAGATACAATACATGATAAGCGTTGAGTGCAGCCGGGGTTTGTAAGTACATCCGTGTTGTCACAAAGGTGCCGGATGAAAATCAGTCGCCTAGGAATGCTCTAGCTTTACTGGGCTAAATGCTGATCTGGCAACCTGTTCGGTCAGCCTTGGGACACCTACCTCATAACAGCTATAAAATTGAATCATATTATTTTAATATTACCTAAGTGTTGTTTTAAGTTTTATTTTAATTTGTTTTTGTTTGTGTCCTGTGTGCTGTCTGAATAAATTTTATCTTTCTTTCTTTCTTCTTTCTTCCATAACGTGTTGGTTGTCGCTTTCGGCCAGCAATATTAAAAAGTATCAATGTGATTGATATTTTTGTGCTTTTCGGTTCACATTGTTCACACTTTTCTCAGATTTTACTAAATAATACGTTAAAGATTATAAAGATAGACTGAGATCTTACGTACCAGCATTATAATCGCAGTTAAATTCGTACATGTCGCATTGATCGAGGAAGTTCCGGCGGCTGCAGCCATTTTCAGTGGTCGCGCATACCATCCGGTTGTCGTGGACACACACTTTGGCCAGGTCACAGTAGTTCACAGGCTGTTGGAAACACAATATGTTAGGAATATTTTAGTTCGAGATAAAAGGAAAAGAGATAAAAAAAATACGTTTTGGACTATTAAAGGACAACCAAATTTCCAGATGCGTTACCAGACAGTCGGTGATTATTTACACGAGAAGTTTGCTGACTTTTCTCTAATCACGACAGCAACGATAGCTGTCAGCTATAAATTAGATACACATTTCAATATAATTTTAAGAGACAGGTAATTATATTTATGGTGGTTTTGGAGAGTAGTACAAACTATATACTTTGTACAATGAATATAGTGACTAGTGCTTTACATCAACTATGGTGAATCGCACATGTTGTCACGTTTCGCCCTGAAACTAGTTTAGCAGTTTAGCATTTCGGTTTCTGCGGCTGCGGTGTGCTACAGGCTTAACTGACTGACTCGCTTGAGGATCAGCTTCATAAATTGTGACATGTGTGTTCACGTTTCCACTGCATAATATGACCCTCGAACTAGTGCTGAGTTTTCATATTGATGTTATGGAATTTGCTTAGGAATTTTTATATAATTATTATCATTGGGCACTGGCCCAATGATAGTAATTATATAAAAAGTGCTAAGCACACTACTGAGTCTAAAGTTATATAACAAGTACACAAAAAGGAGATAAATGTAAAGACTATGTAGGTCGCGGGTTCGATTCCCACTCACGTCAAACATTTGTGTGCATGAACATGGATGTTTGTCTTGGTCTGGTAAGTCTGAGTAAAAAGTATATATGTATGTTTATCCCTTGTCTAGTACCCATAGTACAAGCTCTGCTTAGTTTGGGACTAGACAGTGTCGTGTGAATGTGGTAGAATTTATCATTACTTATATATTATTATTAATCATCGATATACTTTAAAGAGCTAATATAAAAGAATGTAAAATTACGAAAGTTAAGTGCCCCTGTGTCCAATCCACTGAGATTATAACTGAAACAAAATTGAAAATTTTGTGGGTAACTATACTCTTATTGTAGAAGCTAAGCACACACGAGCCTTACTATTCACAGCTTGGAGGCTAGCTTTTTCTTAAAAATGCACAGGAAGTCAGGCGAAGTCCGTTAGTAATCCTACATTTTAAAACTATTGTTTTATACTAGAAGTCCGACGTAGGTAAGAGAATTTTCATCGTGACATAAGCGTGAATAAATTGTTATCAGTGCCGAATACACTGTTTTCGAAGGTCCTAAAATATGAAAAAAAAAAGAAAAAAGAAAACAATGTTTTGACCAACCATTTGCATAGTAGCAGTATTTAACGTTAACTTTATGCATTTGAATTCATCAAATGCAAATAGTTAACGTCAAATACTGCTTCTCTCTTAAAAATAATGTTCATGGAAAATATTTTTGAACTAGTAAGTCAGACAAAAATGAAGGCTTACCCAATAATAATAACAAAATCATTTTACATAAAAAACATTTTTTGGATTTAGTAAGTGTGATTTTAACGTTGCATTTTTACGATCAGTATTTTCTCATAAAATATTTATAACTTAATTTCTATTTGAAAAGCTGGTAAATGTTTCACGAATCAATTTATTATTAAAACAATAAACTATTTCAATTCCTGACAAAAACTGTACCAGATTGAGTACAAACTATAAATTGGGTTTTGCAGTTAAAATAACACAGTTAAGTTTTTTTATTTTGCTTTTGAGTTCAAAACGACGAAAAATCTGTTAAGTTTAAGTTAAACTTAAAGTCAAATATGTTTATTCAAGTTGGATTCATTACAAATCTCTTTTGCACGTGATACGTTGTATCTAAAACAGCTGTTTGTTGTTGTGTTGTTGTTTTTATGTCCAGCAGCAATACAAATTACATTTAAACATATATGTTGCATATATTTTTGAGATCGCCTTCTAAACCCCTTTAATTTAATACCTCATTCGATAAGTTTTGACGGAATTTTTTTTTTTGAAGACTTACTATTTGGCGCCAAAAATCCACCATAATGTTTTTTTTTTATTGTATATATAACATAGGAACGGACATACATACAAACATATAAACATAGATAGATTGATAAATCTTTATTGTGCAAATACAGCTGGTACAAATTAGGTATAATAGCTTAAATGTAGGTATACAAATAGTATATGCACAAAGGCGGCCTTATCGCAAAGTACCTCTAATATGGCGAGAGGGATGATGGCTGGCACATGCGTCATACTCGTGAACGGGTGCTACTTGCGATGACTGGTCGATGACGGTCTTGCGGGCTGGTATTAGATTTTAATATTTAACTGCATCATTTCCATCATGGGTCTGATCACTTTCGCGGATTGCCTGCATTATTAGGTATATATAATGTAAGTGGATGCTCCTGTTTCACCATGTCTATTCTGAGGAGACTAACCAAATGAACATCAAAAGTATTATGCTTGAGTATTATTATGTACAGTAAATATATACAAGTGATATAGAAGGTGTAACAGTTGCAGCACCTTACAAAATGTAAATTATGTGTATTATGCAAAACCTGGCGAAGAAAAAGCGTGACCGTGAGTTTTATTGCCCGTTCTTTCTCATGCTTCTACCTATTGCTTTGCGAACGTGGCAGTAAATGTAAATGTAGAGTCTTTAAGTAATTATTTTATAAATTTATTATTTTGACGTTCATAAGCGTCACATTGTGACCCAAATGAATAAACGATTTTGAATTTGAATTTGAGTGCGATCTCTTCCAGGCAACCTTAGGATGGACAGACCGAAAAAGACAAGTTTGATGGTGTAGTGATCATATATATATGGACACTAATAGTTATTTCAATAGAATATACATACATGTGTAGGTATATATTACCTATACATACAAATAATACATAATATACATACTAACTATACATATAATAATATATAATTATACATACATACAATACATATAATACATCTGCAGTCTCAGATCCACTGACGACCTCAAGGTCTTTGAATGTGTGTCATGAAGGAACTTAAAACGTTCTTTAAGATACATGGGGCTATTAGGATTAAACAGCACATTATACAGTAGCATAAGAATATGTCCGTGTGGTGACGGATTAAGAATACGGAATGTCACCACCCCATATCATCCCATGGGTGTCGTAAGAGCCGACAGAGGGAGCATATTATGCAGAGAACAGCACTGTAAGAGAAGGAAAACTTGATACAAATCCTATACCAACCCGATTGGCCAGCGTGGTATAGTAGGCCAATTCCTCCTTTCAAAGGAGAGGCCTAGTCCAGCAGTGGACTGTTATAGGCTGATGATATAAGAATATGAGTATTCCGACGAAGACGAATTGGGAGCCACTTGAGTCTGGATCGAAATTCAGATACATAATCATATTTGCGTAAACCAAAAATAAATCTTATACAGAAGTTTTGGAGACGCTCAAGTTTGTCAAGTTGGTCCTCATTAAGATCAAGATAGCTGACATCGGCATAATCGAGTATTGGGAGAAGCAAGAATTGTGCAAGCGCAATCTTGGTGGTTGTGGGAAGAAAGTTACGCAGCCTACGCAACGACCCAGCTGAGGCAAACAGCTTTCGACTTGTCTCCTGTATTTGACATCCCCAAAATAAAGTTTTATCTAGATAAATCCCCAGGCTTTTTACGTTATCTGAGATAGTTAATATTTTACCGTCGAACTGAATCTCAGGTAACTGCGACCAGTTGACCTTGGAGATCATTCTGGAACTGCCAATCAGAATAATTTGTGTTTTAGATGGGTTTACTTTAAGGCCATAATTTTTACTCCATGTACAAATTTGCGCCAGGTCAAAGTTTATATTAGAAAACGCATCTGAAATCGCTTCTAGTGGTGCCTGTGAGTATATGTGTGAATCATCAGCGTAAAGGTGGTAGGACGAAAGTAAGTGCTTAGAAATAGAATTTATGAAAATTGCGAATAGTAATGGAGATAGCACGCCACCCTGCGGTACGCCGACAGTTGTGTTACACCATGACGAGTACGACTCATCAACGCGTATACGCTGTCGGCTTCCAAACAGGTAACTATGAAACCAGTCAATTACCGTTGGAGATATGTATATATGAGGGGAGTATGGCAAGCAGGATGTGGAAATCCACGGTGTTAAATGCGTTGCTAAAATCAAGGAGGGACAAAAGCGTGAGTTTTCCACCATCCATGCCTAGCCTTATCTCATCAGTAATATGAACCAATGCTGTAGTAGTACTATGACCAGGACGAAAACCAGATCGGAATAGATTCAGGCGAGCATTCTTGGAAAGGAAAGTACAGAGTTGTGTATGTACAAGACGCTCAAGGACTTTGGAGAGGAATGGAAGTATGAATATAGGACGGAAGTCAGTAAAGGAACAGGGTTTGGATATTTTAGGGATCGGCACTACTTGTGCGTCTTTCCACGTGGATGGAAAGACACCGCTGGTAATTGAGTAGTTCAGGATATGACAAAGGACAGAGAGGATTTCATCTAGGATAGGTAGGATCATATTTCGACTGATACAGTCATTACCAACAGCATTGGATGAGATAGAAATTATGCTCTTTTTCACATCAAACCGGAAAATTGCTCGAAAACAAAAGGTCTGGGACTGTCTGGGTCAACATCTGGGAGTTGGGATACGTGAAAGATCTTGTAACGTGTTTGTTTTTCTTGTCCCATCAAAGTTGGACGAAGCAGTGAAATGTGCGTTAAGCGAATCTATATTTATATCTTTGGGGATTGCGTCATTGCACGACTAACCAACTCCCAGTGTTCTAAGAAATTTCCAAATTTTAACTGGATCTCCGCTTTCAACCGAGTTGTGAATAAGCTGGCATTGTGCTTTCCTACACACCTTATTGCTGAGATTTCTGGCACGTATGTATTTTTACGGGGTTCGATTCGTACCACAGGGTTCGGACGGCATTTATACTTCGCCTTGGCAGCCGCTTTCTTTGACATAAGAATTTTGATTTCGTCAGTAAGCCAAGCTGCAGGTAGGTGTTTTAATTTAATGGCACGGATTGGTGCATGCACATCGTACAGCTGAGTTAATTTATCTGTAAACATTTTGTCTTTGTTATCTACACAGTCTGATGAATACAAAGGAGACCAATCTATGCTACGGGCATCTGCGCAGAGCTTTACACTATCCATCCCACCGAAGTTGCGTTGCATAATAATTCTCGGTTTTGCCTTTGGTGGGCGTACTTTATATGAAAGATAGATTAAATCATGGTAAGAGAAAGTGTCAGCAGAGCACTGACCATGCTTGGATACAAAAGTAGGGGAAAAAACAAAAATGAGGTCAAGAAGAGAAGGTACAGAGTTTGGGAAATGATGTTTAGCATGAAGAGGAAGAATAGATAAATTGCTAGAATTTAAAATACGCCTAAATGTGGTGGAACGATTATCCTGTTTTAAGAGGCAGGTGTTAAAATCACCCATTATAATTTTGTGACTGTAAGAAGGTACCAAAGTTTCTAGGATGTGTTCAAAAGAAGGGAAAAATTTATACGTAACGAAGGGGAATAATGAACACCTAGAAGAACTTTAGCACGTTTTAATTCCACTTCTAAGAATAGATGCTCGTATTCGAGGTTGGTGGTTGCGACGAGATGCTAACTATACGGTACGGAATTTGAGCACGTCGGTAAATAGCAACACCGCCACCACCACCAACCGCATGATCATTTCTTATTAGGTGGTACCCCGGAAGAGAATATGAAGTTGATGGGAGACATGGTTTGAGCCATGACTCTGAAACGAGAATAGCATGAATGTTCCTAGTGTTCCTACAGTCAAAGGTTGCCAGCATATCAGGGTGTTGAAAAGAGTTTAAAGATATAAAACTCTTTGGACACGCCAATAGGTGGGTCCACACAGAGCGAGCAGCCTCGCGAGGCATTTGCCGCGCGAGGAAACAGTCCCCGAACGAGCGAGGCCATAGAATAAAGCTGCGTTCACATTTATCTAACGTAATCTCTCGTGACGGTCTCTGTCGTAATTACTTACCGTTCACATTTGTCTGTCGCCGTCTGTCGCAATCTGACACAATTTTAAATCAGTTCTGTCTTGACTCTCGTGGAGTTCACACTTTCGCAATGTTTTTGATGAATTATCCGATTCAGATTAAGTAGATATCCAATTATATCCATAAATTATTTACATAGGATTATATTATTTCGTACTCAATTAGCTCATCTATAGGTCCTGTATACGAATAATATTATAAAAAGGAAGTCAATTAGTTCGTCGTCCATTGCCCACAATTGCAAACGCGCATCTGACGCTTTACGACAGACAGTGGCGCGTCCACATTAGTCTGACGAGTTGTGTCGCGCGAGTTAACTGTACGGAACCCAACAATGTTAGCTTCGTCAGCACATCTCTCCCCACCAAATTATCTAGATAATCCTATTGTCATCTTAGCATTAATTTATTATATATACCTTTGTAGATCTAACTTTAGCGATTACTATTTTATATTTTAAATATACTGTTATAATTAAATAAATGTTTTTTATAATTAATCTGAGTCCAATCTCTTAATTCGCGCTGTACCGTCCCCACACCCCTCCCCCCTCTCTGTCGCAAACCGGGACATTGTCTGTCGCGACACGACAGACGACGTCACGACAGATTACATCAGACAAATGTGAACGCGGCCTAGAGCGCGGCAGCCTCGGCACTGCACCGTAGGAAAAAACAAAATTGTAGTTGTCATAAAGTTTGAATTCAGAACATGAAAATATACAGTCCGTTCACAGTTATTTTACCTCTGACAGATGTCGGTGTTTATTTTCTTTATGTTGGAATTGTACTCTGTGATGACAGGAAAGTAAAATAGGGTTACCCGTGCATAACATTTTACCCAATATTAGTGGAAATGCTTCAAAAATTCAAATGCTTGAAGCTCATGGCCGCAAAGTGGTTAGATTACCGCCATACCACTGCGAGCTAAACGCAATTGAACTTATGTGGAGTCTCATTAAAAGGCAAGTCACAAGCAAAAAATTAGGACAAGAGGCAACCAACATTGTGAATTTAGCTGAAGAAGCTTTTCAATCTATCACTGCAGAAGACTGACAAAAACAATGCAAACATGAGCGCCACATTGAAGACAAGCTTCGTGAAACAGATGGGTCTACGGATGCTGAAATGTACAGGTTCATAATAGAATTAAATTCTGAGTCTGATACAGAATATGACAGCAGTTACGAATCATCATAACATTGGCAGTCCACATGGATCATTCTTATAGACTCACGCCTGTTTCAATGCAGGGGTAGGCAGGGGTGTAATATGACACCCACATCATTCTTATTCAAAATAAATATGAAAATTAAATTTACAGTTTTTGTATTTGATAATTAGAACCTCACGTTGGCGTAATTATGATGCGTTTACCTTTATATATTAAATAGACAACATTTTTATTATAACTACTTATCTTCATAGGAAATTAGTTATTTCGTAAGAAAATAAATGTACATGCATATAGCAATGCCAATATCAAGAGGTTTTGTTACAAACATTACTTCCAAATATTGAATACGATCGCTTAGGCAATAAAAAAATAAGTACATTTTAGCAATAATGTATATTTAAAATGGGAGTATTATATACCAAATATAGCAACACAACGCCCAGGTTGGCCAATCTAACAGCTAGAGGTAAAATAACTGTGAACGGACTATAGTTGAAAACTATTATGTATTGCGCATGTATCAAATTGTCGACTTGTGAATTAGAGTGAAATAGTACATTTGCCATCTATCGGTCTACGTATCAATGTGAGATTGTTGGTCTCTCCTCTCTCTTATTTTTAAATTTTGTTTATAAATATAGTACTTGGAAATGGTCATACTGCAATAGGGTTGTGGCATGTGTTTTTACTAGCCGGCTGCATGACTGACGCCAATTGCTGTACCTACTTTGGGTACTAGACAATGGTAATAATGGGCCATAATATACATATTGACTTATACTTACTTTTTTTGTAAATATATACATAGAAACACCCAGACCAAGACAAACATTCATGTTCATGCACACAAATGTTTGTCATGAGCGAGAATCGAACCTGCGACCTTCGGCGTTGTAGTCGCTTACACTCCCGCTTTGCCAACCGGTCGTCGATTATTGTTATACCTAAAGGATGTAATAGGTAGACATGAAAAAAAATATAGAATGAATTATAGGAAATGAATATCTGTAGGCAAGGATACTGTAACCGAAGCACAGACTGAAGGATTATTATTCGTACAATAAATAGCGTCAAAGATGAGAATGTTATGATGAATGTATCCTCCGTCATTCAGTGACCAGTGGATATGCAATATGCGACTGCTGAGCGGAGGTCCCGGGTTCGATTCCCGGGTCGGGCAAAAGTGTTACTGGGTTATCCCGAATTCTCAGAAGCAGCATGGAGTCTGCTGACGTGCCCGTTAACGGCAATAGGCTCGTCTTCTATTACGTGGGACCTAAACATTTCATATCAACAAAGTTATTTTTGGTAAATGAAAAAGTGATAGTGATATTTGTATAGGTGAAGATAAAGGGTATGTTGAGTGTTAAGGCTGATGCTAGTAATTAATAAACGAACACGGAAGCAATATAGCAATAAAGATCAAACAATTAGATTAAGTGCGAGTCCCGTAAGGATCCCGTAGTTCAGGTATCCACATAACATACCCTTTATCTTCACTTAGCCAAATATCACGATCGCTTTTTCATTACCAAAAATAACTTTGTTTTCCATAGTGTTTGTTTAAACGACAAAGTTATATTTGCGGTTGACTACAATTAACTTAAAATTTAAAATAGCTATGAGCACTTTTTGATAGGCAAGTTATTATAGGCCTACATGTTTATAAATTATATTACATAATAAAAACTACGTCTCATCTGGTTATCAGATCGGTGAAGGTCGATGTTCTACGTCTCCTCTACTATAATAATATTATAACTCTGCCTATCCTTACGCGGATACAGACGTGAGTCTATAAAAAAATGTTAAACATACAAACACACTTGCGAATTTATATTATTAGTAAGGATTATTATGTTCGAGCGAGGCACGAAACAGCGTACAGACCGCGGCAAAACAAAAAACCAAACTCGATGGCTCGGCCGCTCGGTCGCTCGCCCGCGGCGGCACACGCGCTTGCCTCGGCCGCGGCACGTCCACACAGAGCGCGCAGCCTCGCGCGCCAATTCCTCGCGAGGCTGCGCGCTCTGTGTGGACGTGTCTAGTTCGGTAGCTCAGGCGCACGCTAAGCTCGGCCGCGGCGGCACATGCGTTTTCCTCGACCGAGCCACGTCCACACAGACCGAGCAGCCTCGCGAAGCATTTTCCTCGCGAGGCTGCTCGGTCTGTGGGGACCCGCCTATTCAACAAGTTTTTCAAATATTTGTCACATTCTATCGTCAAATAATAAACATCGTGATCGTGAATAAAATATCGTATTTATTTTATTATTATATTCAGTTAATAAAATCCATCAGGTTATGGGCCCAGAAAATAATAGTAACTGAGTAAAAATAAACACTACTGAAATGGCTGGTACATCGTACCGCATTGAATTGCTAAATAATAACAACTTTGACACGTTGAAAATTCAGGCTCAAGCAGTAATGATTAAGGGTTGGAACATATCTGACGGAAAATCCGTCGCGTTTTATCGGTCGCGTAACGCGAATACATACAAATGTATAGAAAAACGTTCAACCTTTCACACCTGACGGAAGATCCGTTAGTACGTAGAGCGTACAGCGTCTGGTCCGTCTTCCGTCAACGCATTATTCGTCGACGTCGCGCGCACCACGCACCACGTGATTTTTGACCTTTGAGTAATAATTTTGTTTTTGTGCATGAAGATGTCTAAAAACCAGATGAATCAGTGCTTCAGGCTGTGTGTTTCATTACCGTATGTATGTTGCCATTCATTTCCGGTACTTTCTCCGCGACACAGTATCGATATTAGCTCTCAGAGAATATTTTGTTACATGTTTGATACAAGGGTCGTCTTTCGCTTTGCCATGTTCGCCCACATTTACATTATGGAATAAACTAATCTGGCAAAAGATTTAAAGTAACTTACTACAAAAATGTATTATTTTCCTTTAACCGGCTCCATATCGATATCGATTACATTCTGGAGTACAACCCGAATGGCAGCCATTTTATTTGCGCAACGTTTCGTAGGTGTGCACACTAATTTCGTAGGTATGCACGCTAAATACGTAGGTATTGGACATACCATATCCATGTCATTCCCAGATCGGTGATATTTAAGGCTGATTTTAGTCTCACGCTCACCGTCAGCGCTCATAGCTCAGCGCGTAGTTTGTCAGCGCTGAGGCTCAGCGTGGCTCGTTTTAATGTCGTACTGACCGCTTTACTGTACAGTCGATGATCAAAATGCGGAGTGTATTAATTATTGCTGCTTTGTACTATCTATCTCAAAAAAATAAAAATCGGCGACGACGAAGACTCCATGTTCATCCATTGATTGAGCAGAGAGCCGTTGCAGGAGACTTTGTCTTGTTATATGGCACTTTGAGGGCTGACAAAAGTAAATTCTTTAATTAATTTCGAATGTCAAGTAGAACTTTTGACGAATTACTGGCAAAGATACAGGATAAACTGGTCCATTGCAGCCTACGAAACGTGCCTATACCACCGATTGAACGACTCATCGATAACTCGACTTGTATCCACTTCGCGATTCGCCATGACTGTACGCGCTGATGACATCCGCTCTGCTCGACACTAAAACGCTCACTGAAAGCAGAGGCGCTCGAGCGATCGCCAGCGCTGACAGCTACGCGTGGCCGACGCGCGACGCGTACGTCTGCGTAGCTATCAGCGCTGACCACCGAGCGCGCTGATAGCTACGCGTCATTCAAAAACGCTTCCTAGAAGTTCATATATCTCGGCCATCAGCGCTGACGGTGCGCGTGCCGTCAGCGTAAGACTAAAACCAGCCTAAGATTGTAAGATTCCAGGGCCGCCAGACCTTACTTATTTTTTCAGAAACGAAATGTGTAGAATAATGTAGTGTTAGTATGTGCTATGAGTGTACACATACTTACTTACTTAGCTTGGATCGAGGGCCGATTTTTAGGTATGAGGTGCTAAATGTCCACGGGAACAATTTCCATACATCTTAATATTTCTTGTGTGCGTGTGTATGTCACTGAACTCCTTCTAAACGACTGGACCGATCTTGATGAAATTTTTTGTGTGTGTTCAAGGGGACTTGAGAATCAATAATTACGATGACGATGTGACGTCATTGCTACTTTATTTGTAGTACTTGTCTTTATTGCAAAAATACAACACTGTCGAATAGTGGCATGATATATAGAAGAAGACGTGTCCTCGAAAATTTCGAATGTTTAAGTGATTGGAATGTATTGTACATACGTACGTTTAGTAAATAATATTTGGTTGTTATTGATTGGTTAAGTAATATTAAGACAATCAACCTTTTTAACTCTGATTTTTTTGGTTTCTTTATCTATTTTTTTCAACAAAGTGTTGTTCTTTTCTAGGGAATATGTTTCGTATAATACTTAGCATCAACGTATAACGAATTATTATTGGGATATAGATTCGTATATATTTTCTTTTAATTACTTATTTATTTACAATTATAAAACAATGTTGTTCTGTTGTACTTTTAATTTCCATTTCGTCTATTTCTCTTAGTGCCAAGTTCCTTCATTTTATTAGTATTATCCGTAACTAGTTGTTGAGCTGAAAATATGAATATCACTACCACGTTGTTATAAAAATTGTACCAGATCTGTTCAGAATTAGTTGTTTTAATAAAATATCGACAGAATCACTATTTAAGAATACGACCAAGCAATTGTCTTATATAAGAATAACAAATAATATGTTAGGCGCTTTAGAAAAATTATAAAGTTAATGGAAGTGATTCTGTACATAGCTCACGAATAAAAAGGATGTAAAATATAAATATAATATTTAGGAAACAAAGTATAGAAAATAAGCGATCAAACAAAACATAATTTTATTTCGTTTGAAATAAGTTTAGAGAAGAATGTTTTATTGTTGAAGAAACTATCCTTATTAGTAAAAAAAATTATGATGAACTTCATACGTAATAGTTTTAAGATACATTGTGAGAGATTTACAAGGAGTCGAATTTTGTTTCACGGTTTGTCACTGTGAAATTTACCTAACCCAGAAAAGACTAAGATTCAACTGCTGCTGGGCAGCTTAGTCAGTCAAAATTAAAATAAGTGTCTAGCAATCGCATCATCAGAAAATCTTACACAGCGTCATCAGACAAGATTTTAGTGGATGTTTAAAAAAAGTCTTTAAAAGCGCACGGTGTTCGCTTTCGAAGATGTTTTTCGCAAAAACATTGCAATACTTAAATTTGTCTTGGAAATGAATGAACTGATTTTAATTAAAGTTCATAATATACGCAAGATAAAAAGGGTTAAAAAGTTAGTAAGAGTTTTTGAGATCATGAGTTCATTAATTGCCAAAATTTAAGAAGTTAAGGCGTTACCATTCCCAAGACGCTTCTATTTTATGAAGCTCTATAGACGTAACTGATGGCCCAGAATGACAAAAATTAAATACTTTTAATATTTTTCATCAGTCTGTTGAGAATGACAGCAGACTGATGCCAGACTGATCGTGTAACCGCTCGAATCATTCTGGCGTCAGTCACCGTCCCTGACACAATGGAGCAAGACGTGCCAAGCAACGAAGCGCTGGTGCCGCCGCGCCGCCCGCTTCACTCCCGTCACCGTCAATCGAGATAGAGAAAGAATTCATTCTCACATTCGAGTCCTTGCCAGAGTTATGGGATAAAACACATACCTTATATCAACACCTCCTACGTGTAACATCGTAACTGGCAAAATTACCAAAATGTCATATTTAGATTTTCATTTACTTTGTAACATGGATTATCGTTTGATCTAATAAAAACAATATTGTTTTCAATAGAACCCTTAGATATGAAGACTGCGTATTATCGTATCTTCATCTTTAGCGTAGTAATATGTCGTATAGCGCAACTACGACACAGTATGCGGAGGGTGGGAGATACCTGAGGGTCTAGTACGAGTTTTCACTCGATCGTCACGGTGGACGATAGCCTAGTCGACGGGAACAATTTCCATACATTTTGTAAAAGAGTACTAACGGAGAGCAGCGATCGATAGATACCGCTACTCTCCGGTAGGCCGTTAGTGCAAACTCCTACTAGACCCTCTGTAAGCCGCGCGAGCCAATTGTAAGTGTAAGTACCAATAGAATACGCGGGTTACTATAAGATAGTATAGCTGTCAACTATGTTATCTTGATGGTCTTACAAATGATTGATGCAGTTATTGAACCGTTTAAACAAAATGATTCGTTTGATCTACAAAACCAAACGATTTTTTTATTTTTTATTTAGCCTGTCTGTACAAAAAAAAGCAAAGGGCTCTCCCTTCGACCGCCATGCATCCCTGTATCGTGTTAAGTTCGTCCAGTCGCTGTATAATGCATCCAGGTCATCGCGCCATCTTTGTTAGGCCCATCTTTCTGGATGCATACGACAAACGTGTCCGACCCAGTCCCACTTCAGTCTAGCAGATTTTAATCCGACGTCAGCTATGCGTGTTTTGGAACGTTGCAAAGTGACCGTCGTCGTCTTCAACTTACGAATGACGACTAACGTAAGTTTTATCAGTCTGCTGTCAGTCTGGGATTGAGCGTGTAACCGTGTTTTTCATCCATCATTCTGGCATCAGTCTTAGCCGGACCAAACTGGTGGACCAGAATGACGCCAGATTGAGCGTGTAACCTACGTCCCTATTTGAAGATAGATAATAATATGAAAATAATTGGTGAATATTGTTGTAGAAAATATATTTTTATCAACTGCCATATCTATTTTGTGTATGTTTCTCTCTGATTGTAGAGTATGCTTATATATTAGGTGATCCTTATTCGTTTGTTTTGAGGATTTAAAATAGATTACAGTGATGTTGAATCTTATAATGTGACTGTAAACTTATTGATACAAAATTATTTTGTAGTTTTATCTTATTCTTATACTCCAAATAATATAGCTAAACTTTAAACACATATGCATGAAAATATTATTATGTTTTTTTTTATTCTTGGTCCACTAAACTGGATATAACACAATACATTGTTCATACGTTTGCTTACATCTTAGAAAAAGGAATACAAGTGCTTATCCTTCTAGTAGCGGACACGACATGCAAAGATTTATAACACTCAAAGACTTTTAAAGTAATTTAAGAATATTACAAGATTGAACTAGATACATAATAAATCTGATTTAAAGTGAAAAATAGGTACCTTATTAGCAACACCATAATAGTATTATCAAACATATTTTACAGATTTCGTGCCTCTTAGCAACACTCTCTTAATAGTAATGACCGATGCGTTAAAAATGTCCAGGTCTTTCCCAATATTATTATTATATTTGGCACAGATGCGATACATAGGTGAATGTTGACCGTAATTGGTACGGAATACAGGTAAATGAAAGGTTATCCTATTTTCGATACGACATCTAGCACGTGGTACTAGCAGTTGAAGTTTGTTTAGGATTTCAGGACATTCCATAAAGCATAAGAAATATCATATCAGCTGCAGTGCGTCTACAGTCAAGCGAATTTAGATTAAAATGTACAAGCCGAGATTCGTAAGAAGTAAGATTTTTGCATAGATTGTTTGAATAGGTTAGATGGTAAAGAAACTGTTTTTGAAGCCTCTCAATTCTGTTAATATGAACAGCGTATGAAGGGCTCCATACGCAACTACAGTATTTAAGTATGCTGCGTACGTAACAGTTAAACAGTAGAATCGGAATCTCTGGCTCTTTGAAAATTTTACATTGTCGCAGCACAAAACCTGCAAGACGAGCTCCCTTCTTAGAGATGTTATCAATGTGTTCACGAAAATCTAATTTGTTATCAACTGTCACTCCAATATCTCGGATACTAGAAACTTCGCTTATAGGAATCCGGTCGATAAAATAGGTAGCTGCGGTGGGGTATTTCATATGGTAAAACTTTATGTGATAGCATTTACTTGTATTTAAGGACATTTTGTTAATTGAACACCAGTTAACAACGGTGTCGATATCTGTCTGTAGTTGAGCTACATCTTCATTTGAACAAATGTTTCTATAAACCTTTAAGTCATCTGCGAACATTTTACACGTTGAAGTTATTGAAGTACAAATATCATTAACAAACACTAGAAAGAAAAGGGGACCTAGGTGAGATCCCTGGGGAACACCAGATGGCACAGCTCTAATATCGAATTTAAATCCGCGTACCACCACAGTCAAATAATCCATACAGTCGTTCGACGAACGCGTCTAGACGGGTCAATCGTGCGGGAGGCAAGAGGTGAGACGCGGGAAGAGCGGTACCTAGTTACGTATATCGCCTTAGTTCCTAACTAGGTACATGTTTTTGGGGGCTGGCTCATGCTTGTATTTTGTTCCTTACTTATTTATTTGCTTATGAACATTAATTAAGATGGTGCATACGACTTGTGCTGTGAGACATTTAAATTCTTTATGCTGTTTAAAGATATAAATAAATAAGGATTAAAAAAATCTGCGATTTCATTAATTTACTTATACCAAAAGAGAAAATTTCATTAATTACATATAATTATTTATATTATTTTGAAATGTATATACATATTACCACTTAAAATAATGTGCACGTTCTAATCTACTAACTTTTTACAATATCTCATATCATCTCATAATAGTTTTTATATATCTTTGATGGCTGGCCAAATCACAGAATAAAGTAGTAATTATTGTACGTAAACAACATGGCAGACGTAAGAAAATATGCATTTTAAGGTAATATTCGATTCAAGTGTGATTTTAATTTCATGCAATAATTATTATACTTTCGTATTAGTTAAGTATCTATCACATATTGTTATGTATCTTGGTAACGGCGCATCCTAGCTCGAAAATAACCATATTTTTGGCCCCCTTTTATAAACCCCACACATGTTCTCCGTAATCTCATAGCCCGGTCACCCATCCATAAAATGACCGTGATGTCTATTGCTTTACCTTAACGTAGTTTTCACGATAAAATCTGCAAAATACTTCATATCGATACCATAGACTCTGCAAGCTGATCCCATGGTTACCCATCCATTAAACGACCGCTATGTCAATCGCTTTATTTTAACATGGTTTGTACGATAACGATATCTGAAAAATGCTATATATTCTTAACTGTCTCCCACGACACCTGCGGGATGAAATAGGTGCTGACTGACACTTTGTATGCAAATCTGTCACCGCACGAAAAATGCAACCAGTTTTATAATAATATTATTTATCGTTAATTATTGTAATATAATAAACTAGATGTTTCCCACGGTTTTACCCGTGTCCACAGGGAACTATATCGCGTACCCAGTTAATTTTTAGCTATATTAGTCCTTGGTACATCAGCTATCCGCCAGTCAACGTCTCGTCAAAATCGGTCGAGCCGTTCCAGACATTAGTGAAAACAAACAGACAGACAAAAATGGTAAAAATGAAATTTCGGCATATGAACCGAGTATACATCCATATGCATTTAGTAAAAAGCGGTTATTTTAATATTACAAACAGACACTCCAATTTTATTTATGTGTATAGATGTATTTATATGTATAGATAAGTGATTTACACTATAATATTCATGTAGCGTAGAAATTGTAATATTTTTCTAAAATAAATAGACAGTGTTTGAATAGGTAGGTATTGTTTACATGTGGCAGCCCTAGCCTTGTCTAGACGTTGTCGGCTTTTTTTACGAGATCAAAGGCGTCAAACTACTGTATGTCTTTATACTGTGGTACCACTACAAGTTGTGATCGGTTGCGCAGGTAAGATTCGCTCCATCTCAATAAAGAACCACATATCCCAGCATGTCCCAGCTTTTTTAGCAGGATGTCATGGTCTACCACATCAAAGGCTTTTGAAAAGTCTGTATAAATCGCGTGTACTTCCTTTTTGTTGGCAAATGCTTCATGTATGTCAGTAACATAACCAACAAGGTTGGAAGTCGTTGACCTACCCGGAAGAAAACCATGTTGCTGGGCGGCTATAAATGGTTTAAACCATTATAAATGGTTTAAAATGGTGTAACAACCTCTTTTGTACCAAAGATTCAAACAATTTACCCATAGCTGACAGGATCGAAATAGGTCTATAATTAGCAATGTTGCTATGATCACCTTTTTTATGGATAGGCGTGATATGTGCGATTTTCCATTTCTCAGGGAAGCACCCGTTTGACAATGATTTATTAAATATTATAAATAGTGGAGTACATAGTTGTTTAGCACACATTCTAAGAAACACAGGTGGTAGGGAATCTGGACCGGGACCCTTATTTGTGCTAAGCGTACTAAGTGACTTTAGAATTTCAGATTCAGTTATTTCAAATAGACCCAATGACCTGTGAAATGTAGAAAACTTCGGCAGCTGCAGTGTTGGTGTATTTGAGTTGTAAGAGTAAATTGAATGAAAGTAGTCGGAGTAAAGGTTGCTTATGTTCTGACCACCAAAGGCAGTTTTGTCTTGTAAATACATTTCGTCAGGTATGACACTGCTGTTACTTCTAAAATTGTTGACAAATGTCCAAAAGTATTTAGGGTTTTTTTTAATGTGGGTTTTTACTTCTGCCCTGGATGCGTGTAAACAATCAAGTAACATTTTATTGCATCGCTCACGTAACACTTTGAAAGTTAGATAATCTCTAGGATTGGAATACTTTTTGAACCTTTTGTGGTACCGTGATTTTTCTTTGAGATTACTCATTAGTCCTTTACTAAACCAGATTGGATATGTATATTTACGTCGTATTGTCGATGATGTGTGCCTCCTGACAATAGCCATTAAGATTTCGTAGAACTTTTCGACATTCGTATCTACGTTATCAGTTTGAGTTAAAAAGTCAGTCCATCTAATGCTGTCTAATTCTCCCCGTATAGCAGTGTAATCGGCTTTTGAGAAGTTGAGGTAACTAGTGTCATTGAATTTTGGTATCTTAAGATGGTTAAATGTCATTTTAATGTCCAATGCTGGATGATAGCCATCTAGATTGACTAAGGGACTTAAACTGTTGCTAACCTCGAAATATTTTTCAGCATTAGTTACCAAAAGATCAAGGATGCGACCAGTACAGTTAGTAACTGGATTTATTTGTTGAAGACTGTTAAAAGAAAGAGAGTCCACAAACAAGGTATCAATCTGAGTACTACACGAACCAGGCAGCAATATTTTAGAATTAGAGTCGTATCTCCAGTCTATATTTGGAAGATTGAAGTCACCTGCAATGAGGAGTACAGAATTTTCTGGAAGTTTGTGTTGACATACAGTTGTTAAATTAGATAATATTTTATCTAATGTCTCATAGCCTACAGGCGGCGCAATGTAAGTCACACAAATACAAAAGTTGACAACAGAAGTGCCACGTGCTAGTTTAATTACAACCCAGAGGCCCTCATATGGTGATTCCCAGGTTAATTTACGCACTGGCGCAATTTTTTTGTGAACCGCTACCAGGACACCACCACCATCGAGTTTGGTGTTGTTGGAAGATGCGCGGTCACGTCTAAAGATTGAGTACCTCCTGTCTAAAATTTCGTGATCGTAAATTGATTCATTCAGCCATGTCTCGGTTAAAATGATAAGGTCTAGGTCTTGTTTCAACGCATTGGTCATTATAGTTTCAGTTTTGGTTCGAAGACCTCGGACATTTTGGTAAAATATTTTTTAAATTGAATTTTAAACATTTAAAGCAACAGAAAAGTAACACAAAAAAAATAAGATTAAAGGCTACTTAAGTGATCTGAGTCTTTAACGTGAAATGCTTTGGAATTGATGTCCTTTCGCATATTGATTCGCCCGTTCCTCACCCATACAAATTGATAATTCTTCTCCTTTGCTACGGTGCGGGCAGCTGTATGTAGTTTCTTATTTGCAGGTGATAGGTGTTCACAAACAAAAATTGATTTTCTCTCACCAGCCAGACCAAGGTGGGAAGAGTTCAACTTGTCACTCTGATGGGTAAAGTTGCAGTTTTTGACTGCTGCCAAAACTCTGTCTCGGACCAATACGCTTGACAATTTCACCACAATTGATCTGGGCCTAACGGAATCCTTGGTAGATTTGGCTACTCGGTGATAATTTAAAACTTCATTATCAGATAATTCACAACCGACAGTTTTTGTTAGCTGTTGTACAACGGTTTTTAGATTTTCTGACTTGTATTCTGGTACACATTGGATCTCGATATTATTCTCTCGCGTTTGTTGTTCGATGTGATCGAGTCTTGTGCTCAGATCTAGTACTTGACTACGTAAGACCATATTTTCTGCTTGTAAATCATTTATAATCTTAGTCTTAGTTTTGATACTTTCTAGGAGTTCGTCGTAGTTATCTGACATGCAATCGACTCTTTTTTTGAGCTCTGTGAGTGAATCCCTAGATCCGGAGTTCTTGGCATTAAATTTGCTTCTAATGTCTCTCAATAATTGTGTAACTGATTCTTCAAACATTTTGTCGATGTACTGCTTTAGGTCCTCTGTACAATCAGAAGAGGGTGATAATATTTTTGTAGTTTGACCCTTAGTTTGTGGTGGGGTTAGAAAGGTTTCGTTGCGATTGCTGCCTTTTCTACACTCAGTGCACTTCCAGATAGCTTTGTTTGCTTTCGATTCTTTAGCAAAATTTTCTGAAGAAATACCCAAGCAATGATAATGGTAAGAACCTTTACATTTGGAACAAGTTTTAATATCACTTGGTTTAATTTGTTGGTTGCATTTTGAGCAATGTGCCATTTCGCAGGGTTTCAAACAATGGGAAAACAGAATTATAAATTGGCAATACTGGTATATGTCAAAGCTGTCAAAGGTGCTGTCAGTTGAATTTGACAACCTGCATTGTGGGTATTTCGAATAATATATTGACAAACCTTGATTTCTCTTAATAAGTGGGTATAAAATTAAGCACTTATCTCCTTAATTTTCGGCACTAAACTGGCACAGATTCGTTATATAACACTTGTGCTTGATAATTCTGAGCTTGACGTCACTTTGAACACGATTTTTAATAAATTAATTTAAGTTTACTAGTATTTTTAAATAAACTTTGTGAGTGCTATGATAACAGCAATAATGATGCCAGAGAATGTAATATCGTAGTAATCATGTTGAAAAATTTGCGAATGTTTTAAATCCTATTAATTCTTTAACTACTTCTGCTTTTCTTTTGCTACTTGCTATCATTAACTTTATAATAATGAGTTATGGGATTTTAGATAGGTACTTAATAATATCATAATAATGAGCTATGTGATTTACTATAGGTATATTTTCATTCTCATAGAGCAACGTTAGCTATATTCTACGGAGTATAATTATTTTTATGTATTATGAAAGCTCAAATATTTTTAAATCTACGAAAGTCAATGAAGACACATAGATGTTTATAAAATTGTTGTGATTTTATGCTAAAACTATAAATAAAGAATATTTTTTATTTGTATGAATACAACGTTATGTCGTGGTGATTATTTTTGCATTTTCTCCTTCCTTCGATTAGTTCAGGATAAAAGATAGTTCACTCAATTCCAAACGTGAACATAAAATTGATGAATGAATAGAATTCAAGTAATAAATCTAGGTAACTACACATTAATCAAATGCCTAGTCTACATGCAAATATATACATCTGCTCTGAAAATAGTTATGATATTCTTTTATCTTTTTTGAGAAAACTGAACTCCCGCATTAGGACTAAATCACATGTTGCGGGGGACTTTACAGACAAACAACTAACGGACACAATGAACACCCAGACTCGAAACAACAATTTATGAATCACACAAAATGTTGTCTCGTGTGGGGATCGACCCCACAACACTTCAACGCTGTGTCGAGCGGTGAGGCTACCGCTTAAACCACTACGCCAACCGTGCAGTCGTCTTAATCATTAATCTCAATTCAAATAGATCAAAAAAAGATTGTGCGATTTAATAATAAACAAATCTGTATATATGAAATTCTTTTATGTATAAAATTCTTGATTTGCTGACTGACTGACAGACAACGCACGGCTGAAACTACTAGGCACAGGAAATTGAAATTTGGGAGGTATCTTCCTTGAGGACTGTAGGCGTGCACTAAGAAGGGATTGAAAAAAAATTATTAAATTGGGGATCCTCTAGACAAAAATATTAATAATGCTGGATGCAGTGTGTTGCAAGAAGATTTTTCCTCTCACAGGAGCCCACGTTATTGTATTTTTTTACAATTAAACAAATAAATTAATACTCATTTATATATATTTGTGTATGTTTATTTAATATAGATACATCACGTTCTTAACACGTTTGTTGCAAAGTCGCTAAAATTCTATAAAAATCTCTCCTTTCGCCTTTTACAGTTGTCATCCAAGTACATGGTAGACCACATTTCTTACGCCTCGAGAACGCTAAAGACATTGTTGTAGAATGATTGCTGACCGAAGCATCGGTAGTTTCTTGTTCTTTGGCACTTTCGAGAGTTGTAACTTCATCTAGAGTTGTGAAAATTGTAGTGGTTTCGTACAAGCATGGTACTATTACAAAACCTAAAAAGTAGAAAATATGATACTGATTGACAATTTCGTAATTTGTTACAGTTGACATCACCTACCTTGTTATAAACCTGTAAGCCTACGAATTAGTAAAACAAAGAACCGCATTATGTTACCTTGTTACAGACAACTATTGAGAATCTTTAAACCGATTATCGGACATCTTATAACCTGAATTTTCGTAAATTGATAGGAAGTATTTTTTTATTAGAAATTAAAACATGAATAAAAGTGCTTGTGATAGAATTTTTATGATTGTTAAAATAAAGACAGTCAAAGAAACAATATTTATTGTCAACATATCTCTTAGACTTGAGAAATAGATGAGACACACCATTTTATACACTCAATACATGTAATCTGAACATTCCTCGTTGTTCTCTTTGATACCTTCATAATTCAGCATGCTTTTGGATTGATGTCTTGGTGCATTCGACAAATTTGTTTTTTCCATATTAGTTGCGTTCTGTAATTTATCATCATTGACCACATTATATTCTTCTTTCCTATCGAAAGCCAGCGCATGGGGTAAATTCGTTTCCACTGTTTTGCAACAACTATTTTTCTTTGGCAACATTTAATTTTGTTGTCCGATTTGGTTTTAATTCATTGTCTTTCAAAATATTTACTGTAGATAAAAGATCATCGTATATGTCGTTCTTGCCCAGAGCTGTACTGGTCATGCGCATCATATACTTCAGTATAAAATCTCTTCGGATTTTAGGCGCTATATTATTATGTGTTTCTTTGATATCTTTATAATAGCCTGTAATTTGAACTTTAGGCAATATGTTAGCAGTTCTGACATGTATTTTATTTTTTTAATGCCACCAAGAAGTGGCCTTAACAAAAGATCTCGTCGTGAAATCTTTAGTATTAGATGGCCGAATCTGGCTACGTGCTAACAATTTCAATGCATTGTCATTAAAGTCATTGTTTTTAAAACGTACTGAATTTATTTTAGGTATATTATCCAGTTCCTCGTTACTTACTTGTCTGTTATCTTCTTGATGTAGTGATGGCAGAATATTACTATCTACAGTTGTTATCATCCAAGTTAATGGTCTATCACACGTCTTACCATGGCAAACAGAATTATTCAAAATTTCGTTGCCTAATTTAGGTGTTGCTTTGAATCTTTTTTCTCTTTAACAACGTATCCACCCTTGTCGCCATCAACAGTATCGACACTAAAACTAGTGCGTTCAGTTGTTGTGATTTCTTTAGAATTTGTTATATACTTACGTTATAATATTAGTAGGATTTTGATATGAAATAACATTACCATCAGTGGGAAAATCGCGTGATAAAGTGGTAATTTTTTTGTAATCAAAAATTGGTAGCGGCATAGAATGAATCACAGTGGTTGTTGGAGGCACTGGATTTGCCTCTTTATTTTCTACTACTAGGCCAGAACCAAAACAATACAGGATATATATTTCTTGATAACCTGAAAGAGCATCCTTATTAAAACTTGTTTTTTAATCTCTTTACAAAGATATCAATGATACAAGGAAAAAATTTGTTAAAGCTAAGTAAGTAAGTATTTGTTAAACCTGGGCTTCAGTGCGTTATATTTTTTTGGAACCTAACAAAGCCTGAACCAAAGTTATTTTCAGGCAAATACTTAGCGGGACACAATACAGATAAATATATTAAGGGCTGCACCATTTTAGTAATTTAAAAATAATCACGTATTTAATTCTGTGATTGTTATGTATATCCAGCGTTCAATTCAATAAAGTTGTTAGATTCTGTTCTTAAGACCCCAGATTTTAGGCCCATGTCAGCTTTCGCTTTTTTTCAAGAATTCTAAAAGAAAAGCTAATGAAAAAATATTTGTGTTTCAAATGTTAATGTATAAGCTCGTTAACTGACCACGTTATTAGCTGGCAATTGAAGAAATGTCCGTATTTAGATGTCTTACAGCTGTCTTTATTAGGAAATCTCGGTGACTCGAATAATAAGAGTTTTGGAGTAGGGTATTAATCAAAATCAAAACGAGTTCATAGATCAATAACACTTTTTATTAATTGTAATGTTTTTTGTACTCATTAAAGTAGTAACCCATCACAAGCTAACCACTATAAACAAAACCATACAAAACTACTTGCCAAAATTAGTAAGATTACATGTAGCGATATCCTTTATTCTTCCAACGCGTTGTCTTCTTTGACGTGGAGATCCAGGTAGCAGGTCTATCGCATCGGATATTATCACAGAACCTTGGGTGCCACCATGTAGTTTCTTTAGCATGTGGTTTTGATACATGATCAGTATTTTTGTCATGAATAACTTGAGTCAACATTATATCATCATCCGGGATTGCATTTACGAGTATAAATTTATCTTCTGTGTTACTTATTATTTTCGATGTTGGACTAGTAGTGGTATATTTATATGTACGATATGTAGTTGTAAAAACAGTGGTAGCAGGAGTAGTGAGAGAAATAATACTAGTAGGGTATGTACTTTTAGTAGTAGGTGAAGGTGTTGTAGTGCTAGTTAAGTTGGTTGTAGTAGACATAGAAGTGGATGGTATAAAACGAGTAGTACTTGTGAAATATGGAGTTGTAGTAAAATAAATTGTGGGCTGAATAATATATTGTGTACGAATTGGAGTTGTAGTCACAATAAAAATTGTAGAATATGTGTAAGGGGTAGTCTGAGTTGTAGAAGGATAAGTAGTAGTAATAAGATTTCTTTTCGTAGGACGAATAGTAGTAGAAGTAGTAGTACTCGTAGTACTAGTAGTAGATGTGGCACGCATTGTAGGTCGAGTGGTCGTCCTTAAGGGCGGAGATAAAGATGCCATAGTGCTTCTTCTTGTGGTACGGGTTACAATAGATGTTCTTGTAGGTCGAATAGTAATGGTTATTGGTGAATTTATAGTGTTAGTAGGAGAAGCCAATGTTGATTCACTGATAGGTACGGTTTGAGTAGTAATAGTAGGCGAACTATCGGTTGGACTACTTGTCGTCTTACATATTTCTGGACTCGGGAGCAAACCTCTACCAAGGCAATACAGACTATATGTTTCTTGATAACCTGCAATCACAATTCTTTTATAAAATTCAGGGCACTGAATTCTATTATACAAAGGAAGTGTGCAAACGATCTCTTGGCTTCTAGCCAGAAGCCAATTAAGAGATTTTTGGCACACGTCCTATGTTATTTATAAGTTTTTATTGTACAATTCAACTTTACAAGCAAACTACGGCAGTTAATTAAACACTTCGTCTTTTACTCTTTTTTGGGATAAACCACCAAAGAAGCGCCTGAATATATTTTGTCTGCAAATTGACTAAAATTGCGCGTCGTTTAAATCAAACGTCAAAAGATATTTAAAATACTACATAATACAACAATAGGGTTATTTCCCACCAGTCAAATCAAGCACTTTTAATGAAATGTCAAAAACTACCTTTGCTAAGGCTTTTGTATGAAATATGACTTATTGACGTCATAGTTTTTTGCTGTCAAGTAGAATACTTATTAACAATAAATTGACGACAAAAAATATTAAATAAAGTTTTAACATTAATTGATGAATGAAACTACCATTATTTTGGCATATTTCGCGAGATAAAAATACTTGTATAATTTATTTCACTTGCAGGAAACTTCCCTAACGATCTAGTCTCCTATCACTTATTTCAATAAAAAAATATAGAATTAATCAAATTGACATGTGAAATATGGACTTAATAATTGATGTATCAATTGATTCAGTACATTTAATAAATCCTCTTTCGTCTAACAAATTATTAAATGGGATTAATATAAATATGAGTAATATAACAACTTGTATTTCAAAGAAGAAGACTGACTGACTTCGTCAAAGAAGTAAAAATGAATGAAGCACAAGTAGGTAATGATGATAAAAATGCTTTAAAGTTTGGAGTAAAACCCAGTATTCATTTTTCAACATTTTTATTAATATTTATTTTTCGGTGCTTAAATCAACATTGAAAGTCTGTTGGACCACCCGTGCAAGGAATCCTCTGTCCTGTCTGTTTTTTATAATCTGAAATGGCAGATAAAACAAGTTAATATATAGCTTATATGTATCAGGTTTTATCTGTAGTTTTACTCCAACTTTAAACCTACTAAAAATACAAATAGTATAATTATGTTATATGGTTTGCGACTACCCGAGCAATATTCAAATCTTTAGAATGGATCAATCTAATTAGATATCTAAAACTAAAACTATTTGCTTGAATATTTGGTTAGAAAAGACGCTGGAGTCGCATCGTACAAAACATTTGGCTGCATAACTGCCTTTGGCTTATTTCTGACAGGCGCTGAGTAAATTGCAGAGGTGGAGTAATGTAATTTGGAATATTTCTATGGGCCTTATATTGTTTATGAAAATATTGTTTTTTGTTAAATTGTAGATCAAGGAATTCTTAATTTGCTAGTAACGTTTGAATGTGATAGCAATGGCGTACCGCAAGGTGCGATAACGTGTTGGTTGTCGCTTTCGGCCAGCAATATTAAAAAGTATCAATGTGATTGATATTTTTGTGCTTTTCGGTTCAAATTGTTCACACTTTTCTCAGACTTTACTGAATAATACGTTAAAGATTATAAAAATAGACTGAGATCTTACGTACCAGCATTATAATCGCAGTTAAATTCGTACATGTCGCATTGATCGAGAAAGTTCCGGCGGCTGCAGCCATTTTCAGTGGTCGCGCATACCATCCGCTCGTCGTGGACACACACTTTGGCCAGATCACAGTAGTTCACAGGCTGTTGGAAACACAATATTATGTTAGGAATATTTTAGTTCGAGATAAAAGAAAAAGAGTTAAAGAAAATACGTTTTAGACTCATACAATATTATTTAGCGGGCCTTAGTCGCGATAATTCGGCTTACAACGGTTGTGGTCGCGGAGCAAAGCAAGCCGGTAGAAACGTAGGAGAATAACAGAGGTATTTATGCCTTGAAATAAATAAATTATCGCGACTAAGACCCGCTAAATAATATATTGTATGATGTATACAAATCGCGAAAGTTTAAAAACGTTTTAGACTATTTTAAATAATAAAATGAAAACTAAATTTTCAGATGCGTTACCAGACAGTCGGTGATTATTTACACGAGAAGTTTGCTGAATTTTCTCTAATCACGACAGCAACGATAGCGAAATTAGATACACATTTCAATAAAATCTTGAGAGACAGATAATTATATTTATGGTGGTTTTGGAGAGTAGTACAAACTATATACATTGTACAATGAATATAGTGACTAGTGCTTTACATCAACTATGGTGAATTGCGGTACATGTTGTCACGTTTCGCCCAGTTCCGCCCCCTAGAGTTCGAGGGCGATTCGCTCTCGAACTAGTTTAGCAGTTTAGCATTTCGGTTTGGGCGGCGGCGGTGTGCTACAAGCTTAACTGAGAGGATCAGCTTCAGAAATCGTGACATGTGTGTTCACGTTTCCACTGCATAATATGACCCTCGAACTAGTGCAGAGTTTTCATATCGATATTATGGAATTTGCTTAAGACTTATTATATATCATTGGGCACTGGCCCAAAGATAATCATCATCAACATCAGCCCGATATACTGTCCCACTGCTGGGCACGGGCTTCTTCTCACTATGAGAAGGGTAAAGTCATAGTCCACCACGCTGGCCAAGTGCGGTTTGACAGACTTCACATGTCTTTCGAAAACATTATCGAGAACTCTCAGACATGCAGGTTTCCTCACGATGTTTTCCTTCACAGTTAAGCAAGCGATAATTAACAACTAATTACGCACGTAACTTCGAAAAGTCATTGGTGCGTGCCGTGGATTCGAAATCGAGACCCTCTGCGTAGCTGTCTGTCGGTCTCTCCACTCGGTTATCGCTGCTTTTGCCCAATGATAATAATGTGATATGATAATAATTACATAAAATGTCCTTTTTTTTTAAGAAAGGCATCTCCCGCGTTAGGACTAAAGCCTGTGTCGCGGGGGACTTTACAAACATACAACGGACACAATGAACACCCAGACTCGGAACAACAATTTATGAGTCACACAAAGTGTTGTCTCGTGATGGGATCGAACCCACAACACTTCGGCGCAGTGTCAAGCGGTGAGGCGGCCGCTTAAACCACTACGCAAACCGTGCAGTCGTAAGCACACTACTGAGTCTAAAGTTATATAACAAGTATTTAAAAAGGAGATAAATATAAAGACTATTAATCATCGATATACTTTAAAGAGCTAATATAAAAGAATGTAAAATTACGAAAGTTAAGTGCCCCTGTGTCCAATCCACTGAGATTATAACTGAAACAAAATTGAAAAATTTAGTGGGTAACTATACTCTTATTGTAGACACTAAGCAGCACACGCGAGCCTTACTATTCACAGCTTGGAGGCTAGCTTTTTTTAAAAAATGCACAGGATGTCGGGCGAAGCCGTAGTAGTAATCCTACATTTTAAAACTATTGTTTTATACTACATAGTAGTTCGACGTAGGTAAGAGAAGTTTCATCGTGACATATGTATTTATGCTTGAATTAATTGTTATCAGTGCTGAATAAACAGTTTCCAGTATAAGTGTATAATCTATGGTTTCGAAGGTTCTTTATAAAAACGAAAAAATAAATAAAAAGAAAACAATGTTTTGTCTAAACATTTGCATAGTAGCAGTATTTAACGTTAACTTTTTGCATTTGAATTCATCAAACGCAAAAAGTTAACGTTATATACTGCTTCTCTCTTAAAAATCATGTGCATGGAAAATATTTTTGAACTAGTAATTCAGACAAAAATGAAGGCTTACCCAATAATAATAACAAAATCATTTTAAATAAAAACCATTTTTTGGATTTAGTTAGTGTGATTTTAACGTTGCCTTTTTACGATCAGTATTTTCTCATAAAATATTTATAGCTGAATTTCTATTTGAAAAGCTGGTAAATGTTTCATGAATCAATTTATTATTGAAACAATAAACTATTTCAATTCCTGACAAAATCTGTACCAGATTGAGGACAAACTATAAATTGGGTCTTGCAGTTAAAATAACACAAAAAAATTGGTTGTGATCTGCAATTTTAATGCAGTAAATAGTAACACAACTACGTACTTTCAAAAAGTAGATTGGGGTAGTTCTTCAGAAACAAAATTTTCGATGTCTATGGGAATATTTCTGTAACCAACTAACAAAACGACCTGTAATTTTTTTTGTACAGTTAAGCTTTATCTCTATCTGGGCCAAATTATATATCTGCCATATCATCCCATGGGTGTCGTAAGAGCCGACAGAGGGAACATATTATGCAGAGAACAGCACTGTAAGAGAAGGAAAACTTGATACAAACCCTATACCAACCCGTTTGGCCAGCGTGGTATAGTAGGCCAAGTCCTCCTTTCAAAGGAGAGGCCTAGTCCAGCAGTGGACTGTTAAAGATTAGATTTATTTTAATTCCACGTAATAGGGGGCGGGCCTATTGCCGTACCGGGCACATGACCAGACTCCGTGCTGTTACTGAGAATTTCCTAACGGAAAAACCCAATAACACTTTGCCCGACCCGGGAATCGAACCCGAGACCTCCCAATCCCACGCGCACATTTATGCCGCGAGACCAAGGCAGTCAATATGTTTTAGGTATACATATCTTAATGTGTTTATAAATAAGAAAACACTGATTAATTTAGCGTAAGTTGTTCTTGACCGTACTTGGTCGGGTATAATAATGAGAGTCTGGCTTCCGGCGCGGAAAGAAGCGAGTCGTACAACGGATGAGCTAGAAGGTGTACCAGCGGGTGGTTGCCTACGCAAAATCCTGATTCATCTATGCCTTTTTTTTGGTGTCGGGTTGGAAAACCCTCATGGAGTCCCTCCGCCCTGAGGGCTGGGCGAAGGGGACTGTCAGACTCTTACTGACTAAAAGCCCACACCTCATGTACCCATGTGTCGGAGGGTAGGGTATCACCAAAGCATTCCTCGCTAACCCCCGACGGGTATGAGCCCGCCAGATGGTCAAGCGGGCCCCGACCAAAACCCCCTTGGCGGCGGGTGAAGGTGTTGGGCTCCGCTGCCAAAACACCCAGCGGCCGCAGAGGATAGGGAGGCGGAGGACAGCAACGCAACACCGCATCTCCTCTTCCTTTGCGGCCCCACCGCGACGCAACGATGGTGCGCCCCCATTTGGTCGCGGGAGATAGGGCGCGCGGGAACGCAACACCGACACGCCTCTCCTCCCGCGACCGCGCCCGACTGCGAGGGACAGGCAGAACTGTCCCCCGCACCCGCACCTATGCACGCATCCTACACAGGCTTCACCCAAGCCCACGTGGAGCGTCCACTCCAGGGATCCCTCTTAGCTTCACCGCGGGGTTCCGAGCCACGGTTACTGAGCCCCCCCACCACGACAAGGTGGAGATCCCACGGGGGGAGGAAAAACACACCATAACTATATTTGTAAAACATTGGCCAGCTCTATACAACCTTGTGTTGTGAAGGATATTCATGAATAATTAATGGATTTTAAATAATACTTATCTTATCGGTGACTAGGCATTTTTGTAAAATGCTGAGTCACTTTGGCAATTTCACTAATTTATTGTTTTGTGAACGTTTTTATTTTTATTAGAATGTTTCCATTAATGCTTTAAATTTATCCAACACTAGCTAATCTCTTTCTTACTAAAGCATTGACTCAAAAACCTAAATGATTGTAGATTCTACTTTATACTGTGCTAATACCCAGAAGGCTGTTGGACCATGATAAACTAACTTCTCCCAAAAATCGCACAAAATCAGTTCAAGATTTTAGCTTCACCGCCATTCTCTGGTTCAAGAATGGGTCATCACCGTCCTAGCGTTATCCCAGTTACATCCAAGACCTACGCGCCTTGAAGCCCGGGGTCCTCTTACTGGTCTAACCAGATCTGACTGAATATCAGCATTCCCACAAAGCGACTGCCCTCTGAACTCCGCAATCCAAAGTGATAGCGATATTGCATGGTTTAGACCAGTATCAGTTTATTTGAGGGTACAGACTCTACGTAGCGACTGTCAAAGATGTTGATGACAGCCGGGACCGATGGTTTAACGTGCTCTCCGACGGTATCGTAAGAGCCGACAGAGGGAGCATATTATGCAGAGAACAGCACTGTAAGAGAAGGAAAACTTGATAAAACCCTATACCAACCCGTTGGGCCAGCGTGGTATAGTAGGGTAATTCCTCCTTTCAAATGAGAGACCTAGTCGAGCAGTGGATTGTTAACCCATATATGCCCAAGAGCACAAAAAGGCTGATGATGAATACGCACATAACGTCGAAAAGTCAGTGGTGCGCCCCGTGGATTCGAACCCGTACCCTCTGCATAGCAGTCTGTTGGTATATTCACTAGGTTATCGCTGTTCTGGTTCAAGAATTTGTAACCGGTTATAAAAGGTCGTGCCTCGGATATCGATATACAATATACCTCGGAGCGCATGTAGATGTTATACGTCCCATAGATCTTCATGACAACGGTCCCGGTAGTTATGAAGATCTATGGGAGTCGTAAGGGGTTGTTTCTCGTACAATCATATATTATGGCACTTGTTTAAATATTATCTAATCTATACTAATATAATAAAGCGGAAGAGTTTGTTTGTTTGTTTGAACGCACTAATCTCAGGAACTACCAGTCGGATCTGAAAAATTCTTTTTGTATACGATAGCCCAGTTATTCCGGAAGGCTTAGGCTAATTATAAAATAACGCTTCGACCCTTTGGGGCCGGGCAAAAGGCTAAAAAGGCTAATAGATAATGTCGGCTAATCTTAGGAACTAGCAGTCGGATTTTAAAAATTGTTATTGTCTATGATAGCCCAATTATTCCGAAAGGCTATAGGCTATATAAAATTACGCCACAACTTTTAGGGGCTAGACAAAAATAATAAAATGGTCAAACGAGAAGGGTTGGGTCAAAGGCAAAAAAAGGCTAAACGAATAGGATACAATCTATATGGGTATCGTTTTCGAGATTTTCGGGACGCTGATTAATAATATGAAATTTATTTAGTGATCCAAGATGGCGGACGGGAAATCAAAGATGGCGGATGAGAAAATTTTAAAAATCAATATGGGTATCGCCTTCGCTATTTTAAGAGGTGGGGAATCGAAATACAACATCTATTTCGTGATCAAAGATTGCGGATGGGAAATCAAAGATGGCGGATGGGAAAATTTAAAAAAATCTATATTGGTATCGCCTGCGATGTTAAAAGGGATGGGGAATCCAAATAGAACATCTGTTTCGTGATTCAAGATGGTGGATGGGAAATCAAAGATGGCGGATGGGTTTTTTTTTTTAAATCAATATGGGTATCGCCTTCGATATTTTAAGGGGTGGGGAATCGAAATACAACATCTATTTCGTGATCAAAGAGCGGATGGGAAATCAAAGATGGTGGATGGGAAAATTTAAAAAAATCTATATTGGTATCGTCTGCGATGTTAAAAGGGATGGGGAATCCAAATATAACATCTGTTTCGTGATTCAAGATGGTGGACGGGAAATCAAAGATGGCGGATGAGAAAAATTTTAAAAATCGATATGGGTATCGTCTCTGATGATTTAAGGGATGGAGAATCCAAATAATCGTCTCTGATGATTTGAGGGATGGAGAATCCAAATACAACATTGATGGCGGATAGGAAATCAAAGATGGCGGACGGGATTTCTTTTAAAGTCGATATGGGTATCGTCTCCGATATTTTAAGGAATGGGGAATTCAAAAACACCATCTATTTCGTAGGCATGGGCGTTTTACGGCTTTTTACGCAAACCGATAAAAATCCGATTTCAGATTTAAAATCGATTTCAAAAACCGATTTTAGAAAACGATTTCTGTAGTGGATGTTGGAGTGTAGCGTACGATAAACGTAAACAATCGAAATCTGCAATTCATAAAACCGCCAAAATCCAAAACGATTCGCTCGTCGCAAAGCACAATTCGCTTCATCTCTTTCGCTCTTTTAACGGATCACTAACTTAGAAAGAAAAGGAAATGAAATTCGCTCTCTCTCATTCTAACTAGTCGTTTGGTAGTGTGAAAGAGAACGAATGAATATGAAAACTATCGGTAACGTAAGCTTTAGATTTACTTTGTAGTTTGGTTGCGCTTGCACCGGTGGGTTCGGATTTGTGTAGTTTGCGTTAAAGTGGTATTGGTTTACGTTTTCTAAAATCGTTTTTTTCACATTGGAATATCGATACGATACGATTTCTGTCTGCAATCGGAATCGGATTCAGATTCGTTTTGATATATCGGTCTCATGCCTACTATTTCGTGATCAAAGATAGCGGATGGAATATTTTTTAAAATTTATATTTTTTTTAAATCAATATGGGTATCGTCTCCCATGTTTAAAGGGATGGGGAATCCAAATACAACATCTATTTCGTGATTCAAGATGGTGGATGGGAAGTCAAAGATGGCGGATGGGAAAAATTTTAAAAATCAATATGGGTATCGTCTCTGATGATTTAAGGGATGGTGAATCCAAATACAACATCTATTTCGTGATCAAACATGGCGGATAGGAAATCAAAGATGGCGGACAGGATTTCTTTTTAAAGTCGATATGGGTATCGTCTCCGATATTTTAAGGAATGGAGAATTCAAAACCACCATCTATTTCGTGATCAAAGATGGCGGATGAGAAATCAAAGATGGCGTATGGGACTTTTTTAAAGTCGATATAGGTATCGTCTCCGATATTTTAAGGAATGGGGAATTCAAAAACACCATCTATTTCGTGATCAAAGATGGCGGATGGAAAATCAAAGATTGCGGATGGGAAAGTTTTAAAAAATCAATATGGTTATCGTCTCCGATGGTTTAAGGGATGGCGAATCCAAATACACCATCTATTTCGTGATCAAAGATGGCGGATGAAAAAATATTTAAAGTCAATATGGGTATCCTCTCCGATGTTTTAAGCTATGAGGAATACAAATACAGCATATATTTCGTGATCAAAGATGGCAAATGGGCAATCGAAGATGGCGGATGGAAAATCAAAGGTGGCGGATGGGAAAATTCTATTAAATCAATATGGGTATCGGCTCCGCCGTTATAACGGATGTGGTATTCGTATATAACATCTGTTTCGTGATCAAATATGGCAGATGGAAAATGAATATATTATTTTATTGAAATTTCCCATCCGCCATCTTTGATTACCCATCCGCCGTCTTAAGAAAGGTACTTTAACAAGGCGATACGGAGTTCGCCGGGTCAGCTAGTACTAATATATAAAGCTGAAGAGTTTGTTTGTGTGTTTGGTTGAACGCGCTAATCTCAGGAACTACAGGTCCGATTTGAAAAATTTTTTCGGTGTTAGATAGCCCATTTATCGAGAAAGGCTATATAGCATCGCGCTATGAGCGACGGAAGCGGAGCAGTAGCCTTAAATAACGCGGGTGTAACCGCGGGCATCCTCTAGTCATAGAATATAACTGTCCGTTTGGATTGCTTCGATCAGACGACTAATTAATTTTGTCCAATCAATGTTAGATTGGACCGAAAAGACTTGCCGTAAGAATGATGATGAACAAGTTGGCCTACAAGCTATCTAATTGTTCACCTTGTTGTAAACCTTGGCAACATGTGCTAAACTAAATATGCGGTATGTATATGTTTTTTAAACAAGTTTAGGCCTCAGTAATCTTTAGATAATATACCTACAAACTAGTGAATGACAAGTATTTACATATATGTATATTCAGACATTCTACTTTGTTTCCAAATACTTTGGTATGGTATGGTAGCACGGGCTGTTTCCGCAACTCCACGTCTTAGCGTGTATTTTGCGTAAAAATACCGTATTATACATTTAATTTCTCTTAGGGTTATTGGGTTTTCCCGTTAGAAATTTCAGTAGCAGCACGGAGTCTGGTAATGTGCCCAGTACGGCAATAGGCTCGCCCCCTATTACGTGGCATCTAAAAATCCATGGTGACATGTGGGTGTAATATTACACCTCTGCCTACCCCTTCGGGGATACAGGCGTGAGTCTATAAATAAATAAAAAAAATGTCTCTTAGTACGATGTATCACGTAATGGAACAGCACCCATCGTTGCATCATCGGCGACTGCCATTCAGCAAATATTCACAGAATACTGGAGCTGCCGTGGAGTTCCCCATCAATGATGCACTGCTTGTTTGCATAATAGCGGAGAAGTTATCTATGCACAACTCCGCGAACATTCCCGTAGCACTACGCCTCCGCGTCAGACAGCAGCGTCAGCCGTACGTTGTTGTGTTGGACAGTAGGTTGCTGAACGCCCGACGACGATTATATATTTATTGCGTCTACATTATGCTAGTTTAGTTTAGTACTTTTATATAATTATTAAAATAACCTTATAAACTGAAAACAGCATTATTGATACACCAGCTTATGTATGAAAAACATCAATGTACTTAGTTGCTAAGCTATTTAAATAGTATAGAACATTTCACATTTCAACAAGACGATGAAAAGAGTGGCCCTGAGTAATTTCTTGCCTGATTCTTCTCATGAGACTACTTTTTGAATAGTAATTTTTTCAAAGCTCAATGACGTAAATATGCATTTAAACTTACTTTATTTAAATATGACTTTCCGACGTGTCCAAAAATTTTAACATTTTTATGGAAATAAACATATTTGCATTTGAGTTATAACTTATAACTAGCCCACAGACTACACTTGTAAAAATACTGGCAAATACCTTTAAAAGTATAACATTGGTAGGTTTTGTATAGGTATATAACGGTCAATCCCGCAGGGCCAGCATGTTACGTCGAAAAGCTAGCGAACTACGTTCCCTGTCTATATCTACGTTATCCTTCAGGTCAACGGCGATCGAATAACCCAAGTACTTAAATTTGTTAACTCTACACAGGGCAGATTTTGTACCTACTCGAGTCGCACCTATGTAGGTACGGAAAGAAGTTACATAAACGCACTGTAGTAGGTATTTGCTATCACAGCAAATATAACCACTGCACGAATCGTTGTAACACTGGCTCACCACTACACACAGTTTGGTATGGCGATAGCTAAAGGGCTGAAGCAATCTATGCTCTATGGCTGAAGTGTGACATAGATTCCTTTAAGTTAAAAGCGGGTGAAACCGCGAACGAATGCTTGTCTTTCTATGCATATTATAAAATGAAGTCTTCGCCGCGTCCTGTCTCTCTGAAGGCATTGGATATACTCAAATAATTCTGATCGGATGTATAAACAGTTTTCACCAATGTGATTTCTGAGGAAGGTTTAGATTAGAGGTGTATAATTTACCCGGGTGGAGCCACAGGTGAACATAACATAACATAACTTCACGCCTTTTATCCCCGAAGGGTTAGGCAGAGGTGTTTTACACAGTGTGACACAGTTACACACCCACTTTTCGCCAGTTATGTTTCGGTCCCAATGTAATAGGCGAGGGGCGAGCCTATTGCCATCTACCGGGCACATTATTAAGCAAGCGATAATTAACGTTTTTAATACACACATAACTTCGAAAAGTCAGAGGTGTGTGCTCGGGATACCTACCTGGGGATCGAACCCGAGACCATCATCTCGGCAGTCCGTTACGTACACCACTGGGCTATCGTCGCTTTTATGTGCCACCACAAGTGAAGTCTAGTAAAATATAAAAAGAACATGTCATTTGCAGAGACAAGATTACAAAAATCCCAAAGATTTAACTTTATTATCTGTATGGAAACATCATAAAATAAGTAAATAAGCTATATGTATAGAGGTTCTATATTATTTATGTTTTATCTGAATCATAATTCGTATTATTTAGGGCAAGGTTGGCCGGCAATATATTTATTATTTTAAGGCTAACTTTTCCTGTCTTGCTAGTTACCATATCATAGAAAAAAAGTTTTTTTTGCGTCTCATTTCAGTTTAAGGTCACCATACAGAAATTAATCTATGATTTTATTTCTACAAATACTCCCTGTTTGAGTTTATTTTAGCGGACCCCAGACTTCGAGGTGATGGCTTGGGTCGAAACCGTGATGGCGCTAGGATGATGATGATGACTCCCTGTTTGACTTTATTGAGAATAACCATAATTCCTCTTGCTCAAACAGGTCTTTATTTACCGTTTCAGCAAAAATCCCCAATGGTAATCATCCAGAATCGTGATAGTGATCAAGTGATCACCAAGCCTGGATAGATGATGCTCCTTCAGCCCATGGGTAAACAAACAATACTTTACGAGGTAGTAGAGCCCTGCTGATTTCAGCATGAATGGGCCGGCTAGACCGGGGTAGTACTACCCTCTCACAGAAAATCGACGTAAAGTAACAGTACCTAAACTGTTGCGTTTCGTTCGGTGAGTGAGAGTGCTGGAGGCCCTATCCCCTATGCCTTCTCCCTCATCCCACTCCTCATCCTATCCCTTTTCCCAACCCCAAGGGGCGGCAACGCACTTGTGACTCCTATGGAGTTGCTTGTGTCTATGGGTGGCGGTAATTGCTTACCATCAGGCGATCCGTCTGCTCGTTTGCCGCCTATTCCCATAAAAAAAAACGCCAACCCTCGTTCCTTATAATTTAAGGTCACATTCCACCAGGCATGATCACAAAGCCTAGTTAGAGGATCTTCCCTCTAGTTGGAAGAAGACCACGCCATATTGTTCCACAAGTATACAAACGGACAGACGGAGCTATTTTTGCATTAACAATACCAGTACGGATATAAATCAGTCAGTTGTTAGCGGCAATTGCTTGAGCTAAACTGCTATTGCAATAGGTTCAGCTTCCTGTACAATCAAGCTTAGGCCAACTAGGTCTCTGACCTTATAAGTCCTTTATTTAGTGCAGCGTAAATATAGGTCAGGCAATGACTAACCAAAGTAAATAATTAAATTGTTAACTATCGCTTGTTAACGATGAAGGAAAACATCGTGAGGAAACCTGCATGTCTGAGAGTTCTCCGTAGTGTTCTCGAAAGACATATTATTTCTGCCAACCTACACTTGGCTCGCGTTGTGGACTATGGGCTTACCCTTCTCAAAGCGAAAGAGGCCTGAGCCCAGCAGTGGGACAGATTATAAAACATGGCTGATAATTATGAAATTCACATCTGTATACCTAAAGGTTTTCAATGACAGAAGCGACATTGAAAATAAAACTGTTTTACAAACACGATTAACATGTTTTGAATCCAGTAATAATATCACTATCATTAGCCCCGTCTACAGTAATAATGACATTTTAATTAGACTTTAAATGACATCGCGGTATTTCACCTAAGTACTATGCACTAAAATGGTAGCGCCACGAAAAGAAGTGAAACCATTGAGGCCAGTCCACAAACCGTTGTTTCGAGTCTGGCTATTCTTTGTATCCGTTGACATAATTTTGTAACGTCCCCCGCGTCACAGGACTTTTTCCTAGACCGGGAGCTGTTAAAAAAAGAAAAAATGTGTCGTCAAATACGTCAATACTTTTTTGCTTAAGGTAATTCAAGGCAGAAAGCATATATTAAAATATTCAAAGTAATCTAATTAAACATACAATCATAAAATTTTACAACAATGTAAGCTGAATATCTCTAAATGAACAAAAAAATAACATAAACACGTGTTGAAATAAAGACACTTTCCGCTTAAGACTCAGATGATCGCAAACCTTCTTGGTCGAATACATTATCGTTACCTTGGCTGTGTAGGACTGCCGTGCGCTAGCAACAAAAAATAAAAAAAAAGTTATATTTTCGCGCGTAAAAATGACATTAAAATAATATAATTTTCTTGCTCAATAGAAATGTGCTGCTGATAATTTCATATTATTATTCGTGCTTGCTGTGATTTATTTAGTTATTGTTTAAATTGATATAGTGAAGATGGTGTACACAATATCTGAAATGAAGGAAGTTAATCTCCCTGTAAGCAGAATACGATCTATAACAGCTCAAGTAAGTAGCGCATATTAATGTAATTAATAATATATATTTAATATATTATAATCTTAATTTATTTAATCGATTTTTAAACTTTCGCGATTTGCATACATCATGCAAAATAAATTAGCGGGTCTTAATCGCGTACAATTAACTTATTTAAGGTATAAATACTTATTTGTTTCCGACGTTATTTTCGACATCAATTTCTTTAAAAAAGAAAAGCAATATTACTACAGCTACTTACGCACTTAAAATAGGAATCATCATCATCATTACTACATAGTATAAAACAAAGTCTGTCTCCTGTCTGTCTGTCCCTATGTACCTACCTATGCTTAAATCTTAAAAACTACGCAACGGATTTTAATGCGTTTTTTTTTTTAATAGATATAGAATGATTCAAGAGTAAGTTTTATATGTATAATTGACGCAGACGAAGCCGCTGGAAACGTCTAGTAATAAATAAATCAGATTATTTATTTGATTTATTTAAGGAAAGAAGAAGATTTCGTATTTCATATGGTGACTACTTTGGGTTATACATCCTACGACTTAGGTATGCAAGAATTTGATTTCTTCTTTGTATTTTGCCTCCGTGGTCTAGCGGATAGCGTATGTGTATGCTCTCCGGTTGCGGTCCCGGTTCGGACAAATCTGTTACTGAGTTTTTCCGAATTCCCAGTAGCAGCACGGAGTCTGGCGTCACGGAGTAATATTACACCTCTGCCTACCCCTTCGGGGATACAGGCGTGAGTCTATAAAAATATTACTAGCAAGTTCTTAGTATTAAATACTGCCAGCTCCTCTAGCTAAACTCTTGGCATGTGACTTCATGTCAAAAGCGCAAAGGATAGAACCCACAACCTATTGTGAAAAGCAATCTGGGGCCCAATTCTGCTAAATAAATATAGTCACGCTATCATGTCAGTGTCATACTTACGTCACAAAAAGCGTATTCTTCTAAATTATCTGATATTTGAATGAAATTGTAACGAGATCGTATGTGTCAACGACGAACTGTTTATTTTAAATTATACGATAATGGCATTAGGTTATCAGAATACCGCTTTTAAATCCAGTCAAAATATGATATCAATGTCATATAAAAATTGCAGAATTGGCCCCCTGTTACCAAACCAACGTCATCGCCTCCATAATAAGCATGGTTATACGATATAGAAAGGTTTAGGCCTGGTTGCGAAATGTAATGCTTGCTAAAAAAGCCTTCGATAGACATCTGATGCTGGTATCATATTTTGCTATTATGCATATATTAAAATAACAACTATTATAATTTACTGCAAGGCAATGCCTCATCGTACTGATATAGAAATGTAACGTGTATTACATTACGTACATATATTTTTTAATATACTAAACTTTGACTGCACGGTTGGAGTAGTGGTTTAAGCGGCCGCCTCACCGCTTGACACTGCACCGAGTGTCGTGGGTTCGATTCCCACACGAGACAACACTTTGTATGATCCATAAATTGTTGTTTCGAACTTAGGTGTTCAATATGTGCGTTGGTTCTATGTTTGTAAAGTCTCCCGCGACACGGGATTAAACTTAGTGCGGGAGTCGTCTTTTTTTTTCAAGAAAAGAAAAGTAACTAGCAATCCTTCGGCATCGCAAGGGTTGGATTGCCTTCTTCAAGAATCACTCTATCTACACGTGAAACCTGCACGAAAATCCGTTTAGCAGTTTTGGGTTTATCACGAATTCACAGACAGACGTAGCGGAGAACTCTGTTTTATGATAAATAGTGATAAAAGTTATGAGATTTCTATGCCGGTCCATACTTTACTTTTGTTAGTTTTTTACAAGTAGGCATAGGAAAGATAAAGATTATAATGTTTAAGGCTCCTAATTTACTAGTAGTACGGGTTCAGACTAGGGCCGTTCGGAGTTGTAAGAAGTCTGGATAAAATCCAGTCAAACTCGGCATAGCAAATCGCGATTTATTTTTAATATTTATAATTTTTTTGCTATCTCTTGAGTTTACATTATTCCCAAATATACAGTATCTATCTATGATATATACCTACGAGTATATCGAATAGGTAGTCCGTTACCGAAATCTGTATATAAAAAAATCGGTAATCTGTATAAAAAAATATTCCGTTACTTATCGACTCACAGAATACGCATCGCCAAAACGATTGGACGCAAAAAGCTGAAATTTGTTTGAAGTTTACCTATGTATGTTCCTTGGTGGCCGTAGGAGTGCACTAAAAAGTGATTACCCGAAATTTTCACGGTTCAGTCAGATTAAAAAAATTAGTTGCGGCTGTGGATATCCTCTAGTAAGCTAAACGTGTACCTAATATTGTAAAGTTAATTATTAAACAATATAGGAAGGCTCGACATAATAATTATGTACAGTTGAACAACTTGCCGCTAGACCACTATAAGGGCGAGAATCGCTCAGCAAGAAATCGTCGCTTACAGTGCTACTTTACACACACATTGACACCCGTATACAAAACCAGTTTCTAGTGTGCCTCGACTCTATGAGCGAGCCAAGTGATTTTTGTCAAACTGTACCAGCGCCGACTTGTTTGATTGTACATCTACATCGACAGAAATACAAACTCGCAGACACGGCGAAACTTATAACACTCTTATTGGGTCGAAGCATAAAAAAATTTAAAAAATAGAAATCTATTGATTATTTAAAGTTGATTGAATAATATAATATACGGTGAGGTGTAACACGAATATCAATAATAAAGGCTTTAAAACAAAACGGCTTTGTAAATAGGAAGAATATGCCCGAGTATTTTTAGACTACACGAGCACTGGTAAATTTCACGTGCAAATACCGCTAAACTTCTAGTAAAATGTAGGTTTTTGATCACTAACAAATCTCTAATATTCTAAATGATTTGCATAGGCAGTTATATATTCTGTTGGTATCTCAAGACTAAAGTGATTATACCAAAAATATCTTAATTTACCTTCACGTAGAGGCCATTGAATAAGCGATGAATTGCGGCCTCGATGACAGTGCAATCTTATGCCTTCAATTTTATTAAAACTTGATACGAGACTAGTAGTGCCCTCTGATTGCACTCGCGTTCTTTCGGTTGATTTTGTAAACATGCACAATATAACTTTGTACAGGACTAAAGAGAACCTAAACTTATTTAACTTTTTGCATAAAAAATATCTGGTAAGAAAGAGGAATTAAGGAAAGACATTTGCTTAGGTATCTTCCAGTCAATCTAGGCAAGTATAATGATATAGAAAGTTGAATAAAGGGAAATAGACAATATATGCAGGTAATTATGTATCTATGCACGGCCCAATTACATAAATATTGAAAAACGTGTGTCAGTCAGATAGCAATTCAAAAAGGTATGCCTATGTACTAAAAAGATACCATTTTAATTTAGAGCCAAAAAAGTGTAGGTATGTTGTATTCCACTCTTATCAAGTCTGGTGAGCATTCATTATTATTTTACCTTATGACGTAAAAATACGTGTAGTTAGGTCTGATCAACGCTAGAGAAAGAAGATTCAATGTTTTCCTCTTGTGAGGAAGCCCACACTAAAAGATTTACTTAATACCTGCGCAGATGAGTTACTTTTGACCGCGAAAGACAACGCTTGGTGAACGTGTGGTTGACGGCATAGAATACAAGTATCACCACCCCATATCTTCCCGTGGGTGTCGTAAGAGGCGACTAAGAGATAACACTATGCAAATACCATCTTTGCGTAGAGACGGAAAACTCGACATCAAACCCTGTACGACTGCCTCGTTGGTCTCGCGGCATAAATGTGCGCGTGGGATTGGGAGAACCCGGGTTCGATTCCTGGGTCGGGCAGTGTTATTGGGATTTTCTGTCACGAAATTCTCAGTAGCACAGTAGCAGCACGGAGTCTGGAAATGTGCCCGGTACGGCAATAGGCTCTAGAAATACACCTCTGCCTACCCCTTCGGGGATAAAAGATGTGACGATATGTATGTAGACAACGCTCCTCGCGTACAAAACATCGTTTTGAACGTGATCTCATGAGCGTAATTCGATAATAAGCGTTCTGTTTCATAGAACAAAATAGTACTACAAGGATGGTTCTTTGTTTGCAATAGCCCTTATTTATTCCGGCCTGCTAACATGGCCGGTACATCCCTATCCCTACAATCCCTACTAATGTTATAAATTTGAAAGTGTGTATGTATGTATGTATGTTCCGTTTTCACGCTAAAACGGCTGAACCGATTTCGTTGAGATTTAATATAGAGATATATTGGATCAAGGAGACGGACATAGGCTACCATAAGTTGCAAAAATTAAACTGGGAGGGATTGTAGGGAGGGTAGAAGTTTGTACGGCACTTTACCTCTTGGAAGTAAGAACGCATGCGCTAATAATTGAGTGCTGCGCATGTGCTATCGCATATCTGACAAAACTGTCATGTCATACACAATGTCATATTGTGCACGTTGTTCGCTTAGATCATGCTTAGATAAACTAATAATTATATAATAAGCCTAAACGGCTGAAACGATTTTCCCTACTAATTAATATTTAAAATGCGAAAATGCTTATAGAGATATATTGAACATGTATTAGAACAAGACTTTGACATTTGACTGTATGCTAGGTGATTTTAATATGTGCCTTTCGGTAGATAATGCTAGATAATGTCATGGATTTAGAGTTTTTAGAGTTTCTGAAGTCTATAGAATAATCAGAAGTGTCTTCACACAACTTGAGAAGTTGAGACTGAAAGTAGATTTGTGTTACCCCGAATTTAACACACACAACTTCAATACACAATATTTCTTAGCTGGTCCCATTGATATATCTTGCCATAAATTTAAATGTTAATACGAAGTGGAAGACTAGATACCAATTTCAAGCCTGTACATGTAATTAAAGAAAAAACATGCAAATTTAATCGCCAAGAAGCGATAATAATGTCGACGACGTGTGGTGTTAATTGGAGTACAGAAAAGTGCGAATAACAATAAGATTCTTATATAAATTGCTATTTAAAACAAGTCATGTGTTTAAATAGTTCCAGGTCTAACATAATTGGGTAGTTTCCTGCAAGTAAAATTATACAAGTATTTTGTCAAAATAATAGTAGTTTCATTCATCAATTAATGTTTAAACTTTATTTAACATTTTTATCGTCAATAAGTATTGTACTTGACAGCAAAACACTATGACGTCACTACGTCATATTTCATACAAAACCCTTGGCAAAAGTCGTTTTTGACATTTCATTAAAAATGCTTGATTTGACTAGTTGGAAACAACCCTATTGTAGGTTTCTAGTTCACTCTTCACTTAATGGACTAATTAGACTAAAATGAGCCTATTGCTTTCTTTTTCGAACACATTGCGAATAAAGTAAGACGGCCATTTTAATAACGTGCATTATTTATCACGTTTGACAAATTATTATTTACCATCGCTCTCTAAATAACAAGAGAGACGAATAGAGTTTATTTAGTTTAGTTTTGCACAACAGACCAGTCTTTACTCAATACGCTGTTTTGTTGCCTTCCCTGGCGCAACAATCAATGAGGAAATAACCTTGCACGAAAATATTTAATAAAACAGAAAATGAAGCGGAACATCTTAGTTTCATCATCATCAAATTAGTTGTAGTTGTGCAAACTGCAAGTTTGTAGTCAACTAGAGGGTAACTCACATTCATGCTTTTAGAGCGAGATGTCTCTTCTCCCTCGTCTTTTCTCTGTCTTTATTTTTATGGCATAGGAGGCAAACGAGCAGACGGATTGCCTGATGTTAAGTGATTACCGCCACACATGGACACAAGCAATACCATAGGAGTTGTGCACAGAATATGTTGACAAGTGCGCTGGCGTACTGTACAAGCAAGGAATACGAGAGGATCACGACGAGTGACAAGAAAGTCGGGATGGGGCCTGCGGCACCCTCACTCCCTATTATTTATGTCGATAATCTTTGAGGGGGCAGTAATTCCTCGGTCGAGCCACTGATGCTGAAATCAGCAAGTCTCCACTAACAACAAACCCTATTTAAATTATAAACATATTTACATCAACAAATATTGCATTTATTTCATAGGCCGCTTGGTCTAGACTCTAGAGGTTAGTGACCTTAAATGCGACGCCAAACGTTTTGTGTTTCATTTGCACCCAGGACAATAATATTTGTCTAATGTGCACGACTATAATAATATGAGCTATATCTGGTCGTATTTCACGCTTAACATTTTAGTCTTTTTTTTCAATAGTTAATTATCGCTTGTACGTTAAGCCGTCCGTCACGGCTGTGAGCTGTGACGTAGATCTGTTACAGTCGTTATTGGGAATCTCAGTAGTACCCTTAAATATACTGACGCTGGTCTAAGCAAAGTTATTTAATATCCAACCAGCGTCGACCGTCGACCATCGACCATCGTGATTTAACTACCAGAATGACAGAATATTGGCTTTTTCACAGAATAGCCAATATTCTGTCAAATCTGTTTAGACTAGGAAGCGGATTTCTGGACTCCAAATCTTCGATGCAATCGGAATAACGCTTGCAAGATCATTTATATATTTATTAACTTACCTAAGAATATAAGTTAGTTTTCTGGGTAATGCAGGCTCTGTTTAGTGTGCGATTAGATGAATGAGTAAAAGATGTACCAAGATATTTATTAATTGTTGTCATTCGGAAATCTCATTCAACTCATCTCAAATCAATAAGGTGGTTGATTATTTGCTTACTTTGCGTCGCCAGTGCTAAAACGCATCATTCTTGCGAATGAACCAAGGTTACCACTTACCAAGGAGGACCTGACATGGAGGTCTCTAGACAAACTGCTACGGATGACAAGGAAACATACAATGTATTTTTGTTTATATTTATTTTAGGCTTAGTATATTTCCCTGTGGTAATGAAGAATACAAAGTAACTACCCAATTTCATATCGTAGGTGTCGTAAAAGGCGAATAAGGAAAATACACAAAGCATGTCATTGTCTTCAACAGGAGGCGAAAAACACGACATCACACTAGGGCTCGATGTCGAGATTCCGTATCTTCCCGACACCGGTTTGTTTAGCGTGGTATAGTAGGACAAGTCCTTCTATTGACTCAGAATACGATTGTGATGCTAAGTAGGAGAATCCTATGGCATCCATACATTCTATGGTAATCCACCAAAAGATTGGCCGGAATTGTAAGTTAGTAAAGGCTGTATGATGATAATGATGATGATATCACCGTCAACAGGTGACGTTTTCCTCTGTCTTATTTAATAATAGGTCAGGTCTTCAGTTTCTTGAAGCTATTAAAAAATACAACTTCTGTGTTAACGTAAAAAATATACGGCCGTTTATACCGCAAAACAAAGTCTTAAAATAGGACGATATAAATAAATTGCTACTGATACAAGAGAGGTATAATATGAAAGTGCTTGACGTGCACATTTCAACAGATATTATATTTATTTTTATGACCCAGCAGTCTTATTTATACCTAGTAAAACAAATACGGTCCCTGCTTTTATGTCAATTTGTACGGAACCCTCGATCCGCTTAAAAGGAAAATCGCAACAGTCCGGTTTTTTATGTTAGCTAAGATTCGACAATGTAGTATTACAACTCAACTACTTACCCGAAATTGCTGTATTGTAACCGTATAATCATGATTTTCATTACGGCAATGACCTTGGTGACAAGTAGTATAATATTGTATGTATCTTCATTGTTGTGACTCTAAAATAAACAGCTAAACGTGACGTTTAGTTTCAGTGGTCGTTACTTTTGAAAGACATTATTGTAATGGGGTATTCTTCCTCGCTTTGTTTGTAAGACGTAAGTATGCCTTTTTTAATAGTCGTCATAAATAGGGAGTTGAATGATCTACGTATTCGATATGCTAGCTTATTAGTTTGTTGTAGTGTTCTCAGTGTGCCTTGATGCCGTTGGCAATAGATCGACAAAGTTACGCCAAAGAGCTCAGATATTTACATAGAGGCGTATTTCCTATGGGCGCTCTGAAGACAAACTGTTGCTGGCTGTCTCTACGAGTGTAAGAGAGACGAACGTTCCTCGGAGCGACTCAATCTTAACTGCGAGAGCAAGAGAGACGGAGAACGAAGCCAGCGCCGCCAACGGCGTCAACTACGAACTAAACTGGATACAGTTCCCACTTGGAATCGGCACACGAAATCCTTAAGAACTGCGCTTCTATGCAAATCTGTATTCATTGGTTAGGCAACGTTTGAAGAGGTCACCACTTGGATGTTGTGGCATTTAAATCAGAACTCTACCATACTTCGGAGGACACACAAAGCCGTTGGTCCCGGTTCTTATCTCAGGACAAGAATAAACTGTGACACTAAAGTTGCCACACGAAAATATGAGGAAGAACAATTTTAGCATTTTCTCTAAGACTATTCACTCCATAGAAATTGTTTCTTATATCTATGATTCACTCCAATTGTAATATTATTTACAACGCATCGAGGCATCCCACGACCACGGCTAGTGGTAGTAATTTCTGTTTAAAATATTTCCGTGACTACCCCGAGAATGACTGCAGGTAGAATCTAACTATAACATTGGTCTCTATTTTTTTAAAACATTTAAGACTTCATAGATGTCGCTATATTGGAAAAGCAGAAATTTATATCATACTGTGTGATGCTTGCGATATACTCATTGATAATTTGAATAATAATAATAATGGGTTGGCCCGTTGCTGGTGGGATCCCACGGTTTATTTATATTTTTAAATGTATTTTATTTTTTATTGTATATTTAAAAATGTAAATGAAATCTGAAGAAAAATAAATAAAGAAATAATAATAATATTCTACCACATTCACACAACACCATCTAGTCCCAAACTAAGCAGAGCTTGTACTATGGGTACTAGACAATGGATAAACATACATATATCTATATTTTTTTTCTAAATACATACATATTATACATAGAAACACCCAGATCAAGACAAACATCCATGTTCACGCACACAAATTTTTGACTTTAGCGGGAATCGAACCCACGACCGAATTAAAATTGAGTTGGGATTCAGGAACTTTAATGTTATAGAGATTTCACTGTTTATGATGCCACTAGTAAGGACATGTGAGGGCGGGTAGCCTTCCCTGAGAATGGGTTCGGTTGAACATGGCGCCATGGGAGAAAGACTGGACAGCTGCTGTACCCAGTCTTCCTGCCATAGCGTCATTGGTTGGGAGTTGAGGTGGTTTTTAGAGGTAACACCACACACTCCGGCTCTCATTTCCCCAAGAGCAAAAGACCTTCGTCCTCATTTACCAAATAATGTGATAGCAGGATACTTTATGGAGACACAGGTAACAAATGAAGGCACTGCTAATAAAAGTTGCGTGACAGATCGAGTTCAAAATAAATACTGTCCTTTGGGTAACTTGCGCTGATGTTTTACAAGTCAACAAACAAACCAAACAACAAGGTTCACTTAACCTTGTTTAATAAACAAATGTTCTTTACCTGATTTTTATCATTTCCGTCAGATAATGTTTTTATTGGAAATCTCTTTTTATGATACCACGCACCGCTGAACGCTCATTGAAATCAATCTAATTAAATATTGATAATTGAAGGATGGATGCATGTACAAACAAACAAAAAGGAATATTAAGAAATAATGATGTTAGAACAAAGGTCGATGTCCGCATGCAATGCTTAAAAACAATGTGCATTACTGTATGCATGACTTATTCGCAATATTTAACGCGATCAGGTCCTTTATCTTGTATAGCATTTTAAATCCTTTAGAACAGCTATGACCAGAAACTGATTGTTCCAATTTGAACAAATACTCTGACGTCATGTTTGTACAAAAAATAAAACACTGTATTATCACTGTTTGTATCATCATCAGCCTTTAACAGTCCACTGCTGGACTAGGCCTCTCCTTTGAAAGGAGGAATTGGCCTACTATACCACGCTGGCCAAACTAGTTGGTATAGGGTTTGTATCAAGTTTTCCTTCTCTTACAGTGCTGTTCTCTGCATTATATACTCCCTCTGTCGGCTCTTACAACACCCATGGGATGATATGGGGTGGTGACATTCCGTATTCTTAATCCGTCACCACACGCACAACTGTTTGTATATGTTTTCTTTATTATTTTGGACTTGTTTACCTATTTTATCTTCATCTTTTTTAAATAGCAATTGCTCAGTACGTGCATATTCCTCGGGCTCCAAGGTAAAAGTGTTTGATGCAGCTGGGATAACGCTAGGACCATGACGATGATGTCAACAATCAAATTGTTAGTCTTTATATAAAAAATTCTTGCGCTACTGACTGACTAACAGGCCACATAAAGCCAAAACTATTAGGCGCATGAAGCTTAAATTTATCATGTAGGTATGTTCCGTAGGGGCGCACTAAAGAGTGAATCTCGAAATTCCCACGAGGTCGGGTAGAAATAATTAAATTATTACTAATAAACCAAACTAATTTTTCTCCATTAATTAGATTTCATTGCTAAGTCGTTGGAGATTTCACATTTATCATACCTAATCGTAGTTCACTCATCGTTCAGCAGCAATCGTCAGCAATGCTCCTACAGCATTTTCCCTTTATTGTTCCGTTTCGGTAATTACAACAACTTTTTTATTCCACGTGCTAAGTACTGAAGTACGTTTGATGGGAACTTAAAGATCTGCAAGCCCGAATTTATGCAACTAGTCATATTATTGAGTTACTTAATACATAAAGTTCTCCTTCTAAGGAGGTATCGCTTTTCCATTGTCACACATCATCATCTTAAACTGTACAATAAAAAGTAATTTACGACTTCTCATTAAAATATATTATTGCTTGCAACAATTTAGTAGACAATGCGGTGTGAAGGCGATTACTTGTCGTGCGGTTCAAAACGTGCAACCGAATAAATAAAATTTTATTAACTTTTAAAACAAAGACTTGAAACTAATTAAACATTTATCTGAATTTACACAAAGGACGCCATTATGCGCGCTGCGCCTTATAATATCAATATAAATAGTTAATAGACATCAAAGACGGATCATTCTGAATACATAAACCTAAGGATTTATCCTTAGGTTTATGTACTATATATATATATATATATAACTATAAAATTTATCATACTGCAGAACGAGACGAAGCGAGTAGATGGGCATTATGTCCCTTTTTGTTATTAGAGTTTTTAAATTCTAGAAATTGAGATCGATTCGCGGGAATGCTCAGTCTATGTCTATATATGTTTATGAGGTAAACAAACAGTCTAAAGTAGGAGATTACGAGGAATATACTTACATTGTTTGAATACAACCTGAGTTGAGTGTGAGGCAGCGACTGGAATTAGATTTCGCATTAAAATTCGCAATATTAAAATTCATACAAACAAAAAATTTGACCTCTTGGAGAGACAAACATAGCGCTAAGTTTAAAAGGTGCTGGATACTTATACTTTCACAAACCTTACTCTCCCTTGTCCTATGTTCAGCAGCTGACGTCTGTCGGCTAATATGACCATGATTTGCGTGTGTAGAAAAGTTAATATAAAAATGTTAATATCACTAGCTAAACGGTGTAGATAAATCTCGTGACGAAATACCGATTGATTCGCTCTAAGCTCAGATTGTTGTAGATCTTGAAGCTAGCCAATCAGTGCCTCGAATGAAGATCGAATCGGGATGGGTCGTACGGTAGCTATAGTCGCACTAAACTTTACGAAATTATTGTTTCAGTTCGTAGCAAGTATGGCTCCAAATTTGCTGCTACTCGATCTGGGCATGGCGGTCAGCTTCGTCACAATAGCATTGCCGGATCTACTGAACGTGCCTGAAGGACTATCACTTAACGACAATCAAGCGTCATGGTTCGGTGAGTACTGTACAGTACATTATTAATTTTACTGTGAGCCTCTTTTAAATAATTGAATAGTAGCAATAGCCGAGTGGAGAGACCGATAGACTGCTACGCAGATGGTCTCGGGTTCAAATCCACGGCACGCACCAATGACTTTTTGTAGTTTTAAGTGCGTATTAAATTGTTCATTTTATCGCTTGCTTATCGATGAAGGAAAACATCGTGAGGAAACTTGCATGTCTGAGAGTTCTCCATAGTGTTCTTGAAAGACATGTGAAGTCTGCCAACCCGCACTTGGCCAGCATGGTGAACTTACCCTTCTCATAGTGAGAAGAGGCCCGTGCCCAGGACAGTATATAGGGCTGATGATGATAAGTCTCTTTTTATGTGAGATTCTCATCATCATCACCGCCCTACTGTATAGTCCACTGATTGATAAAAAAATGGCCAATAGCATGCCATTGAGCTGGATTTTCGGCCCTTCGTGTCCAGCCACTGCCACCTAGGTACTTCACGGAAATTGTCACTTCGTCAAGCCGAAAGGCGTCCTGCGCTTTCATCTATATCCTAACACATTTCTTAAAAAGGCTCACAAAATAATTCCATATATTAAAGGGTTGTCTTTGGATCATGCTTCTTCCATTACCAATGTAATGGAAGAAGCATGATCCAAAGACAACCTTGTCGACGTTTACCTAAGCCTGTAGCCTACAATTTATTATTGACAGACTGACTAGTATCCAATTATTATGTATAATGAATGTATAAATAGATATAGGTTTTGCCGTGTGGATGACGGCATAGAATTCAAGTGTCACCACCCCCTATCTTCCCGTGGGTGTCATAAGAGGCGACTAAGGGATAACACCATGCAAATACCATCTTTGCGTAGAGACGGAAAACTCGACATCAAACCCTATACGACTGCCTCGTTGGTCTCGCGGCATAAATGTGCGCGTGGGATCGGGAGGTCCCGGGTTCGATTCCTGGGTCGGGCAGTGTTATTGGGTTTTTCTGTCACGAAATTCTCAGTAGCAGCACGGAGTCTGGAAATGTGCCCGGTACGGCAATAGGCTCGCCCCTTAGTACGTGGAACTAAAGTATATCTGGCGAAAAGTGGGTGTAGAAATACACCTCTGCCTACCCCTTCGGGGATAAAAGGCGTGACGATATGTAAATAGATATAGGTTAGTGATATAAAAGTTAAGCTCACAAGATAACCATGTTTGTAAATTAGTAAACGAAAAATAAATGGATTGCTAAACCATGCGTAATTAAATTTTAAATTATATTATGCATTATTTTCAAGAAAATAATTACATACCTACAGGTTGACGTGCCCAGGTTTATAAGACGTCATTGTTTTATTAAACAAAACATGTAAATACATTTTCATAACACAATAAATCATATATGTAAATTGTTTGTGTTTGTAGTTGTATATCTTGTATTATTGTTGCAAAATGAATTGTACATATTTCTATAGCTAAAGGCACCTTCGATGATGTCTTGTTAAATAACAATACAAGACGCAAACAATTTGTTTTTAAAAGTATTACTGCTTAACATCTAACTATTGAAATAAAAAATATGAAGTTTATAATATTTTTATTAAAATATTTTGTGACACGTAACCGCTTCTAAGAATTAAAGATAATCACACTGAAATGCAGAATGTATCTTATTTGCCTACTGAACAGAAGAGAGAAGTCATTTAAATTCCGATATTCTCTTTGTTTGGATTGCTGCATAATCCTGAAATATGAATCTATGCGAGAGTTGGGTAGCAGTTCCAACAAGTTTAAGCTTCGACCAAATCCCAAAATAAATACATTTTTATTTAGGTGACATACCTACAATAACATCTGACAGTTAATATTTGGGAGAACTAATATACATTGGCTTGGTAAAAGAGGACTGATTGTTGTTAAAAACACTTAAATCATCTTCGGACATAATATCCACTTTTAATATGTTTGTAATAAGTACTAAATTACATACATAAGTAGTACACATTACACACATCACATCTTAAATCATTCAGTTGCTAGTGGTATCTTCCCATCAGCATGGAAAGATGCACAAATAATTCCGTTGCCAAAGAAACCCAAACCCTGTTCCTTCTCCGACTTCCGGCCTATATCCATACTACCATTCCTTTCCAAAGTCCTCGAACGTCTTGTATATACACAACTAAGTACCTTCCTGTCCAAAAATGCTCTCCTAAATCCCTTTCAATCCGGTTTTCGTCCTGGTTATAGTACTACCACGGCATTGCTTCACATCACCGATGAGATTAGGTTGGGTATGGATTGTGGAAAGCTCACGCTTCTATCCTTACTTGACTTTAGCAATGCTTTTAACACCGTGGATTTCCACATCCTGCTTGGCATACTCCGCTCTATTAACATATCTCCAACGGTAATTGACTGGTTTCGTAGTTACTTGTTTGGACGCCGTCAGTGTATACGCGTTGAAGAATCATACTCTTCATGGTGTAATGCGACTGTCGGTGTACCACAAGGTGGCGTTCTCTCTCCATTACTTTTCGCAATTTTCATAAATTCTATCTCCAAACATTTAATTTCGTCCTACCACCTTTACGCAGATGACCTGCAAATATACTCACAGGCACCATTAGAATCGATATCTAATGCGTTTTCTACTATTAATACGGACTTGGCGCAAATCTGTGAGTGGAGTAAAAATTATGGACTTAAGGTTAATCCAACCAAAACTCAGATCATTCTGATTGGCAGTTCCAGGATGATCTCTAAGATTAATTGGTCACTACTGCCTCAGATTCTGTTCGATGGCAACATTTTACCAGTTGCAGATAATGTAAAAAATCTGGGGATTTATCTGGATAGAACTTTATCCTGGGGCCGTCAGATGCAGGAGACAAGCCGTAAAGTATTTGCATCAGCAGGTTCATTACGTAGGCTGCGGAACTTTCTTCCCATATCCACCAAAACTGCGCTTGCACAATCTTTGCTTCTTCCAATACTCGATTATGCCGATGTCAGCTATCTTGACCTTAATGAGGAGCAACTTGATAAACTTGAGCGCCTCCAAAACTTTTGTATAAGATTTATATTTGGTTTACGCAAATATGATCTTGTATCTGAATTTCGTAGCAGACTCAAGTGGCTACCGATTCGTCTTCGCAGGAATACTCATATTCTAATCCTACTATACAATGTATTGTTCAATCCTAACACACCCATGTATCTCAAAGAACATTTTAAGTTCCTTCATGACACACATTCAAAGTGCCTGAGGTCGTCAGAGGATCTGAGATTGCAGATGCCACCGCATTCCACAAACTTCTATGATAAATCATTCTCTGTTCAGGCTGTGCGTTTGTGGAATGCGCTGCCAGTTGAAATTAGACGAGCAAGAACACTAAACATTTTCAAAAATGCATTGAAACAACACTATTTGACAATGTAATTTCGTCATTATCCCTCAACTCCCTATATGATTATATGTGATTATTATATATATTGAAATATATATTATATATGTATATATGGATATGTATTATATGAATATGTATTATAAGTATATGTATTTATTGTATTTTATTTGTATATATGTATATGTTAAAACAAATGTTATGATTCATCTGTCACTACACCATCAAATTACCTTGTATTCTTCTACGGTTATGTCCATCATAGACTGGTTGCCTGGAAGAAATTGCTGTTTGCGATAAGGCCGCCAATTGTGCATCTATTGTTAAAATTTGCTTTTTCCCTTGTATTTGCATTTTTGTGGTGTACAATAAAGAATTACTTACTTACTTACTTACATTAAACGAGGACAATGTGCCAACTAATTTGTATGCTGCGTACATACTTATCGAAGTAATTGTACGTTTGAAATTATAAATGATCACTTGCTAAACAGTCATGAAAACATCGTGAAGTAACCAAATATTTGCAAGTCTACCGTCACATTTTAGCACACCTGACAACCCACAATTGACTAGCGTAGTAGGGCAGAACCCTTCCTATAGTGAAAAGAGCGGTAGGAAAACTTGAAAACTGGACTGATACTATACTGTCTATATTATTAAACTAGCTGTTTCCCGCAGTTTCACCCGCGTCCTCAGGGAACTACTTCTCGTACCCGGTTAATTAATAGGCTAAGTTACTCCTTGGTGCATCAGCTATCCGCCAGTGAACGTCGCGTCAAAATCGGTCCAGCCGTTCCAGAGACCAGACAGACAGACAAAAAATTTAAAATAACATACATACATACATAGACTCACGCCTGTTTCCCGGAGGCGTAGGCAGAGACTACGGAACGCCATTTGCAACGATCCTGACATACCTCTCTTGCTTCATTCACTCCTATCAAGTTTCTCATGCATGCTCTTCTGTTTAGGATACTTCTGACCTGTCCTTTTTTTAGGATGTCTCCAATCTGGTCAGAGAACGTCCGCCTAGGTTTTCCCCTTCGTCCTGTCCCATTCACACTTGCCTTGTATATCTTCTTTGTCAGTCTATCGTCATCCATCCTCTCCATGTGCCCAAACCATCTTAACATGCCTTTCTCGATGCTTGTCACTACATCTTCTTTTACCCCACACCATTCTCGTATCACACAATTCTTTACTCTGTCGGTCAAAGACACACCACACATACTTCTCAGTGCTCTCATTTCTACAGCATTTATTCTACTTTCAAGTCTCTTCTGCCATACCCAACTTTCACTGCCATACATAAGGGTAGGCACTAACACCCCTCTATGCACAGCCAAACGTGCCTTTTTGGACACGTTTTGACTGTTCATAAACGCCTTCAGAGCTCTATTCACACTATTACCTGCATTAACTCTTCTTTCAATATCTTCTTCATTCTTACCATCTCTCGTAAACAACGTACCTAAGTAAACAAACTCATTCACTTGTTCCACTCGCTGTTCATCGATGAAAACATTACAAGTCGTAACGCATTCCTCCTATTCAAAAACCATAACTTTCGATTTACTTACATTCACTTTCATTCCTTTCCTCTCTAACGCACCATGCATGATTGTTATCTACCATCTCCTGCAACTCCTCCGCTGAAGATGCAAGTATTACCTGATCATCAGCATAAAGAAGGCATTTGACGAGTAACTCATTCATCCTTAATCCGCAGTCACTATTTTTTTAATCTTGCAAACAACTGTCCATGAAGAGGTTAAACAGCCACGGCGATCAGCACAGCCACGGCACTTTCTCGATGGTAAACCAGTCAGTGTATGCCCCGTTTATCCTCACACAAGCTCTAGAATCCTCATAAAGGGATTTCAGAGCTCGAATGAGGCTGCTGTCCACCCCATTCATTGACAGAACCGACCACATTTCATTCCTCACCACTTTATCGTAAGCCTTTTCCAAATCCACGAATGCGCAATAGACCTTTTGACCTTTGGCCAAAAACTTTTCGGCTATGCTTCGCAAGGACAAAACCTGATCCGTACATCCCATACCCTTTCGGAATCCCACCTGTACATCCGATATTTTCTTGTCGGTTACTTTCATAACTCTTTCCATCAGTACCTTTGCATACAATTTGCCAACAATGCTGAGAAGGCTAATTTTAAAATAAATAAAATAATTATGTCATTTCGGTATATGTACCGTGTCTACTTCCATATGTATGTAATTAGTAAAAAGCGGTTATTTCAATATCACAAACAGACACTCCAATTTTATTTATATGTATAGATTGTAAAACTGTGACTACTTTTCAGGCAGTCTACCATTCCTATCGCAGCCACTTGGAGCGCTGGCGTCAGGTCCAATAGTGGACTACTTCGGCAGGAAGAGAGCCACTTTCCTAGTGAACATCCCTCACGTGGTGGCTTGGATCCTCATGTACTTCGCGTGGAACCTGCCAAGTCTGTTTATCGCGAACGCTCTCTTAGGCCTTGGGACAGGCATCATGGAGGCACCTATCAGTTCATACGTCAGTGAGATCAGGTAAAAAAGATAAATAGATTTTTTATCCATATAATAAAAAATAATAAGGAATGATAAGCACCTAATGTTGTAAAGAGAATCTGTTTGGTTGTAATCGATAAAATTTAACTATCATACCAACTTTAATCATTGTTTAGCTATTTGAAAACTATTTGATCCGGAAATGATACAAGTTTGTTCAAGTGACTTCGGCTAAATTTAGCAGCTATGTGTTTGGCTAGTCAGGATAACGGCAATAGGATACGGTTAAATCTCCATAATGGTCAGATTCATTAGGCAGCCATCACAGTCCAATACGGTCACTACGTATTATATAAACAAAATTGTTTTAAAATGTATTATTAATAGCTGGGAATTTATTGAGAACTATATTTCTCATAGCATTTATTACAAGTACATTGATTTGTATTGCGTTGATGTTTGATGAACAGATGATGGAAAATATTATGATATACTGCAGAATGTTATCATTCATAACAGCCAATGAATAGTTTGTTACGTTATTTATTTTCACTTATTCTAATGCTTATGAAATAATGCAAACGGATTTTGTTTCCATTATTTCATCAGCAGGTTTTTCGAGTCTTTCAAGTAATTCGACGATGGCGTCGTGGTTTAAGCGGTCGCCTCGCCACTGACACTGATTCGTGTGTTGTGAGTTCGATTCCCATACGAGACAATACTTTGTCTGATTCATAAATTGTGTTTTGCTTCCGGGTGTTCGTAAGTTGCATGCTTGTTAAGTCCCCCGCGAAACAGTATTTACTCCTAGTACCTACGGGAGTCGCATTAATGTAAAATAAAAAAAATACTACGGCCCAGACTCATATGGGTACTAAAACTGGTAGTAAAACCAAACACGTTCATAAGTACCTATCACATAATGGCCTAAGAAAATAATTAGACCATCAGTATCATCAGCCCTTTACACTGTCCCAGTGCTGGGCACGGGCCTCTTCTCACTATGAGAAGGGTAAGGGCATAGTCCACCACGCTGGCCAAGTGCGAGTTGGCAGACTTCACATGTCTTCTAGACATGCAGGTTTCCTCACGATGTTTTCCTTCATCGATAATAAAGCGATAATTAACAATTTAATACGCACTTAACTTCGAAAAGTTATTGGTGCGTGCCGTGGATTCGAACCCGAGACTCTCTGCGTAGCAGTCTGTCGGTCTCACCACTCGGCTATCGCTGCTCTTTTTATTCCTTCATTGGATTAACAATCAGACCATACTTTGACTAATATCTGGACCTTCTTATTTCAGTGAAGCTTCAGTCCGTGGAGCCTTATGTACGGTGACACAAATATTCCTGTCCATCGGCATGTCTATTATATACGTGGTTGGCGCCGCTGTCAACTGGCGAATAGCCGCTCTCATCTGTCTATCAGTGCCCATCCTTACTATGCTACTAGCGTCTGTTGTGGTGAGTAAAATTATATATGGAGCAAAAAGCGTTATTAATGGCTAACCACACAGCACACCATAAGTTGCATTCCGATGGTGTGCGACGCAACAACGACACGCCTTTCCTCCCGCGACCGCGCTCGACTGCAAGGGACACACAGAACTGTCCCCCGCACCCGCACCATTAAACGCATCCTACACAGGCTTCACCCAAACCCACGTGGAGCATTCACTCCCGGGATGCCGCTTAGCTTCACCGTGGGTGTCCAAGCCATGGTTACTGAGACTCCCCACCTCGACAAGATCCTACAGGACCGTCTCTAGAAACCTGTTTATGATAAATGGTGACTATAACTTCATTTACAGGAGTCTTTTCACTCAGTTCACTTTTACAAAATGAAAATTTTTTATTTCTATAACATTATCAATATGTATTTCATTATATCCCTTAGGTGCCAGATACGCCAATATGGCTGCTGTCACAAGGCAGAGAACAGGAAGCCTTAAAATCTTTATGTTATCTACGCGGTTGGACCACACCAGAAAATGTTCGTGAAGAGTTTGAACATTTAGTCGAATACGCGAAGACTGTAGACTCTTGCGTGATATGTACTAAGGAGAATCAAAATATGCATGAAGAAAAGAACGAGAAAATGGATATGGAATGCGAGCATCAGAAGATGGGCATTTTAAAAAGGTGCGGTTTTGGTCTTTAGGTCCTATCATTTTTATAGTTTTCATGTATGTGGCCAAATCTAAAGTCGGAGTTCTTAGACCACCTGAAGGCCAGCCAGAAACTGCTACCGACGGCACTAAGTACTTGCCCGCCGAGGCACGATTGCGCATTGATGTAAATATCTCAAGCAGTGACCCATCCAAATGGAGAAAAGTTATGTTAGTACCATCAGACGTACTAAGCTAACACACTTGTAGGTGTTTATAATAAATTGTTCTTTCCAAATCTCTCAAATAACATACATACATACATAGTCTCACGCCTAGGTATAACCCCGAAGAGGTAGGCAGAGGTGTATTTCTACACACACTTTTCGTCAGATATAATTTAGTCCCACTTAATAAGGGGCGAGCCTATTGCCGTACCGGGCACATTTCCAGACTCCGTGCTGCTACTGAGAATTTCGTGACAGAAAAACCCAATAACACTGCCCGACCCAGGAATCGAACCTGAGACCTCCCGATCCCACGCGCACATTTATGCCGCGAGACCAACGAGGCAGTCGTATAGGGTTTGATGTCGAGTTATCCGTCTCTATGCAAAGATGGTATTTGCATCGTGTTATCCCTTAGTCGCCTCTTACGACACCCACGGGAAGATAGGGGGTGGTGACACTTGTATTCTATGCCGTCAACCACACGGCTAATCATAAGTATTATATTCCTATACAAGGACAACTATAGTTTGCTAAGATAGCTATTTTTAGTTTTAAATTGCTATGTTCACAAATGTTTCCACCGGACACTGAACACCTGGTCATATTACAAACCAATAATGGAGTTTTGCGATGTATCATTATACAGCATTTCGCAGTCCACTGCTGGACAAGGGCCTCTCCTATATCGTGGATCAATTAGGGGATGGACTGCTATACCACGTTAGCCAGATGAGTCGGTATAGAGTTGGACACCGAGGTTTCCCTTTCTTCCGAAAGATACACCTCATTCGATTTGTATCGTACAAAAATCTAAGTACCCCTTACTTTTACAGATTCTTCAAAAAATTCAACATAGTGATGTTATGTAAGGAGACGCTAAGGCCTCTATGCTTCAGCTTGCTATACTTCACATTCTTCGTAATGAGCGGTCTGTACCCCATCAAGCCATACATGGTGAATGTTTGCGGGGCTATGGGCATGGCTGAAGATAGCAAAACCATTGTTGTAAGTATTAAATACTTCATTAAAACAGAGCTGCATTCATTTATTATAAATCAGTCCCAATGCTGGGCACAAGCTTCTTCTCATTATGTGAAGGGTAAGCCCTTAGTGCGGGTTGAACAGATACGGATTGAGAAGTTGACGCCGAAAGGTTTTGTATCACCAACAGCGGTCCGAGCTACGGAATCGAAATTTTTGTAAATGTCTATATAATAATGTCAATTAATTAAATATAAATTATAGTATAGTTATCTGTCTTAATACATAGGAAGAAAATTTATTCAGTTCTAGAGGATGCCCGCACTTTTATTTTACTGTTTCTGCCCGATCCAGTAGGAAATTTGGAAAATTCATTCTTATTGCATCCCCTACGATTCTCAAGAAACACATGCCAAAGTTTATTGTCTGTCAGTCAGTCAGTAACGCAAGAATTTTATATATACAGATTTAAGTTAAGGTTAATTCATGTTTAGCCTAGGAATATGAAAATATATAATATATGTACACTTATTTAACAAAAAATCTTTTACTACTTTCAGATCATGGTCGGCGTCTTAACATTCTTAGGTAGCATCATAGTGATCGGAAGCATCAAGTACCTCGGCAAACGCAAGCTAGGCCTAGCTTCCATGCTCGGTTCAGCCATTTGCTGTACAGGCCTTAGCATCTATGCCCACACCAGTCTTGGTGAAAACGTCTTTTCTTACGACCCCAAGACTTTCCCGCAAGAGAAAAGCGTGGTGCCATTGGTCTTCTTCTATGGATTGACTATCTTCACTGGCATTAATGTGTCGTGGATATTGCTTGGAGAAGTGTTCCCGTTCAGGTGAGAAATTGGATCATTTTATTGTTTTACTAGAGGACGCCAGCAGCTACGCCTGCAATTTAAATTTACGCATTTTGGCCGATCCCGTGGGAATTTCGGGAAATCCCTTCTTAGTGCACCCCTACGGTTCCCAAGGAACGTACATGCCAAATTTCAGCTTCCTGCGCCCAATAGTTTCGGCTGTAGCGTGTCTGTCAGTCAGTCAGTAACGCAAGGATTTTATATATTAAGATTGGTAATTGTTAAACTGCAATGCCTCCCCGTTAACGGCGAAAGATACATAGCTGATTCGCTGCCCGTGGAAGTTCTTAAATGTACGTGCGAGATTTGTCTGCGTACAAAGAAATTAGTACAGACGGCTAGTCGTCAAGATAGACACTTTGTACCGTTCTTATGGCAAAGGGAATAAGGAGTAAAATGGTTCCGCAACTGCAAAACTTGACTTGTCATTGTCGCTGTAGGTGTGTCTGCCCTATTTGTGCAGTTATAATTTTTTGTTAATTTTATTTTAAAAGAAAGCCCTAAAGTATGTGGACGTGAATAGAAACTATGCAATACAATGTTTTTTTTTATAGTAATAGGCGGCAAACGAGCAGACGGATCGCCTGATGGTAAGCAATTACCGCCGCCCATGGACACAAGCAACACCACAGGAGTCACAAGTGCGATGCCGCCCCTTGGGGTTGGGAAAAGGGATAGGATGAGGAGTGGGATGAGGGAGAAGGAATAGGCGATAAGGCCTCCGGAACTCTACAATTTTTGTACCTTCCCATCTACGTCATGAATGGTCAATATAGTATCAGACGTTAATAACATTTATTTTTATTCCTTACAGAAGCCGTGCCTCATCACAAGGAATTGCCGCCGCGTGGAACTATATCGTGACTTTCATCGGAGCCAAAACCCTTATAGACTTGGAAACGAACTTCAAACTAACAGGTGCCTTCGCAACATACGCCGCCTTTGGCTACTTAGGCACCGTCTTCCTATATTTCTTCATGCCAGAAACCGAAGGGAAACCTCTACAAGAAATAGAAACGTTTTATACTGGAAAACTAAGAATATTCGCCGATGATTGGTTTATAAATAGATTCAGGAAATCAAAGAAGGAAATGAGCTGATTACTTATTTGTCAAATTAAGGACTAGTTGTAATTAAACGTATAAACATATTTTTGTGTTTTATTTATTTGCCTGCAATGAAGTAATAAAATATTCACTATACTGCAGTAAGAAATTTTCATACAACTATAAGGTTGCATCTGTGATCTTGGTTGCTACTACTACGAGTATCTGCAAATACCTACTTTGCCACCTACTTTTCTACTTATAATTCCTTTGTTTGATTGTTTGACTTTTTCTACTCATAATTCCTTTCTTTTATGACTCCAAAGCTTTCGAGTGATATCAGGATAAAAACTAACCAATTACTCCTATGATAGAAAACAAGCGCAATAGATAGTACCTATATGAAGCCGAAGTAGTAGGTAAATGTTATTCCTTTTGAATGTCGGTTAAAATACTGATGTCTAGTCATAATTTCATTATAATGTTCATTCCAACAAACAATTTAGTATTATTTATTTATTTATAGTCTCACACCTGTATCCCCGAAGGGGTAGGCAGATGTGTAAATAATACACCCACTATTCGCCATGAATTTTTTGGTCCCACGTAATAGGGGGCGAGCCCCTTAGCCGTTGCCGGGCACATCATCAGACTCCGGTCTGATATTCGAAAAACCCAGTAACACTTTTGCCCGACCCGGGAATCGAACCCGGGACCTCCGATCAGCAGTCGCATATGCTATCCACTGGACCACGGAGGCAGTAAAGTATTTAGTATTAAAGGTAACAAAAGAAAAGTAAAGATACAATCAAAAGAAATCACTATACAATTATTTTATTTTAATCCCGCTTCCCAGGGTGAGTGGTTTTGCGGATGGAATAGCACGGCACATTTGAAGTTACACCGCGAATCTTAAAACTTCAAAGGTATCCCACACATTCTTCAGAAAAAGCAGGCAACAGCTGTAGCAAGATTTTTTATCCTTGATGTCATATAGAATACACATGTCCAATAGCAGTCGATATGTGGAAGAAACTGATACTCTGTTGAATCTAGTTGTAGCAGTACCTACCCTTAGCCCCTCCATAGTGCTGCAAAGATAAACTAAGCCTTCATCCAGTGCAGAGACAATGTACCTTGGGATGGTATACCAACCGCTCTCCTAAAAGTTTGTAAGAATACTCTTCTTCCTTTAATAACCCACGTTATTAAAATCTCTATAGCCAAAGGAGTATTCCCTGAGCCTTTTAAGAAGGCAGTCATTCATGCGATTCACAAAGGTGGCGACCGGGACTGTATCGACAATTATAGACCCATTTCATTACTGTCAGCTCTTTCTAAAATTATGGAGAAATTAAGTAACAGACTTGTGAATTACCTCAACAATCTTAATATTATTGCAGCCTATCATTACGGATTCAAGAAAGGGGTCTCTACTGAAGATGCTGTTATCGAAACACACACACACACACACACGAGCGAGCTTGCACACACATACACAAATTCCCTATTCTTCTTTATTACTTATTATCTATTCATCTTATTGTCTAATGCTATGATGTGAATTCTAATTGATTTGGGTTATGGGGATGGTTGTTATATGGACTGGTAATAATAATCCTACGGATAACAAACGGCACCTGTCAGTAATAGGGGAGACCGGGGTTCAAAGTGCCGGGGGTAGGTTGTTCCGATCGAAATAGCTCCGCAAATTAAAGAGATGGCAATAGGTGTGAAGTGTGTTCCGAAACGTCATACTATCGCACTATTGCATCAGCCATTTTAGTGACGGTGTGTCGGCGTGCGAGAGTGGTAATTGAATAGTGGCACATAAACAACACGTAAGTAATTTTTTTCGTCCCTAAACTTTTTGGTCTGTCTCATTCAATTGTCTGATTATTTGCGAGTGACTTGGTATTATCAGTTAGGCAAACTATAGTGAATATCAATTTAATACCATTGATGAGTTCTTATAACCTATTCTTTTGTAATGGAAGGACACTTTGAAAATGGGATTTGGGGTTCAACGTTCCTCTGGCGGGGGGCTAGTTGTTCCGCGGAACAACGTGCCCCAGGTGAGCCTCAGGTGGATCATAATATGGAAGCCATCCCAGGTAGCGAGCCACGTATAGCAAAAACAGGATACCCCAACCAACGAACCTCAACCAGGACCCTCGAACATTGCTAATTTGCGAAACAATATTGTCATTCAAGCCACATCTAGCACATTTTCCCCTGAAGCTATCAAACCCTTACCAAAAGCACCACCAATATCGTCTATATTAACTAAACGAAGAATAAGAAAATCAGTAATACTGACAGATACGCCTGTAAAGAACGCGTTGGCTGAAGAAAAAGCAAGAGGCAAGAGCAATAGTAAAATAAATGTGAAGGAAATTGAAATAAGAGTTGGAAAGAAAAAGGCAACGGGTAAAAACTAGCGCAATTATAAAATAACACGTAAATCTGCAAATGGTAAAGAAAATGTGAAACAGAAAGTCCTGCAAGAAGATGATCATGAAAGTGATAGTGGAGAAGACAGTTTGGAATGGTATTATTTAATATGTTGCGACACATATTCCAAGTCACAACCAGGAAAACAATGGTTTAAATGCGTCATGTGTAAGAATTGGGCGCATTAAAAATGCCTGAAATTTAAAGATATTGCTCTATATGTCTAAATTGTAATTCTGACGACAAATTCTTTGAATAATTATTTTCTTAAGTTCTGCAAGACTGAAATAAAAGTATTACTAAAGAAAACCATTAATTAGATTATTGATCTCAGTAAGGAAACTATAGTTCGAAATGTCAAAATTAGTTGATTAATATTAAAGATATTTATTAGTCTTAAGCCTATTAATTAGTTTGTACCATTTTTAACATTATTAGTAATAATGTTTGTTACGTTTTCTGTAGTTTTAGTTTCTAATCCTTAAAGTTTGTTGAAAACTGGTCAAACACATTAAAATTTTGTATTTTTATAAATGAAGCTCATAATTATTAAGTTACATGTGCCTTTTTTATTTTATATGTACCTTTCCAACTAATATTACATTATTGTTGATTGGAGTTGACAGCGGAACAACTTACCTCAACTGAGGAACAACCAGCCCCTTCGTGGGGCGAGTTGTTCCCTATCGACTTGCCAAAGAAAAAAATTCCTGGGCCAAAATATATTATTAATTCAACGTATTTGACTATAGAATTTGCAACTAGGATAAATTTCACATCTATTTATATAGGAATCATGGATTATAAAGCTTTTTATTACATTCATATTGCGTGCTACTCCAAAATCGGAACTTCGAACCCCGGCCTCCCCTACTCTAATAGTATCCGTCTGCATGGCAGGTGGTGACTCGCCAACTCACTTGATGGGCCCGCTCTTAATAGTCACCAAGGCAAGCAAAGTCATGTCATAAACGCAGCCAGAGGGCAACACCGGTGCGAGTGGCGGAACAAGGGTGTCGAGCAGTGTGGCACCGGTTTCACCATCGCGGGTCTCGTGACAACGGAGACCCGGAGCAGGTTTCCCCGTAGTTACGCCCTTGATAATGACACTTCCACCCCCGAGCTAGTAGCTCTTGCGGCTTCCCTCTGGCCGGCCGACCAAGGCAAGCCAGAGTTGAGAGTCCTGCGAGCGCTTTTGGGCATCCACTCCAGCCAGCCAATAAAGAAAAGCCGGATACGAGGCTCTGACCGACTTTCTGAAGCATTCGGGACCGCAGTGTCGCCACACACATTCAGCTCGCCACAGAGCTGCCCTGTGGTTTGTACGCTTTCTATTCATCCTGTAATACATTTTTGGTTTATATCCCAAGATGAAGGTGATCTTTGAAAGCTCTTACTCTGCCCTCCGAGATTGCGTTAGTCTCATTATGAGATAACAGCTGCCCCAGAGGGATTTATTATTATTTCCTGTATTTATCATTTTTCAAATTAAAAGGAATTATTATTATACCTTAGGTGAACCCGTTTCCACCTGTGCTGAGCAATACGAATCAATGAAAATGTCTGAGTTAGAAAGGCATAAACATGCAAAGTATTTATAGTCTGAGATCCGTAGAAGAGCGACCTTCACCGATCTGGTTAGTGGATGAAACATATTATTTTATATCAAATTTTGCATGTCAAAATATATATCGCGTATGGGTTAGCAAAAAAAAATCCTGTCCAAGCTAAAAATACCTTGCCAACCGCCTTCCAAAAAATTGGTACCATAAACAAATAATCCATTCTCGATATTTTTATGACTGAATGTATACCTTTGAGAACAAGCAGCCGGGCTTCGTAATGAAACAAATGTTGTTTTAGTTTTAGTTTAAGTTTATTTCTCGCTTAGATTTTCTGAACTTGTTTATAAACCAGTCGTCCGCAAATATCCTGAGTTCGAAAGGCATAATTACGCAAAGTATTTATGGTCTGAGATCCGTAGAAGAGCCACCTTCACCGATCTGGTTAATCATCATCAGCCTTTAACAGTCCACTGCTGGACTAGACCTCTCCTTTGAAAGGAGGAATTGGCCTACCACGCTGGCCAAACGGGTTGGTAAAGAGTTTGTATCAATTTTCCCTTCTCTTACAGTGCTGTTCTCTGCATAATATGCTCCGTCTGTCGGCTCTTACGACACCCATGGGATGATATGGGGTGTTGATATTCCGTATTCTTAATCCGTCACCACACGGACACCGATCTGGTTATTGGATGAAAAATATTTTATATCAAATATTGCATGTCAAAATATAGCGGGTTAGCAATAATAATCCTTTTTTTTTTTTTTTTTTTTTGTTCACTACGGTGGTAAAACTCTCCTTATGAGTCATCTCAACTCCGCCAACCCAGCCATTAGAACGGCTGGGCTTGGGACTGGCGGAGGAGGTATGTGGAGGCTCTCCCCTACAGGCGTTCGGGGCATACCCACTAAAAACCACCGCGGTGTCCCTACGGGTCCCGTTTGTTGGCGGGGTCACGCGATTCGCGATTAGCATACTTTCTCGCGACCCCGCCCGGGATTGGCCCGCCGTTTGTGTTGGCGGGCCCCGTCTCGTAATGATCTCGCAATCATCCATCAAACTTCTTGCATCCATCAAACTTCTCGCATCCATCACCTCACAAAGCTACTTGGGAGGCGGCGAGGACACGCGCCGCCTCCCGCCTTTTGGCGGACAGGGAGCAGCCCCAGCGCTCACCGTCCGCAGGCACTGAATTCAGGGTGGTCGGAGGTCGTCTCTTGTGCGACGTCCCCGACGCCCGGACCTACGGTTGGGGAGAGGGCGATGTATTTCCCTCTCCCGCTCCGCCGCCTCCTTGCTCAGCATAACTGCTTCGCAGAAGGAGGTGACGGCGTTCCAAGACCTCTCACTCCGGACCATAGACAGAACTACGGCCGGGAGCAATAATAATCCTGTCCAGGCTAAAAAAAAAAAAAAAAAAAAAAAAACTTTGCCAACCCGTCTTTGCCAATCCATTCCCGATACTTTTTTGACTGATATAGTATGTTTAATTATAATATGTATAATGTATATAACCTTTGAGAACAAGCAGCCGGGCTTCGTAATGAAACAAATGTTGTTTTAATTTTAGTTTAAATTTATTTCTCGCTTAGATTTTCTGAACTTGTTTATAAACCAGTCGTCCGCAAATATCCTTAGTTTTCCTTGATAGAAGGTTTCTACATCTTGTAGGGTCATTCCTTCCGTTTCTGGCATGAAGAAGTACAAGTAAATAGTGCCAACGAACGCAAAGGTACCGTACGTGGCGAAAACTCCAGTCAATTTTAAGTTTATTTCTAAGTCAATGAGTGTCTTGGTGCCGACGAAAGTCACTATGTAGTTCCAAGCGGCACCTATACCCTGGGACGAAGCGCGGCTCCTGAAATAATAAAAGATAATTATTATATTCTTAATGTATGTAGTATTTGTTTTAAAATCAATTTTGATTTTTTAGTTTTAAAATGTACCTTTTTATGTTATATTCAATAGAGTGATGTATTTTATTTACAAGCTCTTAATCATTTTTATATTTATTTTCTATGGCTGAACGAGAATTCAGAGGGCATAGTGCGAGTGTAATTTAGTCAAATAATTGTAGGTTAAGAACTCGTAGCCGACGTTTCGTTGAACAAGAAGATGAAATCAACGGAAAATAATCTAAGCCCATGGTCTCCGTACGAAATAATGGAAAATAACTATATAAATAAGAAATAACTTCAAATGTACCTATGTATTAGTGTACAATAAAGTATAAAATAAAATAGAATAAAAACAATAATTTCACAATAACTATGTGTGCGCAACACTGTAATTTGTAAAGTAATTCATATAATATGTATCTTTTGGGCGCAACCTTTTAATATTCATTTAGTTTATTGGTAATTCTAGTATAAATATAAAGTACCTACAATTAATCTTCAACTCACCTAAATGGAAATACTTCGCCAACCAATATCCAAACGACATTCATAACAGTGAAAACAGAAAGTCCATAAAAGAAAAGCAGAGGCACCACACTCTTCTCTTTGGGGAAAGTCTTCGGATCGTAAGAGAACACTTTATCGTCCAAATGTGTACCAGCGTAGATGCTGAGACCCAAGCAACAGATAGCTGATCCGAGCATCGCACTGATTCCGATCTTACGTTTGCCGAGATACTTGATGCATCCGATCACTACAAAGCTTCCAAGAACAGTTAGAACAACGACGATGGCCTGAAATTTACGGAAAATCGTATTAAAGTTTAATTTGAAAATTAAAACATCTTATCACATCATTAGAATTTAGACAAGAATACATTTTCTAGACTGGTTTATCATATAAACTGTTGAAAGTTGTTTACCAAATAATTTATAGTGCACGTGGGCATGGGACGGTTTAGTTTATAGATAAGATAGATAAAATGTTTATTCATTACATAATTACAAGTTTTTTCTTAAAGCAAAAAGTGCGCCAAACTATAAAAACAGTTTGTTGGCGCTAAGCGCTCATAGTACTTACATAATTATTATTGCCTTATCTACTATTGTCTAACAATACTAACTTACAATACAATTTACCTACTCCTTTTACAGTATTTGTTCACAAAAAAAAAAAAACATATATATATATATATATTACTATATCTATATAATACTGTTAATTATTCTTTAATCTTATCCAGATACATATTTTTTAATTTTGTCCTGAACATAGCCTTACTTATTTTACAACACTCGAAATTTATTTCATTAAATATTTTAGGTGTTATATACTTAAGTGTCCTCTCACCGTAATAGTTACACACTCTTGGTTGTACATATTTAGCCCTAATGTCTTTCCTCAATGACTTGTACACATTGTTGTCATGTTTGAAGTCGTTACAATTAAATTGGTCTATGGCTATCAAATATTTTACTTTCTCGTTAGTTGGGAGCACCTTGCATATCTTGTATAGTATTTCATAATTATTGTTACATTTAAGTTTTGTGTCCCTGCTAACAAGCATTTTTAAAAACCTAATTTGCAACGCTTTTTTTCGGTTTATATAGGTAACAAAGGTTCTTCCGTACACAGCGAGTCCATACGATATTAATGATTCTACCATAGTATGATAAATAACAAACATTGTAGACTTATTTATAACATTGTTAAGCTGAAATAATTTACCAAGTATTATTCTCAATTTATTATATAAGTTATCTATGTGATACTTCCAACTAAAACTAATGTCTATTGTTAAGCCAAGATATTTAAATATTTGTACATTTTCTATTTGACTACAACTACATTCGGAATTATTTACATGTAGGCATTCGTAGGTATGTCCTATAATGTTTACATTTTTACATGGCATAGGCATATAGGGGGAACGCACGTGCATTAATTTAGTTTTGCTAACATTCAATATTAATCCATTATCGTGTGACCACTTTAAGATGTTTTCATAATCTTGTTGCATTTTAATATTAATTTCATTTAGGTCTTTATGTGCGTATATCAGACATGTATCATCGGCATACATATATATTTTACAGTGTTGTACTACATTGCTAATACTATTGACATGTATAATATAGCCCAACGGTCCGTATACCGAGCCGGTAGGCACACCTGACGTCACCTGCGTTTCCCCTCCGGCCACACCATTCACAACCGTATACAGCGTTCTTTGGCTGAGATAACTTTGAAAGAAATTCAACACCGGACCTCGAATTCCACATTCCTGCATATATTGCAGTAAGACCTCATGTTTTAGAGTATCGAATGCTTTTTTAAAATCAATAAATAAAATACCTACATGTTTTCTCTCATTTAAATATCCATTAATATCATCTGAAAAACACGCCAGTGCAGTTGCAGTGCTTCTACCGCGCCTAAAGCCATGTTGTGAGTCTGAAATTATACTATTTTCCTCGAGAAAATCACTTATTTGCGTTACTATTACCTTTTCAACTATTTTATTTATGACTGACCAGTGGCGTAGCGTGGGGGGGGCCGGGGGGGCCATGGCCCCGGGCGGCACATTTAAGGGGGCGGCAAAAGAGGCCGCGAGAAATAAAATAAAAATTCTCATTTTAAAATTTTTGGCCACGCACTGACACTATCCCAGCAAGACCGCATGGCGGCGTGGGCGCAGTAGAAAGAACAACAATCGAAAACAAAATGATCATTATTTTCATTACATGAAGACTTGCGTGTGTCCAACATGCCGGTGATCTGCGAGCTTGTTATGAGTAGTTAATTAATACATAATTATGTCACTGCCGAGCCGCCCCTATGTGCGATGTGTGCCGCCCCTATTGCCATGGCGCACTGGCGCACACAGGCGCCAAGGCAATAGGGGCGACGCGTGCCAGATAAAATAACAGTGTTAATTATTGAAATTATGTTTGATTTGCTTCAAAATACAAAATAATCTTTATAGTTGAATATGGAAGAAAACAGGTACAGGTCTCCTAAGACAATAGTCACACCTGCGGTTTAACTACACGCTATTTGAACTTTGACTCCAATATTTACGATATTTGCGTTAACATCAAAGCCAATTATTTCACATACTACAAACGCCTTCTGCTATTATTTGGACGCAACCCTGTGGGACGAGACGCGGGATTCGTCCATAAACTTACAGATTTCGCCTCTCAACTCCTTTTTGCGAGAATAGCGAGTTGGTAAATGCCATAAACCGGTGACGGACAGCAACCTCACCGGTGCGAGAAGCTACGCCCTACGCCCTTCATAACGCACACGAACACACAGCGGCACAATTTCTCGGTCGCCATGCTATTCGGAGGAGAATACCATTACACTAGATTCAGATCCAGTTTCCGCCAGCTACATTATTCCCGGCCAAGGACGCGGTGGCGGTAACGGCGATGCATATGGGACCTGTAACATCACCGAGCTAGCAGGTGACTAAAATACCTATACCTGGCGACCTACAACGAACGCAGTCTACGACTAAAAGAAAAGAAACCTCGCCGAGCCCGAGGTAGAATTAAGTCACTACCTACTGGGGTCATCAGAAGTCCGAGACAGGGGGAGAACATGTTAACTCTAGATTCAGGTGACTGGTTCTACCCAGTGCCGCGCTGACCCAATTCAGCGCCTGTGTGCGAAATTCATGCGCCTTTTTGTCGTACTTTTTCGAAAGTAATTTTAATAATTAACGCTGGCATTTCACCCGTCGCGCGGTTTCTTATCCTGGCGCCTGTGTGCGCCGCACCCATAGCACATAGGGGCGGCTCGGTCCTGCTTCTACCTTCAGGAAGGCGACCTACTCTCTTGGGTGATGTCGGATTCCTGGTCAGGAGGAAACTTGACAACAACGTTGTGGAAGTCGATAGTGTGTCGACCCAGGTGGCAGGTAGCATACCTACCTCGTATTTAAACTCTACAATAGGCGTTGCCAAAAGACGATACAGATATATGCGCCGACCTCAACTCACCTGACGAGATCACCACATAGGGAAAAAAGGAGTCTAAACTTTTAGCCGAGACCCTCGGACTGATGAGGCAAGGACGCGAGTTGCCACTGCGGATGGCCGCACCGTCAACCCAAAGTTCGAGAATCTCGAGGAGGTTGACAGTTTTCATCCACAATTGTATACCGCGCACGTAAACTGACAAATTGGACCTAGTCTTGATGACCACAGAGCCTCACTGACGCGCCTCTACAGCAAAGACATCCCGGATGAGAGCCAGGCGGGACCATAGGACTTTAAACATTTGTGGTCATAACGATTGCTTCTACATTAAAAATTCTACAAGCCGTCGAAAGCTAGACTAAGCTATACATAATTATATTGCAGCCGAGAAACCGCGGCCCTGCGCGACATATAAATACCGCTAAGACCTGCCAGGTTTCTCCCTTAAACATATTATACCCTATGCTTCTTCATCGTGTCACTGGTTTAGATTTGCTCTTCCCAAAACTTGGCTACGGTAACGGCAATGTCTGAGGCCACTTTAAGATCTCGTTTACTGCAGGTAGATGGGCAAAGAGGGCATGAAAGCAAATGCGCCATGGATTGTGATGGAGCTCCGCAGTCGCTACATCTATACCCAATGCTTTATTGGTTACAATTGAGAAGAATCAAATGATAACTAATTTGTTTAAATCCATCAAGCCGTTTGGGGGTGTAAAGCCAGGCTAATGAACATACCTACATACGAAAACCCTTACACTTCTGGCAGATTTATTGGGGTACCCAAAAGAAGAGGGGGCGGCAAATTTCTGATCGGCCCCGGGCGGCAAAAACCCACGCTACGCCACTGTGACTGACAGTATAGCAATTGGTCTGTAATTAGTATAATCTAAGTGACTACCTTGCTTGTATATCGGTCTTATAATAGCACTTTTTAATGCACTCGGGTATTTCCCAGATGTTATACACATATTTACAAAATTTGCCAGCAGCTGGCTTATTTTAAGTTTTATAAATTTTATGTCTCTGATTCGAATTTTATCTGTGCCGGGTGCCTTTTTTATACTGAATTCATCAATTATTTGCTCTATTTTGTAAGCAGATATTTTTTTAAATCTAAATGACATGTTCGTTTCCTTAACGTAATTCTCGCGGTTTAAAAAAGTTATATCACAGTTGTGCCTTAAATTAACAATTTCTTCTGTAAATGTTTTGCCAAAGTTTGTACATATGTTTTCAATGGTCTCAGTCTTACCCAAGTGTTTCAAAATTATATTATCTATACTATTGTTTGTTCTACCCAACCAGCTATTTATATGTAACCATGAATGATTTGGTCAAAACATATCATTCATCCCATGCCTCATTCATACCTTTGAAATGGCTTGGTTATGATTTAGAGAAGAGTGATGTAATAGGAATATCTAAATTATCGGCAGTAAGTGGTTTCAATTAAGGAACTACTTGGCACGCGAGCGCCAACTAGGTATCTATTAATGAGTCGGTAACTGAACCCACCGTAAACATTATAGTCTAAGAGCCAGTGTTCCGCAGACTTACAGTAAAGTAGCAAACTCCATATAGTTAGTTATACTAATTCATCTGCCATACATCAAATGGGGGTTCACTATTCCCATAGAGGGTTCCTTTAGGCGTGCCTAGAAGTCGAAAAGCATGAAAATCGACTCTCGACACGTGTTCGCAGCATGTCTGCCGTTTTGATATCTTAATATATATATATTTTTTTATATAGAAAAACTTAACGGCAGCAGGCCGGGCGCACTTCGCATTTTAGGTACAAACTTACAAGTACCTCGGCCGACCACGTCGACGTGGTTGGATTTAGTAGGTTGCCGCGCGCCGCTCACATTAGACGTCACGCAACGAGTGCGACCGCTCCGTATTCTCACGCGCCGTGTTCATACATTGTTCAAATTATAAACTTAAACGCCTTTAACAACAAAAATGTATCATCACAAGTCTAATGCAAAGTACCTATTGCTTAATTAACTGTGTGTCGACTAGCGACTTGAAAATTTGATTTTATTTATATTACGAGAGCAACTTGAAAATTTGATTTTTTGTTTGTTGAGATATCTCAACGATTATGGTGTCAAATTAAAGATTTAGTTCAAAAATCATTTTATCTGTTTGCATCATGTAGATCGGTCCACGCGTTTAGGAAATAACTAAGAATTTGTATAGTAAAAATGTAAACGACCAGAATTTTTGTGCTTTTGTTCTACTAGCTCCAATAGTGGGATAGGATACTTATAGGATAATTATTTATTATTAGGTACGTGGTCAAGTAGGTAGATAGACGATGAATAAATATAGTAGCAGCGCCAAGTCGACAACCCTAGCGCGCCACTCCGCGCCAGACAGCGACAGCGTTATGTGTTAGAAAAGAACGGGAACTGTTAGGTTAATATCGCATTAGGCACTGAGTGCTTATGCGAGCTGAATTGAACTTTATTGCTTAGTACCAAGAGTCCTAATTTCAATAAATTAGTTTGAAAAGTGAAGCTTCTGTACGTTAGTACTATTAATTATTCTGTGACGGCAGACACTTGTTCCGGTTCCTACTATATTTTATGTAATATCATAGTTTCCAAAATTTCATAAACTTTGCGTTATTTTAGCAAAGCTAAAAATTATATATGTTATTTATATTATTATTATACACATATATTTACAAAGGCATACCCATAGGTCGGTTCTGACACGCGGGCAGACCACACGATACTTTCTCAGTCGTCCCAAGTAGCACAGAAGCGCTGAATAGTAGCTGAATCACTGTTCACAATGAAATCTTCAGCTGAATAAACCTGCAGAATAAGAGCGTTAGAGGCGCCTACTCAGCTGATATAACTCTGATTTGGGCACAAATTAATCAGCTGTAAGCTGTTAGCTGAATAATGTACTTAGCTGGTTGCACTATATCGGCGTTATTTGAGCATTATTAAAGGTAACAGTCGCCTCAAGAGCTGAATAATGACTGATTATCAGGGTATGTGTTACCTTTTATACACTACAAGGGCTGAATAATAGAGTACTTGTTACCTATTTTTCAGCACAAAATACACTCCAGGATATTAGTAACTTTTTTATGCAGCTGACAATTCACAAGCGGCAAAATTGTGAATCATTTTCACCCTACTACTTATTATTTTGATATTTTTTGTGCGAACCATTTTGTAAAGTGTTTGTGGGAAATAAGCTATAAGTTTATCGCTAAGTAAAACTTTGTATTTTCTCCATGTGCATGAAATTCGAATGGGAAAGAGAGTTTATTGTCAAATACTATATAATTATAGACGAATATTTTCACGCGCTCTCAAAATATCACTGTTTACTTGAAAATTATAGTTTAAAATAGGTTGATGATATTATTATAAAAATTAATTCTTTTTATTTTTCCTTTGTAATTGGACAGTAAGTATGATGTTTACGTATAAAATCATTACATTTTATATTCAAATTCTGTTGTTATTTTCGTTGAATAAATAAAAACAAATTGTTATTATATTGTATACATAGGTTAGAATCTAAAAAATGGCAGACATGCAATGTGTACCGTATTAACCACAATCAAATGGCATGAGCTAATTAAGTATCCACTCGTGGTACATGAACCAGTAACGAGCTGTTACGAGTGGTTCTTGTGTTACACAAGTCAGCTACAGATTCATGTTAAGCTTGATAGTGGGTAACATGTACGCAAATAACTGTAGGTAATCATCAGTGAACCGATAAACTCTGCAGGAATTTTAGGGATCCCCGGATTAAGCCTCTTCATCATCACATCATCCTATATTTTTTAGCTTAGCGTATGTTAATCATGTAAACAAAGCAATATTTTTTGCAAAGGTATTATTATTCAAAATCGCTTCGGATCTCCGACACTTGGGGGAAATGAGAGCCGGAGTATGTGGTGTTTCCACTAAAAACCACCTCGACTTTCTCATGTACGCGTGTGTCGGAGGGTAGGGCATCGCAGAAGCATTCGTCGCCACTCTCCGACGGGCATTGGCCCGCCAGATGGTTAGGCGGGCCCCGAACAAAACCCCCTTGGCGGCGGATTAAGGTGTTGGGCTCCGCCGCCAAAACACCCAGCGGCCGCAGAGGGTAGGGAGGATGGCAACGCAACACCGCATCTCCTCTTCCTCTGCGGCCCCACCGCGACGCATCGAATGGTGCGCCCCCATTTGGTCGCGGGAGATAGGGCGCGCGGCAACGCAACACCGACACGCCTCTCCTCCCGCGACCGTACCCGACTGCGAGGGACAGACAGAACTGTCCCCCGCACCCGCACCGTTGGACGCATCCTGCGCAGGCCCCTCCACCACGACAAGGTGGAGATCCCACGGGGGGGGGACCTAAAATAGTCCTGGGGTTATTAGGTTATGTATTTAGAATAAATTCATCGATTTTTTTGACAGATCTCTTAAAGCTGTGTATGCAATATTATTTTCAATGGCCCATTTTCTTATATTTTCTCGAATATTTTCTTTTTATCATAATTACTAGATACACTGTCACTGTCTGAACTTGCAGAATAGTTAGATCTATCCATCTATATTCATGGTCATTGCTGCTGGCGTCGGGACGTGACGACCCCACCGCCCACTGGGGGAGTTACTCTGACGAGTAGATACTCGTCATAATATCTCCCCCAGCGCAAGCAGTCAACCGAAAGATGGCGGTCAAACCATCCGAACCTGGCGGAAGGAAATCCCGAGATGCTAGATGGGCAGCAGCGTCCAGCACTAAGAACTTCCGCCACTGCGATCGCCAATACGCCTGCCAAGCGTGGCGATTATGGCATATCCCCCCCAATTATGAATCACACCATTAAAAACCGGCCCCTAGTCCCCGGCAGCCCCGCTAGTCCTGGTTATGGTAGCGGCCATGGTAACGGCGGGGCAAGGGGTGCGAAGAATCTCCGGAAGAGATCGGGCTACCACCACCAACGACAATTGGCCCTGGCAACACTGAACACGCGCACACTGCGGACCGACGAGAAGATTGTCGAGCTGGAAGAAGAATTGAGCAAGTTGCGATGGGATATCATAGGCCTATCTGAAGTCCGAAGACAGGGGGAGGACTCGATAGTTCTCAATTCCGGTAACTTGCTCTTCTACCGGGAGGGCGACCAACAGTCCCAAGGTGGTGTCGGGTTCATCGTCCACAAATCTCTCGTGACCAACGTGGTAAATATCGGGAGTGTGTCGAGCAGGGTAGCGTACCTTATACTCAGAATATCCAAGCGGTATTCGCTGAAGGTCATACAGGTATACGCTCCGACCTCGTCGCACCCCGATGAGGAGGTGGAAGCCATGTACGAGGACATATCTCGGGCTATACATGGCTACAAAACCCATTACACCGTGGTCATGGGAGATTTTAACGCGAAACTGGGCAAACGCGACGGTGATGAGCTGAGAGTGGGGCCATTTGGTTATGGGCATCGGAATTCCCGGGGTCACTTGCTGGCTAGCTTTATGGAGAAGGAAGGACTCTATATGATGAATTCCTTCTTCAAGAAGCGAGAATGCCGCAAGTGGACCTGGGTAAGTCCAGACGGTGCAACCAAAAATGAGATCGACTTTATCATATCGACGAAGAGGCAGATATTCAATGATGTCTCCGTGATCAATTCACTTAAAGTGGGGAGCGATCACCGAATGGTAAGAGGCACATTGAATATCCGTACAAGCCTCGAACGGTCGAGGTTGATAAAGTCCACGCTCCGACCGGCACCGGTTCATATCCAAAACCCCGAGAGCTTTCAGCTCGAACTCAAGAACCGTTTCGAATGCCTGGGTGAATGCGTAGATGTGGACGTGTACAGTAACGGGTTCGTGGATGCTGTCCATACAACAGGGGCTAAATTTTTTAAGCCCCAGAAAAGCCAGAGAACCAAAAAGATCTCGGATCCGACCCTCGAGCTGTTAGAGGAAAGGCGCAAGATGGTTCTGCTATCCTCCGACGACATGCCGAAATATCGGCACCTCAACAGACAGATCTCTAAGTCTCTGACTCGCGATCTCCGCCAATACAACACAAAATGTGTTCGTGAGGCGATCGAGCGGAATAAGGGATCCAAAGTGTTCCAAAGGGATCTGTCTGTTGGGCAGAGTCAGCTGACAAAGCTGAAGACGGAGGATGGCAGAATCGTATCGTCCAAGCCTGAGCTCTTGGAGAAGATCGAAAGGTTCTATGGACAGCTATACACGACAACGCAACAACCCGCAAGCACTCCAGCGTCAGACCCTAGAGCTGGATTGACCCGACACTATACCGAAGATATCCCGGACGTCAGCATGCACGAGATTAGTGTGGCTCTCAAACAGCTTAAAAACAACAAGGCGCCGGGTGATGACGGAATTACGAGTGAGCTTCTGAAGGCCGGCGGTGCACCCGCTAGAGAAGCCCTCCGGAAGCTATTTAATTCCGTCATTCTCGAGGGTAAAACGCCACAGGCGTGGCACAGAGGTGTGGTGGTGCTTTTCTTTAAGAAAGAGGATAAAACCCTCTTGAAGAACTACAGACCCATCACACTTCTGAGCCACGTCTACAAGCTGTTTTCGAGGGTCATCACGAATCGTCTCGAGAGCAAGCTAGCCGACTTCCAGCCTCCCGAACAAGCCGGTTTCCGTAAAGGCTATAGTACCATAGACCACATACATACGCTGCGGCAGGTTATACAGAAGTCCGAGGAGTATAACCAGCCCCTATGCTTGGCGTTTGTGGACTATGAGAAAGCCTTCGATTCGATCGAAACCTGGGCGGTGCTACAGTCTCTCCAACGGTGCCGGATTGACTACCGATATATCGAAGTGCTGAAGTGTTTGTATGAAAACGCCACTATGTCAGTCCGCCTCCAGGACCAGAGTTCGAAACCTATTCAACTCCAGCGAGGGGTGAGACAGGGGGATGTCATATCCCCGAAACTGTTTACCACTGCGCTGGAGGATGTTTTCAAGCTTCTGGACTGGAATGGACTCGGCATCAACATCAACGGCGAGTACATCACTCACCTTCGATTCGCAGACGATATCGTAGTCATGGCTAAGACCATGGAAGACCTAGGCACAATGCTCGATGGCCTCTGTAGAGTCTCCCAACAAGTAGGTCTTAAGATGAACATGGACAAGACGAAAATCATGTCGAACGTCCATGTTGTACCTGCTCAGGTTGGGAACTCTACGCTCGAAGTTGTCGACAAGTATATCTACCTGGGACAAGTAGTCCAATTAGGTAGGTCCAACTTCGAGAAGGAGGTCAATCGTCGAATCCAACTCGGTTGGGCAGCGTTCGGGAAGCTACGACATATCTTCTCGTCCGATATCCCGCAGTGTCTCAAGACGAAAGTCTTTGACCAGTGTGTGTTGCCAGTGATGACTTACGGATCAGAGACGTGGTCGCTCACTATGGGCCTTATCAGAAGGCTCAAGGTCACTCAGAGGGCGATGGAGAGAGCTATGCTTGGAGTTTCCCTGCGAGATCGAATCAGAAATGAGGAGATCCGCAGTAGAACCAAAGTCGCCGACATAGCTCTCCGGATAGCCAAGTTGAAGTGGCAGTGGGCAGGGCACATAGCTCGAAGAACCGATGGCCGTTGGGGCAGAAAGGTTCTGGAGTGGCGGCCACGTACCGGACGACGCAGCAGAGGTAGGCCCCCCGCAAGGTGGACCGACGATCTTGTCAAGATCGCGGGAGGAGGTTGGATGCGGGCGGCTCAAGACCGGTCTGTGTGGAGAACCTTGGGGGAGGCCTATGTCCAGCAGTGGACGTCGTTTGGCTGATATGATGATGATGATGCTGCACAATACCTTACCTACCACTATCTTTTAACATTCGCTGTATACCTACTTGAAGATTTTTGTCCATCTAAATCTGCACATACTTTACACCAATATTTTCGAATACGGAACCCTCCCATTCTAAAATTTCATTCACACTTGGACCAATATTCACAAAACGTGTAGCCTGTTCAATGTCACTTTACCCTCTGTATTTCTGTTCAGAATCCTCAAATGTTCTGCATTAATTTTTCGGCGTATTCCGCCATTCCTTTTTTTATATTTCCACATATCACAATATCTTAAACGACGCGATTAGCTACTTACATACGAAGCGCTGAATAAAGAAGTCTTCAAGGTTTTATTTAACGGCACTAATAGATTAATTGTCAACGATAGTATTCAGCTCTCACTGAGATTATGGGTAACATGTGTGCTAATATAGAGCAGTTTGCTTTAACTTAGCATCATATAATGTTCACCCATGGTGATCAAGTGGCCTTTATAAGAGCTATTATACGATTGCGTGTAACAAGCTGATTAACATTACACGAGTTCCACTGTGTGTAGCAAAAGGCATTATATCTTTGTTATTTGAAGCTACAGAATAACTGATTACATTATAGTAGCTCACGTGATATTTCTTAAAATGCAAGTGGTCTAAGGGTACAGTTGTGGTCTTCAATTCAGAATATAGCTTAATCAAAGTCCACAAAAATCCTTTAAATTCCTTAAAGCTGTATAATATGAACTTGTTACCTATATTAATGATGCAAGTGTTACAGCGTGGTCTCCGTGACGCATAATAACGTTCTTATTCAGGTGAAAGCTCACTTTTCACCTATTGCAGGTCGAGTATACTGTATTAACTCTTCATAAGTGCAGTTTTGTGCTACTTGGGGTGCTATTTGTTCGCGACAGACATTAAAAACTATGACAGTGAATAGTGTATTCGAAACCGCGAGTGAAAATCGTATAAAATCAGTGCTATCCAATCGTGCGGTACACCGGGTTCGGTTCCCGGACGCGTCAAAGTGTTAAAATAATGCTAAAATAGTGAAAATAGACAAATCGTCAATAAGAAGTACTACACAGTACGTGAACATTAGTTTAAATCTTGTGCTAACTGTAGGGACCTAGATATCGATCATAAATAGTGTTATCAGTTGTAACAGATAAGAACTAATTAGTTGATAAACAGCTGTTTTGTTTACATAGTCGTTTTATAGTTTTATAAGTGTTTTTTAGCTTTGTATAGGCTTGAAATCATGTCTAGATACTTTCTTATTGCTAGTTATTACCTTATATAGTTAAAATAAACATAATAACAAACATTTGCATGTTTATCATAAACTTTGTTTATGTACGATAGTGTTTACTTAAGAAAATCTGTATTTTTACTTATGTATCGTAGGTTTTTATGTAATAACTTCGAATTGAATAAAGATATTTTCAGGGTGTTTGTTTCAATAGATGCCCTATATAGTTGCACACAACGTTACAAAATTAAATATATAACTATAGTATTTAATAGTTTTCAATAGAAAATATAGTGGGCGGGCCCTTGTGTGACGACATTTTTCAACAGTTTTTCTAGAATAGTTTAGTGACGCAAGCAGTTAGGTTTAGGTATTGTATACCGATAGATAGAACTTTTTGAGACCTATCTAACTATGTATAAAACATATATGTATGTATCATAGTACCTAAGATAAATACACATTTGTACCTTATAGAAAATAAAAATAAATAAAGGATTCTCTGTGCACGTATTCGGTGCTATGGTCGTCGTTAAGGTAAAGTTTCGAAGTACCTTAGCGACCTAGTATTCGGCCAGTTTGTTGGCTTCCCAACTACCATCTCGTGACCAAGTAACCAATGTAACCATCAAGCACCGAACACCTGAACAGCATCGCTCTCAACGTATGAAGATGTTTTATTGCTGAAGCCCCGAATAGATAGAAGCCATACACATACAGTCCACACACACCGATAGAAGGGCATCGTCGTAGCATCACTCGACAGCAACATACCACCAGCGCACTGTAGCGGACTAGCACAGGTTCGATTCCTGGCATCCGTTACATTTGTTGGTCCTTGCGAAGCCGGATAGAAGATAGAAGAATGCCTACGACGCGTTCAAGAGGTCGTGCTCCTGTTGTCGCCGGGGGAGCGGCCGGCGCCGGGCCCAGTTCCAGTACCCCCGCCCGCGCCGCCGCCGCTCGCAATCCAGCCGCCGCGGTCGTCCGTCACGACGGGCCACCGCGATCGCCGTCGACAACAGTCGGGAGCGACGCGCCGCCGCCGGCCCCCCCCCCCGGCCCCACGGGGAGGGACGAACGAAACATCACTCAAGATGCAAGGGAGCGAGCAGAGGTGCAGTCGAAAAATGAAGACGGCAAGGAAAGGACGTTGCAACCATCCGATAGATCGAGCGTTTTTACAGCGCAACATAGTATCATAGAAAATAGACATAGAAAAAAGCCAACGAGGGAACGCGACCGGCGCTCAGCAGCTACGGGACGCTCCAATAGAAATGTGTTGTTGGTCCGCGAATAAGTTTTGAAGATAAAACTACAGTTAGCACAGTTAGCACTACAGAAGGCTGAAGAGGAGGCGGACTCCGATGACTACGACGAGGATGGACAGTCGAAGCAAGATTACATACGTTCGTGGTCGGAAGAGGCTCCGGAACCCCAGCCCGGCCCTGAAGATATAGATATAGTGATATCAGCGCCCGCTGAGAAGAGGGACGTCGACGGGGCACAGAAGATAGTAGATGGATCACCCTCACAGAAGATTGACGTTCATCAACAGGGAGGTGATTCGCTGAAGCCGTTCATCACGGATCTCAACTCCGCGATCGCCGCGCTCGCCGACAGGAAGCCACCGGACACATCGATAGCAGCTCCACACCCGGCGGTTTCGAAAGTCATCATGACTTTACCGACGTTCGGCGGCGCGCACACAGAGTGGCTGTCGTTCAAGGCGATATACGACACCAGGAAGAGTTACTTCAACGACGTGGAGAATACAGCGAGACTGAGAAGAAGTCTCAAGGGAAGAGCGCTAGAAACAGTGAGCTCAGAACTGATTGGGCATGCGCGACCAGAAGATATCATGAAGGAATTAGAGTTGCAGTTCGGACGACCGGACTCCATCGCGCAAGCGGAGACGGACAAGCTGAGGACCCTGCCACGCTGTACCGACAAACACCTAAGGACATATGCCCGTTCGCGAGCAAGATACGAAGCGGCGTCGTCACACTTCGTGCGTTGAAAAAGGAACACTACCTCATCAATGCGGAGCTAGTGCGTGTGTTGACCGAGAAGCTACCGAACTCGTTACGCGTGCAGTGGTACAAGACGTACACCGAGAAGTGCCATTCGAAGCCAGACCTCAGCCGATTTAGTGATTTCGTGACGGAGTACGCGCGTTACTGTAGCGCGTTCGCACCGGCTGAGAACATCACCGATGGGCCGCCAAGCAGACGTACCGTGCAGAGGACATACACGGCGACGGCGACGGAGAAGCGAACCCCCACGAACACACCTAACGCGAAGTGCAGAATATGTGAATGCGAAGGACACTACTCGTCGGCCTGCAGCACGTTTCGTAACGCCAACGCAGAGAAGAGATGGCAGCTAGCTAAGCAGCATGGATTGTGTTTTCGCTGCTTACGCATACGCCGAATTGAACACTCGTGCAAGCCCAAGAAGTGTGGTGTAGAGGGATGCCGCGCTACACACAACCAGTTGCTTCACTACGATAGGGGAGCCCATAGAACCGAAGACGTGAACATAGAGAAACAAGAAACGGTCGCCAGTTCGTGCATACGTGCAAAGGCTCGAAGATACTTGAAGATAGTGCCCGTGCAGATAGTCGGACCGACGGGAGAGGTGTCTACGTTCGCCCTACTCGCCAACGGAAGCACCGTATCGCTCATAGACGAAGACATAGGCCAAGGAAGTCGGCGCGGAAGGGAACCTGGACCCGTATACGATCCGTGCCATAGGCGATACGTCGATCGACATGCCAACGTCGCGACGCGTAGACATACACATCCGAGGAGCCGGCGCCAAGAGCAAACAAGTGCATTTGTGTGCGCGCACCGTAGCCAGCCTGCACCTATCGCCGCAGAAGATCGCCGAAGAGGACCTGATAGACTGCAAACACCTCGCGGGCATCAAAAAGAAGCTGGTGTATGACATAGGCGTGCCGAAGGTGCTAATAGGTCAAGACAACTGGCACCTGCTCATAGCGAACGCAGTACGAAGAGGACCCAACGATCAACCGGTGGCGTCGCTTACGTCGCTGAGATGGGTGCTACACGGCGCGCGCTCACGCACTTTGGGAAACACCGTACACTTCGTCAACAGACTCTCCGCTAACAATAGAAACATAGATACATCGTTTGAAGAATTTTTGCCTTCGGATCGCTCATAGTGAACCCACGTCAACCGAACACGGACTCCAAGAAGCGGACGGACGTGTTACCGAGAGAAAATAGACATATAGAGACGGCCCTTCTACAGAAAGAAGCACACGTCATACCAGATAGTTACGAAGACGCAGCGAAGAGGTTCGCGTGCATAGAAGATATAGAATTTAGAAACTCTCACAAGGAGATGAAGCCGGATACGGATAGAAATATAGAAACAGAAGAGACGAACTCTCTTATAGTATTAGATAGAGGACAGGTGCACTCTCCCATAGTTTCAAAGGCCGCCGTTAAGCCTACCGTCGTTAAGACAATAGGGGAGCAGTGCATTGCATTCTGCATAGATAGTCGCCGACCACAGCAAATTATAGAAGCCGTACCGGACCCGTATAGATTTTCCAAATGGGAATGGCTCTTACGAGCAATAGCGAGAGTTCTACAATTTATAGCTTTGTGTAAGAAAACCGCAGAGAAGGTTCTATATAAAAGAACGCAGAAAAATAGACAGAAGGATCCAGATTGGCGTCACGTGACGAAGACGAAGCACAACATCAAGTCGGGCAGAGCGGCACCTCGTCCAGCCGCCGACTCCCGAAACTTCGTGCTTCTCCCCGCGGAACACAACCGCGACGCCGAGGACCTTCTTGTGAAGGCGGGACAAGAAAACTCCTTTCGGCGCCGACCTTCGGGAGCTGCGGCGCGGAGGAGGTTTCGCCAGAGACATTTGCCTGCATTCGTTACCCGTGGAGATGAACAACGGAATGATCACTCTACGCAGTCGTATAATAGCTACAGAAGAAATCTCCGAACAAACAAAGAGACCGCCAATCTTAGACGGCGATCATCGTATTACACAGCTATACATAGATTGGACGCATAGAAAATTACATCACAGCGGTACAGAGTTGGTAATAAATGAAATACGCCAACACTATTGGATTCTTCGTCTGCGGCCGACTACAAAGAAGATAGTACATAGATGTCTACCATGCCGCATTAGAAAAACGCAGCCGCCTGAGCCAGCCACAGGGGACCATCCGAAGACGCGCCTTGCTCACCATCAGAGGCCCTTCACCTACACGGGTCTTGATTATTTCGGGCCGCTCTCCGTAACCGTCGGTAGACAGCGTCACAAACGTTATGTGGCACTGTTTACATGTCTCACTTCCAGGGCAGTACATCTGCAGGTCGCCGCCAGCCTGAGCGCCGACTCCGCAATCTTGGCGCTGCGCAGGTTCGCAGCGCGCCGAGGTTGCCCCGCAGAGATCTACTCGGACAACGGCACCAACATGCACGGTGCCGACCGAGAGATGAGAGACGCCGTCGCCGAAAAAGCGAGTCGCCGTGGCATCATATGGCGCTTCATCACCCCCTCAGCGCCATTCATAAGGGGCGCATGGGAGCGCCTCGTCAGGTGCGCGAAGACCGCCCTCTATACGGTCCTTCACGAGCGCCATCCGCACGAAGAAGTCCTAGCTACACTACTGTGTGAGGTCGAGTACACAATAAACAGCCGACTCCTCACACACGTCTCCGTCAACGCAGCAGACAGCGAGGCCATCACCACGAACCACATCCTGTTCGGTGGTTCTGCTCGCCTCCCTCCACTGGGCGAGTTCAGCGAGGCTGACCTCAACAGCAGCAAACACTGGCGGCGCGCCCAAATCCTCGCCGATATGTTCTGACGCCGTTGGGTGCGCGAGTACCTACCCGAGCTGCAACACTGGCGGGAGCCCCATGGGTCTGGGCTCAACCTCGAGGTCGGCGACCCTGTCCTGATCGCCGACGGCCACCTCCCGCGCAATACCTGGCCGGCGGGCGCCGACGGCGCCATACGCACTGTCGAGGTGCGCAGAGCAGCAGGCGTCCTCAAACGGCCGGCTAAGAAGCTAGTCCCCCTACCCAAGTGACGAGGCGTCGCTCACCGGGAGCTCTGCAGCACCGCCACACGACGGGTCGCGCGCGTTGCTGCACGGCGGGAGAGATGTTCGCGCCAGACATTAAACACTTAAGTCTTGTGCTAACTGTAGGGACCTAGATATCGATCATAAATAATGTTATCAGTTGTAACAGATAAGAACTAATTAGTTGATAAACAGCTGTTTTGTTTACATAGTCGTTTTATAGTTTTATAAGTGTTTTTTAGCTTCGTATAGGCTTGAAATCATGTCTAGATACTTTCTTATTGCTAGTTATTACCTTATATAGTTAAAACAAACACAATAACAAACATTTGCATGTTTATAAACTTTGTTTATGTACGATAGTGTTTACTTAAGAAAATCTGTATTTTACTTATGCATCGTAGGTTTTCATGTAATAACTTCGAATTGAATAAAGATATTTTCATGGTGTTTGTTTTAATAGATGCCCTATATAGTTGCACACAACGTTACAAAATTACATATATAACTATAGTATTTAATAGTTTTCAATAGAAAATATAGTGAGCGGGCCCTTGTGTGACGACATTTTTCAACAGTTTTTCTAGAATAGTTTAGTGACGCAAGCAGTTAGGTTTAGGTATTTTATACCGATAGATAGAACTTTTTGGGACCTATCTAACTATGTACAAAACATATATGTATGTGTCATAGTACCTAAGATAAATACACATTTGTACCTTATAGAAAATAAAAATAAATAAAGGATTCTCTGTGCACGTGTTCGGTGCGATGGTCGTCGTTAAGGTAAAGTTTCGAAGTAGCTAAGCGACCATGTATTCGGCCAGTTCGTTGGCGTCCCAACCACCATCTCGTGACCAAGTAACCATATGTAACCATCAAGCACCGAACACCTGAACAGCATCGCTCTCAACATATGAAGATGTTTTATTTCTGAAGCCCCGAATAGATAGAAGCCATACACATACAGTCCACACACACCGATGGAAGGGCATCGTCGTAGCATCACTCGACAGCAACATACCACCAGCGCACTGTAGCGGACTAGCAAAGGTTCGATTTCTGGCATCCGTTACACTATTGAAGTTGCATGATTTTGATTTTCTCACTCTTCATTTCACAGGGAACCAGTGTTTTAGCAAAGCTGCAATTTATGTATGTTTTTTACATCATTATTATTAGGTCGGTTCTAAAATGCAGGCAGACTACATAATAGTTTCACAGAAATGCTAATGGAGATAGGTACACGATATTGACTTTCTCTCTCTTCATCTCGCAGGGATTCAGTATTCAAGAACCGTTGTAAAAACGATGGACAAGGTTTGTTGAATATACGCTGTTCATTTCGGAAACTATTTGAATAAAATAAATGTTTTTCTCTGCAATTTAATAGGAATGTTGCCTGAGGGTCTAGTACGAGTTTGCACTCGATTGTCACGGTGACGATAGCCTAGTCGACGGGAACAATTTCCATACAATTTTTAAATGCGCCCCCTAGCGGAGTCTATAGATCGCTACTCTCCGTTATTCATATATATCTACCGCTATTAATTTAGAAAATGTATGGAAATCGAATGCAAAACTCATACTAGACCCTCTGACCTTCACGCCATTAGTTTACCCTCCCTAGGAAGAAAAGAATTTGCCTTGTTTCAATCAACGGAAGTTTGCAGTTCTGACGAAGAACAGTGAATAATTTTGATTTTTTGTAGCCAATAATAAATTTATTTATTCTGTATTTGAATCTCGAGTTGTATGTTTTGTTAGAACAAAATAAATAGCAAAATCATTATTATTGTAAGTGAAAGAAAAATTTTGATTTCTTTATAAAAACTTATATGTTTATGATTGAAAATAAGAGTTATAAATAAAATTTAAAAACACTGTTCACATGTATTCATACTGATTCGCTGTCATTGCCAGTAAGAGTGAGAAAGTCAATATCGTGTATCTCCGTTAGCATGACTACGAAAGTATTATGTAGTCTGCCTGCATTTTAGAACCGACCTATCTGTCTGGTTTTTTAGATATACGTGTATAATAATGATGTAAAAAACATACATAAATTGCAGCTTTGCTGAAACACTAGTTCCCTGCAAAATGAAAAGTGAGAAAATCAAAGTCATGCAACTTCAATAGCACGACTGAGAAAGTCTCGTGTGGTCTGCCCGCGTGTCAGAACCGACCTGTGGGTCTTCCTTTGTAAATAAATGTTTATAATAATAATATAAATAACATATATAATTTTTAGCTTTGCTAAAATAACGCAAATTTTATGAAATTTTGGAAACTAATATTATACCTATAAAATATATTAGGAACCGGAACAAGTGTCTGCCATTAAGTTTTTCTATATAAAAAAATATATATATTAAGATATCAAAACGGCAGACTGCGAACACGTTTTGAAAGTCGATTTTCAAGCTTTTCGACTTCTAGGCACGCCTAAAGGAACCCTCTATGGGAATAGTGAACCCCCATTTGATCTACGGCAGATGAATAAGTATAACTAGCATTAATATGGAGTTTGCTCCTATACCGTAAGTCTGCGGAACACTGACTCTCAGTCTATTAACAAGACTGCTCTTAAATGCTACGTGATATAGGAATACTAGAGGACGCCAGCAGCTACGCCTGCATTTTTTTTTATTTACCCGTTTTGGCCGATCCCGTAGGAATTTCGGGAAATCCTTAGTGCACCCCTACGATCCCCAAGGAACATACATGCCAAATTTCAGCTTCCTGCGCCCAATAGTTTCGGCTGTAGCGTGTCTGTCAGTCAGTCAGTAACGCAAGGATTTTATATATTAAGATACTCCTTATTTGAAGGACATTATGAGTCACACAACAGCTTTCAGTAGGTTGGTACCTAGTATTTTTTATCATACAATGGAAAATATCAGATTAAAAATGTGTAATCAGCTGAAACTAGTAAAATGGAAATGGGCAAAAATTGCATATGTAAGTTGCTTAATTTGTGGAATCGTAATTAAAGCATCCTAGCGTTATTCCAGTCCAGTTGCAACCTGAGGTCCGCTTAGAAGTCTTACGGAATTTGACAGGGCGAATGCCCGTCTTACCTCACCAACCCAAGGAGATCGCGATATTCTATAGGTTAGACTGTGTCAGTTTATTCAAAGGGACTTATTCCTTTTTTTCTCGAGTGTGTGGCCAGTTCTGGTACTGACTTCCTGTAACTACTGTCAAATATCGTCATGACAGCCGGGGCCAACGGCTTAACTTGCTCTCCGATGCACGTGGCAAGCGTTAACTAACAATTCAATACACACATAACGCCGAAAAATCAGTGGTACACGCCGTGGATTCGAACCCGAAAACCTCTTCATAGCAGGCTGTTGGGTTCTCCATTAAGCTATATGAGAAAATAGTAACGTAATAATTTGATACTTACTATAATTTGGTTACTATCATGCGCCATGCCCATCGCGCCGCAGATGTTCAGCATGTTAGGTTTCATCGGGTACAGGCCACTCATCACGAAGAACGTGAAGTAGAGCAAGCAGAACCACAGCGGTCTCAACGTCTCCTTACACAACATTACTATGTTGAACTTCACGAAAAATCTAAAACAGCCGATAAATAACAATCAGTTACACCTTCGACACCTACTTGTGTACTAATAATGGAGCCTAAGTGAAGCACTTAGCGCCAGATATTTGACATAAGCTCCATACAAAATATGTCAACTGTATTTCTAATCTCCAAATCTATGATAGATGAAATCTAGATGTATGATAGATTGGGATCGACCGTTAGACAGTATCTAATGGCAGATTGAATTCTATTATTACAAAACGATCTGATGTGCGTTTAGAGGAGCTTGCATTCACAGAAACAGGAATTGCTTCGTTGTCCTTGAGTGTTAAGACAGCTTCAGGAGCAAAAGAAACCTAGCGCCCATGAATTTTCACCGCGTTGACTAAAAATATGCATGGTATTCTTAAGAACATGTTTAATATCGCGTTCTTAAGGTTTTTAAGAAACATTGCTGGGAAGATTAAAAGGTTTTGAAATGAACTAGAAAATGTGCTGCCTACAGTTTTGAGAATTCTAAAAGGGAACAGACCTGAGTTTAGCATTTAGGTTTTTACCTCTTAATGATATTCATATTCCTGTGCGGGCAATTGTCTTTATCCATTGTTTTTATGTCCCCATTCGTCTCTTTACTCTCCTTTTGGCATATAACGCAGCAGTCTATACTCTTCACGTATTCATTCAGCTGATCGAACTCTTCACGGACATTCTCGGGTATTGTCCATCCACGGAGGTAGCAGAGGGACTTCAACGCCTCCTCTTCTTTACCTTGAGCTAATAGCCACACCGGTGTGTCTGGAACCTAAAGAACGACGGACTATTTCTGCTCTATCGGACTCTTATCAGGAAATAGTCTTTGTTTAAAAAAAATTCCATGATATCACCGCTACGGGAAGTCCAAAGACACCATGTTAGTTTTGGGGATCCTCCCCTTCACAAATCTTCTCCATCATCACTTGATGGCAGTGAAGGTGTGAAGTGAGTGAAGTGAAGTGAAGTGAAGTGAACAGGATTTCCACCAGGCAAACAAAAATGGCAAGTTACGCCACTCTATATACCGAGTTTCGTTCTATACTCACCACTACAGCAGTTAGTATCATGTTTATCACAGGCACTGAGAGGCAGATGAGAGCTGCCTCACGCCACGGCACTACGGCACCTAGCAGGTACATCACCGATATACCGATGGACAAGAACAGCTGAGTTACAGTACATAACGCTCCTCGCACTGATGGTTCACTGAAATATGATAATTTGAACACTCATATAAGTAGAGCAAATTACAAAGCTTTCGGTCTTCAAGGCGAGAAGACTTATATTATGTAACCAGGATAACGCTGGGATGATAATGATCAAAGCAAAAGTAATTCGTATTTTTAAATGAATTCTTAATTTGAAATGTTCAATAACAGAGTCCTATGTAGCATTCATTCGTAATTTAGAAATATTTAAATATCTATCAATATCTTCATTTCATGACTTTTTACGTTGTGGCTTTTGAATCCACAACATTCAGCACACAGTCTGTGACATGGCTATCATATAAAACTTTGGATCATCTGTACAGTGATTAAAAGAAATAACACGTCAGCAATCAATATTTTGTAATGGCAAGATCGTATCATACCTGATTTCACCGACATAAGAAAACAACGGTGCCTCCATGAATCCTGTCCCAATTCCCAGCAGCGCATTAGCTATGAAGAGGCTGGGTAGGTTCCATGCAAAGTACATGAGAATCCAAGCTACTACATGAGGGATGTTTACTAGAAACGTGGCTTTCTTCCTGCCGAAGTAATCTACCACTGGTCCGGATAATACGGCTCCAAATGGCTGCGACAAGAATGGAAGACTGCCTGGAAAGAATTTTCATACTAAAGATCCTGACCAGAGTAAAAGCAATGAATACCTATAGATTTACATAATAGAAGCACATTTCTTAAGGATTTCGTGTGCCGATTCCAAGTGGCGTGTTGGCGGGTGTCGTCAGTTCGTCTCTCTTGCACTCATAGAGACAGCTGTCACAGCGCGACTGCCACGCCGGGTCACAGAAAGTTTGTCTACAGAGCGCCAATACGAAATGCGCCTCTATATAAATATCTATGCTCTATGGTAAAAGTGTATTTTCGGAAACATTAAACATAATTTTTATCTTCTACAAATAAATATTTTTAGTTCCACATAAACAAAAACATGAGCTAATGGGTATATTTAAGTCGAGAAGCAACTAATGAAAACTTTCATAACAATGAATTATCGGCGGTTAATTTTTTTGCCAGTTCATGATCCTACTTCGCTAAATATTGGTTAAAGGTCTTCTACGAAAACTAAGAGACATGTGTGACGAGTAGGTAAATCAGTTCATTGTTTTAAATAAATGCTTTGGACCACGAGTCGGGGACCCTATTCACTAATTCTTATTAGCAAAATAGCAACCGACATAAAATACCTATTATCTTTCATTAATTTTACATTTTTCCACGAAAGAAACAAGCGACAAATGGCCAAACATTCTTTGGGATTAACATACATACATACATATCGTCACACCTTTTATCCCCGAAGGGGTAGGCAGAGGTGTATTTCTACACCCACTTTTCGCCAGATATACTTTAGTCCCACGTAATAAGGGGCGAGCCTATTGCCGTACCGGGCACATTTCCAGACTCCGTGCTGCTACTGAGAATTTCGTGACAGAAAAACCCAATAACACTGCCCGACCCAGGAATCGAACCCGGGACCTCCCGATCCCACGCGCACATTTATGCCGCGAGACCAACGAGGCAGTCGTATAGGGTTTGATGTCGAGTTTTCCGTCTCTACGCAAAGATGGTATTTGCATCGTGTTATCCCTTAGTCGCCTGTTACGACACCCACGGGAAGATAGGGGGTGGTGACACTTGTATTCTATGCCGTCAACCACACGGCTCTTTGGGATTAAGTATGGAATTATATAGCAGCTATAGCCTAGTGGAGATACCAACAGACTGCCATGTATCGGGTTCGAATCCACGGCGCGCACCAATGGCTTTTCGGAGTTAAATGCGTATTGAATTGTTTTAATTATCTCGTGCCCCGTGCCTTGGAGAGCACGTTAAACCGTGCGTCGGTCCCGGCTGTCATGAACATCTTTGACAATCGTCCTGTTGTCTTCTTCTCACCTCCCCTGAAGGGGCGGTGGGGAAACCTATTGGAACTTGCTTCCTTTAGGTGGTCATCGTCGCGGTCCATCACTATGGACCGGTCATTGGCTTTGCCGCCCCCGAGGCTGACCAGCCGGGTGAGTCCCCGTTGGGGGAGGCCCAGTTAGTCGCCTTCGAGAGGGCGGCGGTTGGTCGTCTGGCTGTTGTGGTAGTGCCCCGCTCGAGGGAACCGGGATTAGTTCCCGAGCGGGGCGCTTCAGTCTCCTCCGGATCAGTGGTGTCTGGATGGGGGAGGGGAGCGATGTTGACGAGGTGGACATGCTCAGAGCGATCAGCTCGCTCGAACATGCCCCGCGCCAGACCGCTCACGAATACCTCGATAGGCTCCCATTTAAGGTCGCGATGGATGGTCGTGTTTCTTAGGTACCTAGGCGCGTCGACCGCCCAGCGGAGGCACACGTTCTCCACCCGCTGCAGTCGCTGCCGTGTGGTCCTCGCTGTCAAGCTGTACCAGGCCGGCGCCGCATAAGTGAGGCGCGACCTGATATATGTTTTGTAGAGCGCTAGCTTGGCTCTCAGCGGTAATCTTGAGGACAGCAGCGGGCGTAGCTTCGCTCTTGCTACTAGGGCCTTCCCGACGATAGCCCCGACGTGGTGTGTCATCGTCAGGTTCCGGTCGATTGTGACGCCCAGGTACTTGACCGTCGGCGACCACGGTATTTCCTGCCCCATCAGCTCTAGGCAGGGCGGGTACTGTACCCGTCCAGTCATCAAGGCTTGGGTTTTGGACACGTTGCACTTGAGCCTCCACTTCTTCAGCCAGCCCGGGAGCGCTTCAAGTGTCGGGCTCAGCTTCCGTGCAGCGTGTCTGGCGTTCCGTGAGCTGGACAGGTACGCGGCGTCATCCGCAAACAGCGCCAGCTTCACGTCGCCCACTACTGGGATATCGTCCGTGTAGTGGGCGTACAAGGCAGGAGATAGGCAGCTCCCCTGTGGAACTCCGGCTTTGATGGGCCTCTCCTCCGACGTTACGTCCTCAACGGCCACGTGGAAGGTTCTCCCTCGGAGAAATGATGCGATGACCGTGATGAGTTGTCGTGGGATAGTGGACGTCGACAGTTTGTAAATGAGGCCGTCGTGCCACACCCTATCGAACGCCTTCTCCATATCAAGCATCACGGTCACCGTATGGCCTCGCTTATTCATCCACGTGGCCATCTCGCCCAGTACGCGAGTCAGCTGCAGCGTGGTCGAGTGAGCTTGACGAAACCCGAATTGCTCGGGCCTCGGTGCTAGGTGCGGGGAGATCTTGGTCAGCAGAAGCCGCTCGAATACTTTGGACATCGTCGGGAGGAGAGTGATGGGCCTGTAGTTTTCTGGCTTCTTGGGGTCCTTGCCGGGCTTGGGGAGGACAATGACCCGGCCTCGCTTCCAGTTGGTCGGGAAGTGTCCGGTCCGCATGATGCCATTAAACAATTGGGTCGCTGCAATGATCGACCTCCGAGGAAGTCGTTACAGTGCGGAGTTTGTGATACCGTCATCACCAGGCGCTTTTCGGGGATTGGTCTTGAGGATCATCGCTGCAACCTCTTGCGGGGTCACCAGCAGCTCTGCCTCCGTTGTGACGAGAGGGGGCGAGAGGTAGGTCCTGACTGCCTCCTCTATCTCTCGCGTGTGGTCCTCTTCCTGGATCTCGTGTGGTGTGAACTGCTGTTCGAGGCTGCTAGCGATGATCTCAGCTCGGTCTTCAGCTTTGTAGCGCAGAAGGCCGTCTCGTCCGAGCAGAGGGCGCGTTGGGTTTGGGTCTGCGGATAATTGCCTGCAGAGGCGCGACAGCGAAGCTTGATTGTCCTCGACATGGGAGAGGTGTTTCTCCCATTCGTCCCCTCTGTGCTCCCACAAAGCGGCCTTGACTGCGTTGGTGATGCGGTTGTATCGGGCTTTGTCCCGGGGGTGCCGTGATCTCGTCCAGTTCTTCTTGGCCTCGCGCTTATCCTCGAGCAACTTCCTTATCGCGTTGGGTAACGGATCCCGCCGCTCGGAGTGCACCCTGGTGCTCGAGGATGCTCGAAGCGCGGCCTGGATAGTGCTGGAGAGTTCATCAGTTGATGGAAGGCTGGTGGTAGGTTTCCATTTCTGAATGGAATCGCTCCCAGTTAGTCTGGGTGCGGGGCCTGGGTGGGTTGACCATTGTCGCGGGTTCCCTGAACACCAGGAGCACCGGTCGGTGGTCAGATGGCAGGTCCGGCAGGACCTCTTGGGTGGGAGGCGCCCTCAGTCCTCGGTAAAGCAGGATGTCCAGCACATTGTCGTTGCGCCCCGAAGGATCCAGCCGTGTGGGCTCTCGGGGTCCGGCGACTTCGTAGTTGTAGGTGCTGGCATCCTGGAAAATGAGCTCTCCCGCTCGGTCACTGTTCGCGCAGTGCCATGCCGGGTGCTTGGCGTTCAGGTCTCCCGCGATGATGGTGGGTGTGTTGGGAAGAAGAAGCTTCCTCAGCTCGGCCACGTTGAATGTGCTCGTGGAGCCGGTCCCTGGAGGTCGATAGGCCGCGTAAAGGCGCATCTCTCGTCCCCCGACTTGGACATCAACACCGAGGGCGTAAATGGTGTTGTGTCTCTTCGGCTCGACGAGTTGATGCACCATTGTCCTCTTCACCAGGACAGCAAGTCCCCGGTAGGCTGTGCCTGCCGGCGAGACCTCATCCTGCCTGTATACAATGTACCCCGGGATCTTGAGAGGGGCGGTGGTCTTCAGGTGGGTCTCGCTTATCAGCATGATGTCGACTTGCTGCTCCTTGACGAAGAGGCGTAGCAGTCCTATCTTCCCAGATAGGGACTGAGCATTCCAATGGACCACCCTAAGCGGCTTTTCCATTGGAGGGGATGGTCTGCAGCATTTCCCGTTACATCGATTTTGCCAGCCCTTACTTGCTGTGCAAACAGCGAGAGAAGGGCGGCGAGCTGCTCCTTTTCGCTGGTGGTGGTGGAAATCGGTTTGACAGGTCCATCCCCTACAGAGGCCGCAGGAGGTTGGTCCTCTCCGAGCTGAGTTTTCTTCTTCTTCTTTCTCTTCTTCTTTGCCTGGCTGGGTGCCGTGGGACCCTTTATGGCCGGGGTATTGGCTTTGGCCATAAGCGTGGCCGGGGCAGAATCTCCAATTTGGTTGGGGTGAGCGACCAATTTCGCTGGGCCGGTCCTGGTCATAAGGCCAGTTTTCCGACCGCGAGCCTCCCGCTTGAAGATGGGGCAAGCGGGACTGCTAGCTGTGTGGGCTCCCTGGCAGTTGGCGCAGGTCGGGGGCTGGTCCTTGGGGCGAGGACAATCTGCGGCGTGGTGTCCGCCACCACATCGCACACAAGCCAGGGGCCTGTGGCAGTTGTGGGAGCTGTGGCGGAATCCTTGGCATCGGTGGCACTGCGAAGGGCCCTTCTTGCCCCTCCATGGCTCCACGGTGACGCCTGGCATCAGGAGGACTTCGTTCACCGCGTAAGCGGCTTTAGTGGCTTGGGGAGTTTTGTCCACCTCTGCGAAGAAAATGCACCCAGGTCTGCCCGTTCGGGCCCGGATGTGTCTACTGTACCTGACCGGTACTCCCTTGTCGGTCAGGTCTTTCGTTATTTCCTCCGCAGGGGTGTCCGCTGGGAGTCCCCGAATGGCGACTTTGAGTGGTCTCTCCGATGGTGGCGCGATCGCGTAGTACGGCGCCTGTTCTTGCCCCAGGTTGTCCAGGTAAGCCTGGATGACCCGGAGTTCCTGGTCATCTCTGGGCATAAATCGGATGCCCTTACCAAAGGGCCGTCCGTTGGGGGAGTGGCCCAGCTGGTCGGCCAACTTCTTGAAGTGGACCGTCCAGTTTTCCAGGCGGTCCACTACAAACACGGCCTGCTTCTTAGTTGTGGTGGTGATGGTGGTGGTGGTGGTGGTGGCAGGGGCGGTGCTTCCGGCTGTCGGTTTCGGCTTCGGTGATGGCGCTGCTGCCAAAACGGCGGCTGCCGTCCTTGGGCCGGGTGTCAGGGCCAGCGCGGGGGACGGTGTGGGGGCGGGGGTGGGTGCTGTTGGCGTCGGCACCGATGCCGAAGTCGACGCCGCTGCTGCCGAGGAAGTAGGTTCTGCCGCGGGGAGTGTACACTTCCCTGAGGGGGGGGCACGCTGAGGCAGGGGGGGGAAGGGACTTGTAGGAGGAGGAGAAGTCCTCCTGCACGTCCATCCTTCCCTCACTCGTTCCTGGCGAGGTCGCGCGGGCCGGGGTTGATTGGCCGAGGGGGGGGGATTCCCCCCTTTCAGACGGGAGGGAGTCTTCCAGGTCGGGCCTCTTCACCGTCTGGTGGTCGTCCTCCTCTTCACGCGGCCTCTTGGTAGGCGCTGCCGTAGAGGGGGTGATCTCGGTGGTGGTGGTGGTGGTAGTGGGGGTCGGATCGGTGGTGGTGGCAGGTGGTGTGTCACCGCGATCCTCCCCTGCACTCTGGATCGTCTGCGCCCGTTCCGGCGTGCGCGCTGGTTCAGGCGAGGTGGTGGTGGTAGTGGTGGTGATGGTGGTGGGGCCGATGGTCGCCGTGGTGGTAGTGGCGACGGTGTCCGGTTCGGTCAGTATATCCGGAAACACGGCCTGGACCACCTGTAGGGTCTTGAAATCGGTGGGGGTGAGGTCCTCCTTCCTCATCTCCCCCAGCATGACGTCCATCGCCCGGAAGTAGGCCTCAACCCAGCGCTGCAGGCCCCGCGTGATGCCACCCTTCGCACGAAGGGCGTCGAAAGCACGCAGGTCGCCCTCGTGTTCCGCACGCCTGGTCTGCAGCTCCGGGGTGGTTTTAGCCTTCATTCCGGACGAGTCCTGATGTTGTTCCGCCATCTCGGGGTAGTGCCGTCACGCGGCGCCTAAGCGTGGTGGCTGGATGCCAGTCACCGCGCAGTCGAGAGTCGGGGCTTGGCGCTGGTGCCAGACCGACCCCTCCCACACGGTGAGGGCACCACCACGCCGGCAGTCAAGTTTGCGGCACTCCCCGCACGATTCTGTTCCGACAGAACCGGGCGCAAACGTTAATAATTTTATGATAAAATTACTTTGTTTTGCTATTACGTCACGCGTAAACAAAGGCGCCCGAGCGTTGGCGAGCGAGCGAGCCGTGATGTGCGGCACGTGCGTTCGCCTCGACGTCCGTGGCGGTCTCCTGACAATCGTCATAGGGCGTCAGTACCTTTTAAATAAACTGACAGTGGTCTAAGCCATGGAATATCGCTATCCCTTTTGGTTGCGAAGGTCAGACAGGCAGTCGCTCTGTGGAAAAGCTAATATTCAGCCAAATCCGGTTGGACTAGTGAGCGGACCCCAGGTTGTCACTGGGATAATGCTAGGAGGACGATGATGGAATTAGATAGTAATCTTGGAATATCAAACTAAAGTGGCAAGTCGTGGATTTGTAAGGAAGCAGTCATTGTCTATCTCTCTAGTATAAGATCATACACAATCTAGTTTTACAAGTTCTCATCATAGTCATTCGTAGAACATTCACCCTCAACATGACTGGTTTTACAGGTGACTTAGGTAAGTATAATATGCCAAAAACTCCAAACGCATTGCTTTCGGCAGAGCCTTTTATAAGGGATGGACACGAATGTGGTCAATATAAACCACGACTGCGGACCCAACCTCATTAAAATCGGTTCATCTTGACAAAATACAGATATTCATACGTCAGTTTATTCAAGGGTACTGATTCCCAATAACGACTTTCAAAGATATTCATAGGAGCCGGGACATATGGCTTAACAATTTAACAAGCACAATTTGAAATATACAGGTAGGTTAAAAAAAAAAAAAAACTTAGTAGTGTAATGATTTTCACAATCTTCTATATATTAAAAGAATTTGTGTTTTATACTCTGACCAGATTGGAGACATCCTAAAAACAGGACAGGTTAGAAGCACCCTGAACAGAAGAGCATGCATGAAGAATCTGATGGGAGTGAATGAAGCAAGAGAGATATGTCAAGATCGTTGCAAATGGCGCTCAGTAGTCTCTGCGTAGTCTCTGCCTGCCCCTCCGGGAAACAGGCGTGAGTCTATGTATGTATGTATGTATGTAATACGAGTCGGCCAGCCTGTTCTACCCAACCGATTCGCATGATTTTTTTTTAAATGAATTTCTCACTGCATAGATTTGTCATCAAGCATTAGAAATTACCTAACTTGCAGATTCTTCAAGTTATATATAAAAACAGTTTTCTCCCATACATTTTTTACGTTTTCATAGCCGTAGTCAATGACTTTCTGCTTCTATATATCTGGTTCTCATTCAGGTAGGCGTTTCGTTATAGGCCTAAAACACGCGCTGAAAAGAGCTTGATGGTATGCTCATTTAAATTGGGTAAGTTTCAAGGAAGATAGGTGTGGACATTGAACTTCTTTTTCAATATTTTCCTATAAATTTCTTAAGATTCCATTACCTTCTTTCTACATGGACGGTTCTAAATTAAAAAATATTTTTATGGCATCTAATAAGTTCCTTGCGGTAACTGCCAAGAAAAAACGTTATGCCTCCTTAAGGTGACCTTGCCTTACTTTCATACGGCTGTGTGTGTGGTGGTGTGTAAAATTATACCCGATGTTGGTCAAATTATCACTATAGTCAATTATCGCTGATGGCAGGCATATTTCCCGAATGTTACCAGTTAACCCTGAATGTTGGGTGAACTGATCTCTGATGTTGAGGAATTTTCCTTACGTTTTATGTTAGGAAAATTGTTGTGTTCTTAAATTACGGACTTTCTTCGGGCATCCTAATTTTTTTTATGTGGTACATATTACAGCGGTTTATAGTACTATTGTAAAGTAAGTAAAAAGTAAGTAAGTAAATAATTTATTTACATAATTATATTATTACAAGTGGTAGTTATAGTAGATATTGTAGCTTTGGCAAGAATAGTAGATTTGAGAGAACAGGTAGGTAGGTACTTTTGACAGCACCGGCGGTTTTGGTAGAAATGGTAGTTTTGAAAAAATGCTAGATATGATAGTGTTAGTACGAATAGTAGTTTTTGTACAAATAGTAGTTTTGATAGAAATAGTATTTTTGTTAGGAATAGTAGTTTTGGTACCAAGGTTACTTACGATTGCTACCAAATCAGCCATTCCTACCAAAACTACAATTTCGACCAAAACTTTAAACATCATTATTATATTTCTAAATTTTTATGGATTAATGACACCCATACACAAAACAAAATAAATCGTGCTTCTTACAGAAATATTTAGCTGGATTGAAGTGGGTATGTTCTATTATAACAATATGCTTAATGTATAAGGTGCTTTATTAATAATAGATCATGTATCTGTCCAAATACGTAGCTGAACCATGTAACTAGGCGAATGATATTAATAAACATGTACTCGCGAAGTAAAGTCGTTTCTGTTATTAATCACAATAATTCCTAGCACACTTCATGGCGACCTTGCCTTAAAGTTGACCTTGAATCTATATAAGTTTTTTTGACCGTTCAGTATAATTAAAAAGACAGTATAATATAAACCGGTAGTCATTTCGGGCGAATACGATGTGCCAATCATCGCAATCGAAAGAAGACATTATTATAGCCCAAACTGCGGCGGGTTCAGGCAGTAACCAGGCCAACGTAGAAGAGTTGAAATTTGGTATCGGCGTGACTAACGTACTATTAGGCATTGTGGTCTTCGCAATCGTTTTGGGCATTTGTTTTGGAGCATACCGGATGTACAAAAACTGCCATAGAGGATGGATACGTGAAGAACTGCACGCGAATGCATTGGAACGAGCTGCGAGCATAATTCGCCGTCGAAACCGGGAAACGTCGAAAACCAGCGAAGACCAAACATTCCAGTAGAGTTAATAACTACGTACGGTTATAGAAAAGCGTGAAAATACCGTAGAGTGCGGCACTTTACATCAATAATTACAGTAAGATAAATCTCGTTATCGTGATTATATTATTTAAGTGAGCTTAAAACAGTGCACGGTGACTCGCGAACATGATACGCGCCGCCCGAAAAGGCAAGTTGTGACATTCCAGACCTATTACGATCGTTGCTATACGTTAGTCAATACGGAGAATTTTATTTTTAGAACTTTATCTTGTGAGTACTGTGATTTATTATGACTGATGAACTTACTATTGTTTATAACTCATTAAATGATATAAAAAAATATTTGGTTAAAAAAGGAAAGAGTAGATTCACGGGAAGTATCGTACAAAATAAGTTAGATGAATGTGAAAAACTTGTTCTAAATAGCGATTTGATTTTAAAAAATATTAAAAGTCGCGAGAAGTCCGAAATTATTACAAAGGCTACCGACATTTATTGCAATATTAATACATTGTTTTCTCAGATAAAAGAGTTGTGTGTTAGACCCAATTTTTTTTCATCCAAAATGGAATTTGATTTTAAAACAGCTTGTAACTTGCTTCCAGTTATGGACGGTGATGAGGACACTACAAAAAGATTGATTGATGGTATCGAAATGTATTCGGAAATGCTTAATGACATGGATATACCTAAATTGATTAAATTTATTTTAAAATCTAGGCTTTCTGAAAATGCTAAACTACGTATGTCAAACCAATATTCCTCAGTTCAGGATGTTGTCAAGGATATGAGAACGCATTTGTTGACAAAAAAATCATTTACAGCCATTCAAGATCGTCTTCAAAGGGCTCGCCAAGGTTGGCGGTCTATTGATGAATTTGGTTCAGAAATAGAAAAACTTTTTACTGATTTGACGATATCCCAAGCTGATGGAAATACTTCAAGTTTTGATTTGCTTAAACCACTTAACGAAAAATTTGCCATTAAAAAATTTGCAGCCGGGCTCAGGGACCCTAAATTAAGTACCATAGTAGCGGCGAGGAATTATACGTCCCTAAAGGATGCAATCCGGGCGGCCAAGGACGAAGACTGTTCCCCTTCTACCTCATTCAGTGATGATGTCATGCACGTGAGTGCTGAAATTGCTTCAAATATGCGCGGATTTAGAGGTAGGCGAAATTATTTTAACAACTTATATCCCAACCAGAGGCAGACACAAGGACGTGAATTTTACAACCATAGATATTTTGTAAGGGGTCAATATCCTACTCGTGGCGATCAGCAGGAGCGAGGTTCGTTTTATGCTCACCGAGGCAGATTTTTTAGAGGTACTAGAGGAAATGTAAATCCCGTTGCACTACCTATTACAAAAATTGACACAGAGGCTCAAACCTCTTCTAGTGACGTAACTGACAAAAGTACTGAGCCGACGCAGTTTTTTTGGAATTAAAAACTTTATATATGCAAGTGACAGTAGAAGTAAATTAGTACACTTTATTGTGAATAATCGTAAGTTTTATTTTTTATTAGACACTGGCGCGTCGCTGTCAGTAATTAGAAGTGAAATAGTGCCTCAGAACATTAAAGTTTATAAAGAAAACACAATAGTTAATGGTATAGGTGGTCAAGTACAATCACAGGGGCACGTCTATCTCACTTTATCCATAATTGATGGCGCATCATTTTATCATAAATTCCATATTTTCAATAATTTACCATTAAAAGTTGATGGTATTATTGGTTTAGATTTTTTATGTAGCCATGGGTCAAGTATCTGTTTAAAAACAAATACTTTAGAACTATATGCAGAGGGCATGAAATGCTTCGTACCAATTTACGAAACCCCAGATTATACCAATTCTTTTTTAGATATCCCCGCACGTAGTGAGTCTTTACATTATATAGCTGTAAACCAGGATTTGAAAGGTGATTGCGTGCTTTGTACAAAAGAGTTAGGCAAGGATTTATATTTAGGTAGTGCTATTGTAAGAATAAAAGACAGTAAAATTCCTGTTAAAATATTAAATGTCAGTGATAATCCTATAAAGTTACCAAGATTTACTCCTGAAATCTATTCGTTAAGTGATTATGATATCTATAGTTTTAACAAAAACAAATCAAGTGCTGATCGAGCGAATGTTTTGTCATCATTTTTAAAATTAGACCACTTAAATTTAGAGGAAAAAATAAAATAGACCTGATTTGTAGGAAATATTCAGACATTTTCCATTTGCCCGGTGACCAACTAAGTACAACAAATATTTACCAACAATCAATAACTTTAAAACCTAACGTAAGCCCAGTGTATGTCAAACCCTATAGACTTCCACAATCTGTTAGACCTGAAATTCAAAAGCAAATTGAAACTTTACTTAAAGATGACATTATAGAGGAAACAAAAAGTGCTTGGTCAAGTCCAATATTGTTAGTTCCAAAGAAATGTGATAACAATGGAAAAAAAAAGTGGCGTTTAGTTGTGGACTACAGGAAACTTAATGAAAACATTCAAGATGACAAGTTTCCACTTCCAAACATAACAGATATTCTGGATTCCCTTGCAGGTTCTATTTATTTTACACATCTTGACTTATATTCTGGCTATTATCAGGTAATTCTTAACCCAGAGGATCGTAAATATACAGCGTTTTCTACAAATTCAGGGCAGTATCAAATGAAACGTCTACCTATGGGTTTAAAAATTTCACCTAGTGCTTTTAGCAGAGTAATGTCCATAGCTATGTCAGGATTGACATTTGATAAATGTTTTACTTACTTAGATGACCTTATAGTTATGGGAAGGACCTTAGAAATCCACAATAAAAACTTAATGGATGTATTTGAAAGACTCAGGAAAGTCAATCTTAAATTAAACCCTGAGAAATGCCAATTTCTAAAGAGAGAAATACTGTACCTTGGTGATGTCATTTCCTCTCAAGGCATTCTACCTGATCAGGAAAAGGTTTCAGTGGTTCAAAATTATCCCCTTCCAAAAAACCAAGACGAAGTAAGAAGATTTGTAGCATTCTGTAATTATTACAGGAAATTCATACCTTTATTTGCAGAAATCACTATTCCACTCAATAAATTATGTCGAAAAAACACACCATTTATTTGGAATAGTCAATGTCAAAATTCGTTTGAATCGCTAAAATTAGCTATGATATCACCCCCTATTCTTAGTTACCCAGATTTTTCATCAGATAACGAATTTATTCTTCAAACAGATGCGTCAGGCATAGCTATTGGCTCGGTCTTAAGTAACAAAGATATGCTAGCAGGCCATTAAATCAAGCAGAAGTCAATTAGCCAACTGTAGAAAAAGAGCTTCTAGCTATAGTTTGGAGTGTTAAATACTTCAGGCCTTATCTGTATGGTAGACGTTTCACAATAAAAACTGATCATAGACCCCTAGTTTTTTTACCTGTTTGGAATGAGAGATCCATCAAGCCGATTAATAAAATTTAGACTAGCATTAGAAGAATATGATTTTCAAATAGAATATGTGAAAGGAAGCGAAAACGTCAGCGCCGACGCTTTATCTAGGATTAGTATTACGTCAAATGACCTGAAATGTAACAATTAGCAACTCGTAACTGTCCTAACCAGGGCACAAAAGAAGAAAATAGAAGTTGAGAATGAGGCTGAGACTGACAGAAAGAATGAGATATTGAATGATATGCCTTTCCTTAATAAATCCACAAACAATCGGATTAAAAAACCAAACGTTGTGGAGTTATTAAGGAAGCCATGGTATGCAGTAGAGATGATGTTTATGAATGGAGATGAACTTGATATTCTAAGAAAAAGAAACGAAATAATAGAAGAAAATGGGTGCTTTGCTTTTGCATTAAGTAGAAAAACGTTATATATTAACCTCAAGTTTAAAGGTCAAATGTCGCGAGCCGAGTTTGTCGCAAACTTGAGTCAATTTTGTAAGCAATTAGATATTAAAGAGATTTGTATTGTCAAAGAAAAGGAAAATGAAGTTTTTATAAGAGATAAAATTAATGAAATAAGGTCGACCATAAATTGGTCTGGGCCACGTATAAATATAATAAGAGGTGTTACTAGAATCATAGACGATAAGGATAAATCACATATATTAAATGATTTTCATTTATTGCCGAGTAGTGGCCATACTGGCGTGCGAAGAATGGCTAACAACATTAAACGTCGTTTTTTCTGGCCAGGTCTCGAAATTGATGTCAGGGAATTCGTGAAAAGATGCTCAAGTTGTCAAAAATCTAAACATTGTAGATACGTCAAGGAACCTATGTCATTAACAACAACAGCTACATATGCTTTCGAAAAAATATTTCTGGACATAGTAGGTCCATTACCACGTGATCATGAAGATAATATGTATATCCTTACAGTACAATGCGAACTAAGTAAATTTATCGAAGCCTACCCATTAAAGAATAAAGAAACTATTAGTGTTGCTAGGGCGTTAGTTAATAATTTTATACTACGGTACGGCATCCCCAAAGTTATAGCTACCGACCGGGGTGCTGAATTCATGTCTTCAACATTAGCCGAAGTCTGTAAATTATTTAAGATTGATAAAATTTGTTCTACCGCATATCACCATCAATCGATCGGAGCGTTAGAAAACGCGCATAAAAATTTAGGATCCTTCTTACGTATACACTGTAACAAAAATAAAGAAGCTATGGAAGTGAGAATAAACATTATGAAATTCGTTTTCGCCACTGTTGATAATTGTCAATAAGTGGGATGTATATAGTAAATTCATTGTTGGGGACGAAGCATATGGCCAGACCATTACAAGTGCAACAGATTACAAACGTGTGATGGGTGCCAATGGTCAGTATGCAGGGCATGCTTAATTAACTTCAGAATGTAAGTGAGCTTCAGATTACTCTGAAGGATATAGAGTGTCAATTCAGAGTTCACCTGGAAAACAGTAATACGATTACTGACTATGGTACTGGCCAAATTGTTCATAACTTGCTATTTTCTGGGCACCTGGACGAAGGACATTACAGTGTCCTAATGGAAAGAATGGTAGGGCAGCACAGTCATATTGAAGAATTTTCTTTCGTCAATGTTCAGTTATACATATTATATTAAATATCCCTATTGCGCGGCAAACCATTCAGTAATGCCAAGGTCGAAATTTCACGATACCTAAGGTGCAATGCAAAGCCAATGTTGTGAGAAAATAAATTTTGTATTATATGTATTTTTAGTAAGAATATCATCTTTTTACTTTTTAGATAAGGCTACAATGTACTCACCATACCTATATGTACCTAAGAGCTTTCTTATAATATTAAAATATGCTGTGGAGCAGCACGGGTCCTCTAGTTAAATTGTATTTATGAAATATTTTTAAACAATTCGACTGCTACAAACAGATGGCGCTAGTAGTTATGGCCACATTAATTAAAAGTATAATTTCCAGCTAAAAATAGATCTATAAACAAATCAGTAAATAATTGATTAAGTATATCTAAATATTTAGTTTAAATTGTTATTACTCGATTAATCAAGCAATTTTGTAAATAGGTTGTGATGGACGTTATTTGCTGCATTTCGGTTGGCTGTCGCTTATGAAGTTGTCATTTCCGTTAGAGTGGGAGAATATTTTAGCTTGTGAGATTAAGCAACAGAGCGATCGTTTGGGCACTTCTGAACAGTAAGGACGTCTAGCGCAAGCTATTTGGTGGTTTATAGTTGAAAATCAGTGCATACCCACAAAGTGTAAAAGTGAACAAATAAAAGTTACTAAGTGATTTTACTGGAAGTGTTTAATTTCATAATAGTAGTATAGGTTTAAACCCGTTACTTTATGCCGGGTAATCAGTTAGTGCCTCCACAAAGCTATTGCTGCCATTTTAATCAGTCCACAAGAGTCAATATTTTGTACTTATCGCAAATAGTTGGTATGGTACTGGTTGTAAAATTACTGAACATTCATGTGGGCCCGTATGTGACGGCGGCCCTTTGTCAACTAGTCATTAAATTACATACATAGGCCATAGTACAAAACCGGCCAAGTGCGTGTCGGGCCACGCGCAATGTAGGGTTCCGTCCATTATTGATAATAACTTCTGTTTCACATGGGACTAAAAACAGGCCCACATTGGACGATGGTAACTGAAGAAAGAGTTATAAAACCCAACTTCACAGGGGAAGTTGGAAAAAATGTTATCTATCTGAGTACAACTACTAGGTATGTATCCAGTTATGTATTGTAAACATAAAATGTGGTTTCCAAGATATACTACTACTATACATACGTAGTACCGTAGTACATTATAGATTAAGCCAGCGCTCCCAATGTAAACTCACAGAAATAGGTATTTATAAGTTAACCGACGATTACTCGTAAACTAGTGATGTCTATTTAGCCGTGATAGTTTTCCTTTTAAATTCGTTATATGTACTACATTTGTGATTTTTTTCACCTCTTCTAAATTAATAGTTTAGCTGGCAGAGGGGGAGGACACTTGAGTCTAACAATTTTTTTCACTTCAAAGCTTGATATTTGACAAACCAATCACTTGATCGAAAAATGATTTGAGCAAACTAATAATATTTTTTTAAAACCTATCCAATGATACCCCGCATAATGGGGTACTCAACAAAAAAAGAAATTCAATCCCACTACATATGTAGGGGAGATACCCTTAAAAAAATATTTTCCTAAATTTTATTCTACAGTTTTGTTGCAATATCTTATGTCTATATTCATGTCAAATATCAGCTTTCTAGCACCAGGCGTCTTTGAGCTAGGCTGCGGACGGACAGACGGACGGACATGACGAAACTATAAGGCTTCCTTGTGGACTACGGAACCCTAAAAAGCTGAATAAACCTTAGCTTCAACCAGTACTATAAAGGCCACGTCTAATAGCTCAGCAATGGTGTAAACTTGTACTTATTACAAAACATATTTCAGCATATTTCAGCCTCGGCTTTTATGATACCGGGTTATAAACTAATCTCAAAATATCAAACACGGATGAAAACAATTCTTATTCGTTCATCATGAGTATCATGACATCATTCATTATTTACTTTCCGTATTTTTATAAAACATTAAGTTTACTTTAATTGATAATGATTAGGAATTATATAAAAGGTACAAACGCACTAGAAATTTGTTTATTTTCTTGGTGCCAATTTCTTTTTCGAGGCTTATATTTTATATTGTCACCTTAACAACAGCCAGGAGCGCGTAACGGAACGCAGTTCACACTCGCACTTTATAACGAAAACGCTACCTATATCAAAGTTTAGTTTGCAAAGACGTGAAACTTTTATTTCAATTATCTTTTAAAATATTTTATTGAAGTACTGCTATAGAAGAAAAAAACAAAAAAGGCAGGTTCAGACATGTCGACAATTTTCATTGCAAATATTTTGGAAATCGGTACTTTTGCTTATATTGTCTAAATAGCTCCAAATCTTCGATATCAACTGAGTTAGGTAATCATATCTATGTCGATTTTAGCAAGCTTTTTCGCCAAAAACAGTTATAATATATGTAAACAAAGTATTTGACATTAGTGAAAGTAGCAACATCGGTTTATCGTATTAAACTAGGGGTCGCGATGTTTTAGGTTTATATCGTATAGTGATCCATAGTTTAGCGATAAACTTCATTTTGTAATAACATTGTGGTATAAGCAGCAAAAACGATAGTTTATCGTTTTTGCTGCTTTTAGCTTGGTATTAGCCTTAAGCTGTCTTAACTGTAATAAGGCCGTATAAGTTTATCGTAGATAACATGGCATTAAATTACTCATTGAATTTACACACTTGCTATGTAAATGTATACCTATCAACCACGTAATAAGGCCATGTGCCCAAAAATGTGACTTTAATTGTTAATTCTAGTTCTCACTGTAGGTAGTAGTATGCATACATGAATTTTAACAGCAATTAACAGTTTTTGTTTCTTTTTCGCAAATAACTGAACACTAAACTAAAACCGGCTCATAAAGTCTATCTCATTTAAATTTTTAGTAAATATTTCTGACCGCATTGCAGTATGGCATCTTTTTTTGTTGGGATAGTATCATCATTCCTACGTCAAGATGACAAAGGCTGAAACCCACGGTACCGTTTTTATGTCTTTTTTGATGTAATATGCGGCAAACGAGCAGACGGATCGCCTGATGGTAAGTGGTTACCGTCGACCGGCGTTGCCGCCCTTTTGGTTGCAAGAAAGGGATATGAGGAGGAATGGGTTGAGGAAGACGGATTAGGCGATGGGGCCTCTGGCACTTTCATTCACCGAACGAAATGCAATAGTATAGGTCAGTACCTAGTCAAGTAACAGTTTACTTTATGTCGATTTTCTGTGAGAGGGTAATACTTCTTCTGTCGATCCGAGGCATTCATGCTAAAATCAGCTTTACTACCATTATACGTGGTTTTTTCACACCTTTAGGGGTCACCCGTCTCTCGGCGTAAGCTCAAAGGAGCGACACCACAGAACATATAATTAATATATCTATGAGCGAAACGCATCCGACCCAAGCCAGCTTTACTCAGCTCTATTTCTAAACTCACAAAGGAGTATAAATTGTAGGAGTACAGTAAGAGCTTATTGCTTACTATTAGGCAGAGAGGTTGGACTGACTTAATAAGGTTAAATTTCTTTGCTATTAGGCATATTCATAGACTTTGTTTCTTCTGAGATCATCAAAAAGTTACTATGAGTCAATATGACAACTTTTGCTACTCGATGAAGTAAAGAAATAAATCCCCATTCGTAGCACAACACCTAGTCAGGATCGCTGATGAACGAAATTTGTTTGGTCGTGACCTTTTGTCATACATACATACATATCGTCACGCCTTTTATCCCCGAAGCGGTAGGCAGAGGTGTATTTCTACACCCACTTTTCGCCAGACATACTTTAGTCCCACGTAATAAGAGGCGAGCCTATTGCCGTACCGGGCACATTTCCAGACTCCGTGCTGCTACTGAGAATTTCGTGACAGAAAAACCCAATAACACTGTCCGACCCAGGAATCGAACCCGGGACCTCCCGATCCCACGCGCACATTTATGCCGCGAGACCAACGAGGCAGTGACCTTTTGTCATAACTTTAAAAGAGTGTATCTCTAGAGTTTATTGCCTAACTCTTCTTCATGGGCTGGCGCTTCAATGACGTTATCAAAGTGAATTAAATATTTCATATCCATTCTTATCCAGACTGACTGAAGCTAGAATTATTCAAGTTTAAATGTGCCCTTGTTTGCAACATATTTCATGGTGATACCCTTACGGTTATTACCCTTAAGTTCTTCTTAGTAGAATAGCACTGATATACCTACCTATAAATGTATTGTTATTAGAATATATAACTCTTGCTAGGAAATAAGCATTTAGAAATAATTTGTTAATAAAATAATTCAATATACATAGTTAATAGCTCAAAGCAAGCTGAAGTGGCAGTGAGCCGGTAACATTTGTCGAAGAACCGATTACCATTGGAGTAGTCGTATTCTAAAGTGGAGACCGCGCCTTGGCAAACGTAGTGTAGGACGCCCTCCGGCTAGGTGGAGTGACGATATACGCAAAGTGGCTGGCAGCGGCTGTACACGAAGAGCCGAAAATCGGGCTCAGTGGCGTGCCATTGGAGAGGTCTATATCCAGCAGTGGACTACGGCAGGCTGATGATGATGATGATGAAAATAATTCTCGCATCGAAGGGTACGCAAAGCCGTTCTTCCCTGTCTTGTCACAGGACAAAAGTCGCTTGGCCATTTCATCTATAATACAGGTAGGTCACACATCATCATCATTAACAGTCCACTGCTGGACTAGGCCTCTCCTTAGAAAGGAGGAATTGGCCTACTATACCACGCTGGCCAAACGGGTTGGTTTAGGATTTGTATCAAGTTTTCCCTCTCTTACAGTGCTGTTCTCTGCATAATATGCTCTCCCTCTGTCGGCTCTTACGACACCCATGGGATGATATGGGGTGGTAACAATCCATATTCTTAATCCGTCACAACACGGACAGTAGGTCACACACACGAAAAATAATAAAATAAATACTTACCGAACCATGACGCTTGGTTATCATCCAGGGACAGGCCTTCAGGCGCGTTGAGTAACACAGGTATCGCAATTGTTCCGAAGCTGATTGCCAAGCCAATGTTAAACAGAAGAAGATTCGCCGCCATGCTGGCTACGAACTGAAACAATTTGTTTAAATATCACTACATAGTATAAAACAAAGTCTGTCTTCTGTCTGTCTGTCCCTATGTATACTGAAATCTTAAAAACTACGCAACGGATTTCAATGCAGTAGTTTTAATAGATAGAATGATTCAAAAGGAATGTTTATATGTATAATTGACGTGGGCGAAGCCGCTGGCGACGTCTAGTTTAAACTATAATAAACTATTCATATAAAATTCATGCGCTACTGACCGACTGACAGACATCGCATAGCCGAAATTACCGAAATTACCGGGCGCAAGAAACTGTTTGGCATGTATCTATATTCCTTTCGTGTGCGTGGGGTGCACTAAGAAGAGATTACCCGTAATTCCCGCGTAATTGAGAAGAAACGGTAAAAATTGTTACCTCGGCACTATACCTACCTGGGCAATTACTGCTTTAGAAGATATTGAGGCTCAAAGACATCATTTTTTTTTCTAATTACCACAAAATCGATGCATTAGCAAAACTAGTCTGATGACATACTTAAGTAACTAAAATAGATGCAAATCTTCTCAGGGGCGGAAGCCCGTGCAGGTCAACTCATATTTAACACCACTGAACTGCACTGACTTCTACTCCCTACACCTGAGTCCGGTGCAGGGAGTGGCGAATGGTCTCAGGGGTAGCGCAGGTCGCGATGATCCCTTAGGCAAGGCTGGTGGACTATCCTTCTCGAGGTTGCCGCCCGTTCTTGGTCCAGGTCCTTCAGAAATGGATGCAACCAAAACCTCCAGCCGAAACACAAACAACAGGCACATTACACACGCACATACACACACGTACACACATGCGCGCACACATCCACATGCAGGAACACATCTCTTCATCACGCCCCTTCGTGGTCGGGAGGGTGTGGGCTCGTAGTAAAAAGTCACGGGTAAGAGTAGCTGACCACCTGCGCTAGGACCTGCGCAGTCGAGCGCCGTACGCGGGGATGACGGAGTCCTGGGGGGTTGAGCCGAGCGGCGCTGGCGGTAATGTGACCGTGAGGCAACACGCCCTCTTTGGTCCTGATTTCAAGCTAAACGGTACCCCCCGCTGTGAGCCGCAGCGGGGGAAATGGCCATCGTGTCCCGTCAGAGGGCCACAGGCTAGGGACGTAGGGTCCACATCAGCAGTCGGAATTTATTTCGGCTGTTGATGAGGTGGGTGAAGGCTATACGGAGGGCGCAAGCGAGGGATGACGGCTAGAGTTGGTAACTCGGCTCAGGCCGTTGACCCAAGCGGGCGCCCGAAGTCGTGCTGTAAACCAGCCCCGCGTTCCTATATCCCTCTGGTAATCCTAACGTCCGGTATGACGTTCCCTGATGCGGGCTCCATGGAGGGTGGGAAGCCAGAGGGATGAAGTCTTAGTAAACTTGCATGGATACCGAAAATCCTAATATTACCCCAACTGTGACGGGGTCAGCGAAAGCTGTTCCCGCCGCATCAACCAAAACCAAACAGATGGTTGACGCCGTGACCTCGGCTGCAGGTGTTAAACCATCCCCCAAGGACGAGACTTCAGCGCTGGCTAACGCTAGTACTGGTCCCGTCCTTACAATCGTCAGCCCGTTTGAAATCAAGCGGGCAGACGACTCCTCCTTCGCAGGGTGGCAAGTGGTAAGCCACCACAAGGGCAAGGGTAAGGGCAAGGCCACCAATCCTGCCCAACACCCGCCCACTACACAACCGAGTGGCCCCGCTGCTACCAGCTCTGCGAAGAAGAAGAGGGCGAACAAAAACAAGAGACAGCGCCTGGCAATAAGGCGGAAGGCGGCACAAACCGCTGCCGCAGCCGGTGCTGCCTCTACAAAAACAGCGGAGCAGGCCGCTATCGCAGGTCCCAGTAATGTGACCAGCGCGCAGCCTGCGCTCAGCAGTAGGGGGTGTACGAAGGCCGGAGGCAGTACGGGGAAGCCGCCTGCCGCCAAGCGGCGGACCGGTCACCCTGGACGGCATCCAGCCCCAGCACCACCAGGAAACACGGCAGGTAAAACTGCCGAAAACAAGGAAAGAGGTGAGGCCAAACGTGCTCTCAACGAGACCAGCTCGCCTCGAGGGGAGCACAAGAAGCCCCGCCTCGACTCCTCCACGATACAGGGTAAGTCCTATGCACAGGCCTCCAAGGCATCTCTGGGCGTTGCAGTAACATGCAAGCGCACAGGGAACTTGCCGAAGGAGTTCGTGGACCGGATACTCACGGAGATTCAAAGGAAGATCCTGAGTGACGCCTGGTCGACTAAAACCCCAAAACGCCCCGCCCCTGCGTTCACCGGGAAACCCATGTACGCGGACGGGGTCCTCAAACTCTGGTGCGCCGACGAGGCAACGCGTACCTGGCTGACGGAGGCGGTCTCTCTCCTGGTCCCACCACCGGGCTTCGAACTGGAGGTTAGGGGCCAGGAAGAGGCCCCGAAGAGAGTGCGGTGCGGCATTGTCGTTCCGAACGAACAGGGAGTCTGGGACGACGTGCGCGACGTAGGTCGGGCTCTGGAGTTCCAGAACCCCTGGTTGGCGGTCGACAAATGGTCTCTGCTGCACTCGGAGAGACAGTCAGGTGGGTGGTTCCTGGTCGTGGGCGTCCCGGAGGAACAAGTCCCAGTCCTGGTGCAGAACGAGCGCCGCCTCGCGTTGGGGCTGGGTGCAGTCTACGTCCGGTTCCGGGACTCTACAGGCAAGTATGTCGACCATCCTCCGGGATGCGACAACTCCACACAGCAAGTCTCAAGCACCCAGTCAGGATGCTCCGCGGAATCCGGCCCGTCAGAGCCGGCCGCGTCTGGCTCGGGGGCTGGCCCGTCAGCCGAGGGTAACTCGGAAGATGAGAGCCTGCTCCTGAGTCCGGTGCGGTGGGACGACGGGGTGGAGGCTGGCGACATCCTGGCTGGCCTAACGCAGCTGAAGGTCGGGGGGGAGGGGACATCACCCACAGATGAACCCTCTGCCTAGTGACGTCAGCTGCCTACAAATCAACCTCCATCATAGCCAAACGGCCACTGCGCAACTGCGCAAATGGATGGAGGTCCAACATTAAGCCATCGTGCTCATCCAGGAACCTTGGATAAGGGGTGGCCTCATTAGAGGCCTCTCCAGTCTGGGAGGTAAGATTTACTCTTCTACTGACCACACACATCCAAGAACCTGCATACTTACAACTAAAAACATCAGAGCCCAAGCTTTAATGGAGTTCTGTTCCAGAGACATCACAGCAATACAAATCGAAATAATACAGCAGCCAAGGAGTATAGCGGTCGTTTTCGCATCGGTCTACATGCCCGAGGCCGAAGACCCGCCTCCGTTCGACCTCACGCGTCTGGTTAACCAGTGCGAGAGAACCAATACGGAGGTCGTAATAGGAACGGACTCCAATGCCCACCACCAAATGTGGGGCATGTACTGCAACAATAACAGAGGTATGTCATTGGTTGAATACTTATTCACCACTAATCTTACCCTATTAAACACAGGTACGGAGCCCACCTTCGTCACTAAACGTAGTCGGACAATTATCGACTTAACTCTCGCAACAGAAGGAGCGGCTGAACGCATCAAGGGATGGCACGTCTCGAAAGAGGCATCATGCTCAGACCACAGATGGATCAGCTTCTCCATAAAAGTCGATATATAGCCCACACAGCCCCGCAGGAAACCACACAACACTGACAAAGCAAAGTATGTCCTACTACTTAAAGAGAAACTTACCCTTACGGCCACGCCGCCGGTACTGGGTGGCACTGTACAGATCGACGATCAGGTATGTATACTGACGCAGTCGATGCTTGACAGCTATTATGCAGCTTGCCCGGAAACCACTCCGCCTTCAACCCCGGGGAAACAACCCTAGTGGGGCGCTGAACTTGAACGTAAGCGCAAGAAGGTAAGAAAGTCTCTAAATAGGGCAATGAACACAAGCGCGGACGCAGATTGGGACGCTTATAAAGCGGCCAAATCAGACTACAGGAAATGCCTCAGATTCAGACGCACCATGGGATGGAGGAAATTCTGTGGGAGCATTGAATCTTGCCAACAAGCAAACCGGGTAAGGAAACTACTGGCCCAGCAACCAACGGTTGCACCAGGTACTCGCCGTAAACCGGATAACACATACACCACATCGGAGGAGGAGACAAGACGCGTCCTACTCGAAACACACTTCCCAGGCTGCGTCCTCACCCCGGTAATAACGTGGCACGATACACCAACAGTGGCGACCGAACACGAATGGAGACACGCAAACAACGTGGTCACAGAAGAAAAACTCCGATGGGCCATCGATAGCTTCCACCCCTTCAAAGCAGCCGGACTGGATGGCATCTTCCCAGGGTTATTACACAATGGGGAGGAGAACCTGTCCTTAAAAGACTCCTGGCAATTATGAGGGCTAGCCTGGCCCTCAGATATATACCGAAGAGGTGGAGGGAAGTTAAACTAATCTTCATACCAAAACCAGGCAAAACAGACTATACCCATGCAAAGTCCTTTAGACCAATAAGCCTCACCTCCTTCATGCTTAAAGCCTTGGAAAGGCTTTGCGAGCGGGAACTAAGAAGTGGGGCTCTTAAGCACCTACCCTTACATGCCAACCAACATGCATACAGCTCAGGGAAATCGACGGAATCGGCCTTACATCAGGTCGTGAACCAGATAGAAGCTGCTATTCAACAAAAAAGCATCTGCCTGGGCACCTTCATCGACATAGAAGGAGCCTTCGACAAGACAAACTTTTCCAGCATAAGCAACGCCCTAGCCCGGCATGGTGTGGACCAGATGCTCATACAGTGGATCCAAAACATGCTCAGCAAAAGGGTAGTGCGCCTGCAAGGCGACACTCAGACAGCCTTGATAACTAAAGGGTGCCCGCAGGGAGGTGTACTCTCCCCGCTATTGTGGAACTTAGTCATCAATGAACTCATAGACAAACTCAACGCGAGATACTTCTTTACAATAGGTTATGCAGATGATCTAACCATACTCACCTCAGGTAAGGTAACCAGTACAGTGTACGACCTAACCCAACAAGCCCTACGCATAGTAGAGTGGTGGTGTAATGAGTACGAATTATCTGTAAACCCGACCAAGACCGAACTAGTTATGTTCACACACAAACGCGCGCTGGGTACTTACCGATTGCCCAGGTTATTTGATACAAAGCTTAAGCTGTCTACCGAGGTCAAGTACCTGGGCGTCACTCTCGACAGCAAATTGACATGGAACAGCCACATGGAAAATAAGCTCAATAAAGCCAGCATCATCTTCTGGCAGTGCAAGAAGATGATAGGTAAACGCTGGGGCCTATCCCCCAAAATTGTCTTATGGCTCTATAAGACAATAATACGTCCGATGGTAAGCTACGGCGCAGTAGTGTGGTGGCCTCGGACCAACCTAATAACGGCCGCCAACAAGCTTCAGAAGCTTCAAAGACTTGCATGCCTAGCGGCCACGGGCTGTATGAAAACAACGCCAACAGCGGCACTTGAAGTGTTGCTGGACCTGCCTCCATTGCACCTGTTCATACAACAGGAAGCAACGATGTCGGCAGTCCGGCTAAGAGCTCTGAAGCTCTGGAAAGACACTAACACACCGCACACTAACAACTTAAATACACTCTTTAAAGAAGTTCCTATCACACAAGCTATTGGCGACCGTATACCGAAACAATTTGTTTTCGACAAGAAATACAAAATCCAACTGTACGAGGACATACACGAAGGAGCAGTTAACCACAACGAGCTCACGATCTTCACAGATGGGTCTAAAACAGATACAGGTACACGGGTTCAGGAGTATTCTCCGAGGACTTAAACATCAACATCGCAGCACCGCTGGGAGCCTACAACACGGTCTACCAGGCCGAATGTTTTGGCATAATCCTAGCTGCCACAGCAATCATGGCACAGGTACAGGCAGCAGTACCTGTCCAGATACAGCACCCTGAGGGAGGCCGTGGGCCACATCAAGAGTCTGCTGGCCTTCCTCGAAGAGCTGGGGTGGCTCGAATGACGACACCATTCCCACCCGCACGCAAAATACACGCCAAGACGTGGAGTTGCGGAAACAGCCCGTGCCATCAAGTATCAAGTATCAAGTAAATCTTCTCAGATGCAAATCGTCGTAGTACTGCCTCACACATATTATTTGGATCAACATTGTTGTTGACAGTGACGTCATCTTTTGTTTCAAAATAAACCTTAAAGCCATAACAAAATAAAGCCACGTGCATCGCTCACGTCAAACCTTTCAAACACACTATTCAAGCACATTTGACAGCGTCTTTGTCAAAATTACAATGTTTTGAAGGTCGTAAGTAAAACGTGAGCATAAGTTGATTTGTAACTCGCTTTTTAGAGCCCGTTGACTAAGCGCCAGTCCACATTCAATATTGGATTCCGTAGCAAAAGTGCAGACAGCCGCAGCGATAAACTAGTGGAGATACCTACAGACTGCCTTACAGAGGATATCGGATTCCGATCCAGGACGCGCACCACTTACTTTTTGGAGTTATATGCGTATTCAATTGTTAATCCCGAACCTTAAACCGGCGGTCCAGGCTGTCATGAAGATCTTTGACAGTCGTTATTGGGTGGCAGTACCTCTGAATAAAAATCCGATTAGACTAATAAGCGGATCACGGGTTGCAACTGGGATAACGCTGGGAGCATTATGAGTACCTACTAGAGACAGCTCCTCTCAAACTCATCACAATATTTATCATGTATAGGACATTACTTGCAATAGTTTACATGAAGTACGCGCCTTGCAATAGTTTACATAAAGTACTTTAGCGTTACCTGTACCTATACAGGTAACGCTAAATTACCTCATTATTACCGTTTCGTTTAGGTCGCGGGTTCGATTCCCGCTCAAGTCAAATATTTGTGTGCATGAACATGGATGTTGTCAGTTTTGTGGTCAAAATATAGAGATAACAGTGGCCAATTTCATTTCTCGGCGAAACCTCTTCTTGTAGTTTATTACGGAATGCCAAAATCTGCCATTTCAAATGCTTATTAGTGTAGCATGGCCAAAAGAAAAAGAAACGTATTATAAAATACACGTGACAGAGAAGTGATCTCACTATGACACTGGTTAGGTTAAGCAACTTTTCTGTAGTCTAGAACTCGATGGGTTTGCGTTCAAGACTAGCAACTTTTCACTGTCATTTGGTAATGTTGCTCCACTAGAGGAGAACCTCGGTGCAACTAAAATATCTATAAATATTTAGTAAAGCCCCTAGGAAAAATAGTGCCGTGGTTCAGGCTCTTGAAGGAAATTCTGTGACAGGATACCTAATGAATCAGAAGCATTCTATTAACCAGACGCTTGTAATGGATACATTATCAAGTCATTGGCGTCCATTCCGTTCATTCATTTGGAAATATAACGTAATATAGTCAATAGTCGCCTTTGTTGCTTGCTGCAAAAGACGCGAGACGATACGACAGACTACGGCGAGTCGTTACGGTTGACCATATAATCTGTGGCTCTTCACAGTCATCACGTATTATAGAGTAGATCGTAGTAGCCTGCCTCCGTGGTCCAGTGGAGACTGCCTCCGTGGTCCAGTGGATAGCGTATGCGACTGCTGATCGGAGGTTCCGGGTTCCATCCCCAGGTCGAGCAAAAGTGTAACTGGGTTTTTGCGAATACTCAGGAGCAGGATAAAGTCTGGTGATGTGCCCGGTAACTAGGCTCGCCCCCTATTACGTGGGACGGGCGGACGGACGGGGATACAGGCGTGAGACTATAGAATAAATAAATAAAATCGTAGTAGCGAGTGCAAAAAATTATCGATTACTGAGATGAAAAACCCTTTAAGATCGTCTTGATTTTACACAACTAGGTATATATCTAGGTACTGTAAGAGTAGTAGTGACCGTGTGGTGACGGATCAAGAATACGGAATGTCACCACCCCAACCATGGGTGTCGTAAGAGCCGACAGAGGGAGCATAGTATGCAGAGAAAAGCACTGTAAGAGAAGGAAAACTTGATACAAACCCTATCCCGACCCATTTGGCCAGCGCGGTATAGTAGGCTTATTCCTCCTTTCAAAGGAGAGGCCTAGTCCAGCAGTGGACTGTTAAAGGCTGATGATGACTGTAAGAGTATCGTTTTGTCAAATGGCTCTTTGAAAAACTAAAATGCTTAGCTCACTAATTAATTCATCCCAGTTCATACACATATAAACAAATTCGATGGCTAAAGCATTCTAGACGTAGGTATAGAGAGCATCAAACGTTATTATTATCGGCCTGAATGTGACGCACGAACTACTGCTAATAAAATCTTATGATCTATTGCCATCTCATTTTTGCTCCTTTTTATTTTCCTATATAAAGTAGCAATTACACAGCAGTTGTAGATACACTAAGTAGAAAGAACAATATTCTTCGAATTTGGTTTACACTCATTGCACTCGTTCATCAATTGAACATATAACGTGAGATTTTTTGAGAGTCTTTACTAGCCTATCTGCTCCAGGAACAGATAGATATAATTATGTAGGTACCTAGTATTTAAAACTTAAAATAAATAACTTTGTCTTACTTGTGCTGTTATAGAACGTATTCTGCTCACTGGCAGACTGACTTCTCTCATCTGTGGTATATTGAACACCATTTTGACGCACTTATTTTGATTAAATAGCACTATAAATAAATAATAAGTATGTAATAAACCTTTTCACTCAAAAACTACCTAGCACACATTTTGTCGCGCGTGTATTATCTAATTCGGTTGTAAAAAATAAAAATTAATCCGGTTTTTGACAAGTCGACGCGCCAAGCCTAGCCGGCTTAAACAACTTAAATGTTTCAACTATAATATATGTGTCTATTCTCCGCAGACGTCGACCTTAGTTGCCTTTTTTAAATTGGGAAATACTAACACGAAATACTGAACACTAGTATAAAAACTTCTAATACCTATTTATTCAATTATCATATCTAAAGTGAATAAAATTAAAAGACTCACATACACTGTGCATTACACTTTATCGGTGTAACCATTACATAGTTTCAAGTCTTAACAATGTTTATTTTAAATTGACTTGTCTAAATGTTATTACGAGTGCTAATATCAACAAGAAACTATAGCTAACAAGAGGATGTCTGCAGCTACGCCCTCACATATTACATTAATTTAAACAATTCTGCCCGATCCCATAAGAATTTCGGAATATCCTATTTTAGTGCGATTCCCATAGAATACGTTTACCAAATATCAGCTTCATGCTCCCAATAGTTTTGGTTCTGCGTTCTCTGTCAGTCAGTCAGTAACACAAGAATTTTATATATACAGATATGTACTTGTAAAGTGTATAGGTATAATTTTTTACATAATTAACTTATGTTATACAAGGCTTCTCTTTGTTCGAAATTTCTTAAGGAATTTAGATTTCAGTTACGTAAATGATAATAGGAATATTTTAGAAAGTCTTATAAAACTGCATCCTTTTTTGAAGGTCATTGCGTTTCTGCAATTTACCTAAATCGTATAAATTATTTATATTTGAAAGAAAGGATTTAACCACTATAAGATCGTTTCTAGGATAGGTAGCGTGAACTACTTACATAGCTGTGCACCGTGGTTTTATTTCCCAATCCTTCAAGATTAACTTTATTTTTCATTTTACTTGGCATGGAACTACAGTTTACCATGTGAGGTCGATAAATGGAAGTGTAATTAGCACTTGTGCAACAAAACGGTACTGCGACTAACCATGTTTCCAATGCACGCTTGTGCGACACATTGAAGTTCTTCGACATTAGGTTAGGTTTTCGTGTGACCCTGCAATCAAAAATAGTAGCCCTACTACTAAGCAGTACTTCGTCAACTTAGCTCATAAGAAAAGTACATACATACATACATATCGTCACGGCTTTTATCCCCGAAGGGGTAGGCAGAGGTGTATTTCTACACCCACTTTTCGCCAGATATACTTTAGTCCCACGTAATAACGGGCGAGCCTATTGCCGTACCGGGCACATTTCCAGACTCCGTGCTGCTACTGTGCTACTGAGAATTTCGTGACAGAAAAACCCAATAACACTGCCCGACCCAGGAATCGAACCCGGGACCTCCCAATCCCACGCGCACATTTATGCCGCAAGACCAACGAGGCAGTCGTATAGGGTTTGATGTCGAGTTTTCCGTCTCTACGCAAAGATGGTATTTGCATCGTGTTATCCCTTAGTCGCCTCTAAGAAGAGTATGTTATGCTAAAATCGGACACACACTTCATGTCGCACCGTACACTTCATGTTTCAGTGCACAATGCATGCATGTGCACTCAAACTATGGTCAGCCTGCATTATCATTTTGTCGCACAAGCGTTAATCGTACTTCCAACTGTCGAACTCAAGTAGGACGCTCCTAACATAAAGCAATATTTGGAAGATAAAAATATTTTTGCCTACTACTTGCATATAGGACACACTACAGAGGTCACTGTTGATACAGGTATTTCCTTTTTATATAACAACATAATGAATGAATCGAACGTCAACTAAGATATAAATATCACGAGCGTTCCCATCGGAGCTATTGTTTATCACTTGTGCTTCTACCTACTTTTACCGTTGGGCTCATCGTGTAAATACCACACGATATCCCCTGTCTAAGTGGCGACCTGTGCAAGCGTTGCTTTGCTTTGCAACCTTTTACGAATGGCATGCCAAGACTGGCTATGAGTGCTACGAAAGACAATAATCGATGAGCTGACTTACTTGGTAATCGCTTTACGAAAAATAATATATTTACGCATCAAAGCAGTTTTCCGAAGTAGCTACTTCCGAAAATCTATGGGCCCTGACAGAATCTTAGAGGTTTTGCTTATTATTAAATGTTTAGCAGATTTTTAATCCTGTAACAAGCAAGGATAGTTTAGATCGAGTTGCCTGCCAATCTACTGTTACTAACCCAGTCTTCTGAAAAACTTTTTAGCTGTTGTATGAAAACTTGATATTCAAGTAATATTCTTCTGGCCTGTGTTACTCACTTCTGACTTAGCATCGATGTGTTATCAAAGTTTTTATCCTTTACTTTTTGTACCGTACCAGATTACACCCGCGTTATTTAGGGCTACTGCTACGCAACGCGCCGCTAATAGTATGATGTTAAATAGCCAATAGCTATCCTCGATAAATGAACTTTCCAACACAAAAATAATTATTCAAATCGGACCTGAGATTAGCGTGTTCAACCAAACAAATAAACTCTTCAGCACTATCCTTTATAGATGAAACCGATATGCCCACTTCATGGAGGACATATTATGCAGTTGACAAAATCTATCTTATTTTGGATATAACAGTGATGCAGCAGCTAAACAAACCGAAATTGAGGAATAGGGAAGGAGACTTGTTGCCTATCTTGAGCGGATTTTGAATGACATGTCGCATTAAGCTGTGTACATAGTCAAGGTATTTTGGTTCTTACCTAGCGTTGTTGTCTAGATACAATACAACAGATCCAAAACAGTCTTAATACCATTGATATAGAACATACGTTACAAGGTCAAGAAGAAATGCTACAACAAGGGAGGTATTTAATCAATTTGCCGACAAAAAGAAGTCCTTACAAGAGTAAAACAGTCACGAAGGAGCAGCTGTTTTAAGACAATTCAGGTTCATGCTTTCTCGAAGTAGGTACTGGCCCTTTGAAATTACGTCGAACTGCAAAGATTGGATGTCCTCGATAGGTTGTAGTTGTGAGATATTCGTATGTTTGATAACCTGGGGCCAAACTTCGTGGGTGTTTAAAGAGCGACCTCTATGCCTGCATACTTGTTTCCCTGAGGAAGATGATTGTCATTGTTTTCAGCTATGTTGTGTAAATTCACAATTACAATTTCTTGGCATTAATAATTGTCAAGTCGTCATTACGTATGTTTTATACAAAGCTGATTAACGAATTAATTAATGTATGTAATTCGTGGGCTGGAGGCAGTGCTGCGCTGCTAGGGGAAGGTCTATATCAAATATTAGATGAGCCCGCGGTTACACCCGCGTCATTTAGGCCCCCCTCACATTGGGCATCAGCGTCTACGCAGCGGCACCCCGGCGTATACGCGGCGTCTACGCGGCGTCGACGCCGCGACACCCGAGCGTTCTTTGAGCGACCGGCTGCTTACCACTAGAGAGGTTCGCTTTATCATAGATAACTTGATAAGTAACATATTATTTTATAATAACCATATAGTCTGTAAGATGCTATGCTATTTTGTTTGAATATAAGTAAAGGTATTATGTCCTAGGTATAACATAGGATTGTCACTTAGCAGAGCTTTTAGGTCGCCCACACTTTGGGTATGCATGTTCCTTGAGCGGCCGCTTGGCGTGCGCTAGGCGGGCATTCTTCGTGCGCTACTACTTTGCAGTTGTATGCACCTATTGTGTCATAAAACAAAATTAACAGATCTGTCACTGGCCTAAAATTGTTTTTATTTAATGAAAGTCGCCACGTAAGTCGCTAAATTGGCAATACTACGAGTATCTCACAGCAACAATATGATAGAACTCATTAACAGTCAATTTCTTTGACACAGGACTTCATTGCCACTACGACTATAGATAGCATAAAGATAGACTATTAACAGTTAAAAAAATAACGTTTAATCGACACCCTCGTGAGATAGATGGCAATCTAAACAAATTTGTTTGCAGCAGTCTTTAAGATGGTGCTAGAGTGCTGGCTGGTGATAGCATTCATAATATCATTCGTACCTATTAACTTCATAGTAAATAAACAAGTAAATGATGAAGACATTTTGTATTTTAAATGTGGTAAATTCTATTAAACCATTTTATTATGTATAGCTGTTTCCCACGGTTTCACCCGTGTCCTGAGGGAACTACTTCGCGTACCCGGTTAATTTATAGCCTAAGTTACTCCTTGGTGCATCAGCTATCCGCCAGTGAACGTTCCGTCAAAATCAGTGCAGCCGTTCTAGAGATCAGCAAGAACAAACAGACAGACAAAAATGGTAAAAAATAATTTAGGTATATATACCGTATATACATCTATATGCATTTATTAAAAAGCGGTTATTTTAATATTACAAACAGACAATCCAATTTGATTTATGTGTATAGATGTGTGTTATAGTTAAGATGGGCACTTGCAGTTCCACATCTGATGTTGCAGATCTTCGATTTTTGTAAGTTTGCAGCAAATGCTCATTTGACAAACAACAACTTTTGCTAAGCCAACAAGTCAGTATATAGTCTAGTGTAGATAGGCTCTAACTTATCAGATGTTACAGATCTAAAATTTTTATAAGTCTAAGTTTTTTATAACAGAAATATAAAATATTCTATTGATAATAAAACGCACGTACACCTTCTAACACTAAAACTTATGATAACAATGTGACTTATATAGATTAAACAAGACAATTATTTCAGAAATTGAACAATACTTTAGTAATACCGGCTTTCAATTTTCTTACCGACTCTACTTTTTAATCAAAATTATAGTACTGGTAATATCGCAATTTTTGCAAGATCCAGACCTAACGTTACGGGAATCATGTTATGTAACCGTACTTTCTTACGTAAATAACCGCACCTAATATTCTTCAATATAATGGTACATATTTTTATCTAAATATTATCCGTATTAACACTACTGATTTCTATTTTATTGAAAAAATATGGATAATTATGCATAAACATTAACCTATTATATTAGCGCTGCAAACATAACCTGCTATAAAAATATTATTACGTTATGCTATAATATTTAGATGTAGCAGTTTAGCACACCCCTAATCACAAACCCGTCATACGCTACAGTGTTGCCAGCTTAGAAGATTTTCCGCTAAAACTGGTGATTTTAAGTGGCAGAAATAAATAAGCAGACGCACACAATAAAAATAAATCTTTAAACTGCTACCTTAAAAACAATTAATTCGTCTGATAATTACAAACAAATTCAAAATAGCCTTTGTTTTGAAATAACTTGTACGTTGATTTATTTAAAAATGATTTATTGTTACTTAAGAAGAATATTTCTTAGTGCTTTATAGTAGTTTTAGTATTCAGATCAGATGGAAATCTGATTTAGTTGTTGGCAACACTAGTGAGGTCATCCGCTGTACCACAATGTAAAAAACCAACAGAAGTTAAACTTATACATAGACTGTCGCGCGAGTGTTATCATATCTGGTATATACGGAATAACTATTACGGAAATGGTACTCGTATCTAATTTTTTAATTGATTATTGAGAATAAAACTGCTAAAAAAACCGATGCAAAGAATAATATTTTGAATGCCAGCCCATTACTCTATTGAAATGTTACATATACATTTTTTTGGGCTTAGCGTACATTTGTCAGAGGACGCAATTTTATTTCATAGATGCCAAGGAGAGAGCCCTCGTCCTGCGGCCGCCATCTTGTAAAAAGTGGTACAAATGGGTTTTCTAGTATATCTGGCAAACTATTTGCTGCACAGAAAAATTTCAACACATGATGAGTTGCAAATTAAATTCGCTACAACTTTGGCCCCGTAGAATTTAGTCGTAAAATAATAAATAAAAAAGTTACGTGAACGAAATGAAAAAAAAACGAAACGAAAATCGAGTGCAATTTGTAACAAATTTTCTTTTCAATGTGTTGCAGTTTTTTCGTCCTCACGAACAAAAAAATCTATTTAATTTATCTTTACTATCACCAAAACAAGAACCTCTTACTTGAGACCCCGCAGCCTCCAAGACTACCATTAGGTCCAATTTTAACTCATCGCAACGATCATGAAAACAGGGGGTTGGCAAAATATGGACAAAACTCTAAAACAACGGCACTCTGTGGGCTATTGAAGTTGATGTTCCGCCCAAGTAAAGGAAACTGCAATGTTCTGGAGCACCTCTATATTCTGGGGAAAGACGCTGCAAAATAATTGGAAATATCAGTGCCAATTATGATTTACCAAAAAATTGCCTTTTTTTGCTACAGTTCTTCTAAAGCTCTATTAGGTCATACGCCGCAGCCTGGCTCATAAAAAGACTAAAGACACAGTAATCATGAAATCATGAAAAACAATATCATAGAAAAACTTTTTATTCACGGTTTTACGACAAATAGTGTCAGAACCAAAGTTGTAGAGAATTTAAATTGTAGTAAAAATGCTTGAACCATATCTTAGCGTGATCAATAGTTTACCAGATTAATAAGAAAAACCATCCATGCCCGCACTCTTTCCAAGATGGTGGTCGAGGGAAAAGAGGTACGATCTCACAAATTTAGATCAAGCTTTAAAGTAGCCGGCCCTACACATCTGTAAAAAAGAGGCGGTAATTATCTTCAAAAGCGATAATTAACTTAATAATAATTTGTTGTTCTTTGTTGCTCTATGTTTGCACAAAAATCATAACAAGACCCGTGCCTGAAGCGGATGGCACCTATATTTCGCGCTATACCTGACCTTTTTGAGATAGCCTATTGGTAAGCGACCTATATGTTGGGTGACTCGAGTGCACTTTGTATGTAGTTTAACTTCTGTTAGTTTTTTGTGGCTGTGAGATGCCGTCGCAGAAAACGCGGCGTCTACGCGGCGTCGACGACGCGTAGACGCCGCGTCGACGCCGAGGTGTCGCTGCATTGACGCTGACGCCTAATATGAGGGAGGCCAAGGTTACTGCTCCGTTCCTGTACCTCATAGCGTGATGTTATATAATATTTTTTCCTGAGATTAGCGCGTTCAAGCAAACAGACAATCTTACTTACTTGCGCCATTATAGATCGTAGTCTGCTGTACGACTTCGTAGTTCCAGGCATTTCAGATATGTTGTACACCATTTTGGCTATATATTATCTACTTCAATCATAGCATTAAAATACGTCTAACAAGTAAAAACACACTTTTAAAGAGACACAATTAAATATAGAACATCATTTTTCTAATTGCATTTTACGCGCGAAATAAAAAAATATTGCTGCTTTTTAAGTACCATTATATCTGTATAATCTATGTTTTTAAGCGCAAAACTAAAAATACACTTTTAAGGCACACACGACGAATTTATTCAACCAAGGTATAATATATGTATACGATCAAGACGAGGCAAGACGGACAACTGAGCCTTAATCTTACACACAAAGTATATTTTATATTTCAGCAAAGGTTATCCTACCTGCTTTATATATTAGCTTTACGATTATGGTTCTCATGTTTTTATGACTTTAACAAATAGGTAGCTATCTGGTAGGGTATCTGTACTCCATTTAAGATGATAATTTTTGCTGAAGACTAATATACATATTTTTGACACATTTAATTCGTTGTAAAAATAAATTATTGAATCCCTTGAAAATTTAGGTATGTATCGATATAATATTATAATCTCATAAGTTTTAAGGACCCCGGACCCCTTGTAGGTTGTACCTACTTGTAGATCTTTCATCTAAAATATTCAAACAACAAGTGGTATTATCTACGTTTATATCTTCACATAAATAACATTATCCCTGAATCTACCATAGTCGCAGATCGGACAAATACAAATCTTCGTTCTGAGAGACGTCACTTTCGATGGTCCAATCAAGGCAACCACTTAAGGCGCGCGTGATGCAGGCCCCGTAGATCGTATATATAATTATTTTGTTTATGGAAATCATGGGAGGCAAACCACTAGCGCCGCCTATTGAGATTCAGCTCCAACTCTGGAGGAGTCACGAGTGCGTTGTCGTCCTATACGATGGCAAAATGAATAGGAGGAAGAGAACCGTGATAAGGGAGAAGGAAAAGACAGATTTAAAAAAAGAGTGAGAAAGTTATTGGTGAAAATATAGGTACTAAAATAATTTTTTTCTTCCCTGTGAAATGCATTTACGCACGCAGCATGTGGGACGGCTGAAGTGCAAGGCCTTAATACCCACTAAAACCACAGCGCTTACTTCAACGCCACTGGGGGCGCCTGGGGGTCACGTTAGCATGACATCCCGGTGGATAGCCCGAAGGCCACAACCTCCGTGGCGGCGGATGAAGGTGTTGGGCTCCACAGCCAAAACACCCAGCGGCCGCAGAGGATAGGGAGGACGGCAACCTGACAACACCGCATCTCCTCTTCCTCTGCGGCCCCACCGCAACGCATCGAATGTTGCGCCCCCATGTGTTTGCGGGAGAGAGGGCGCGCGGCAACGCAACACCGTCACGCCTCTCCTCCTGCGAACGCGCCCGACTGCGAGGGACAGAAAGAACTGTCCGCCGCACCCGCAGTTTTGGACGCATCCTGGGCAGGCCTCCATCAAGCCCACGCGGAGCGTCCACTCCCAGGATCTCTCTTAGCTTCACCGGGGGTGTTCATGCCACGGTTACTAAGCGCCCACGACGAAAAGGAGATCCCACGGGGAGAATATTTATTTATTTAAACAAGTTACGAATGTGTTAAGTACTAACATCTGTCAACCTTCGCAAAATGGAGCGTCAAGATTTATTTTGTATGTAACCTTGTCCTAAATATTGGATCATAATTCAAATATATAATAATAATATTTAACTATTTGTCAAGAGAATTAAACAGCGCGAATCATATTGACGTACTTTACAGTTTACAGTGTAGCCATTGTAATAAATGTAAATTCTTAGGAGTTTTGTAATCTTGTTTCAACAAAAAATGCATTATCTTTAACCGACGAGATAAATGTATGTCATGACTCATGACTCATGAGTCATGACATACATTTATCTCGTCATAAAAACTCTATTGGGTTGAGAATATGTTTAAATATGGATATGTTTCTGCCATTACAGCAAAGTTGTATCAAAATGTGTTCAATGGCTTTTGTGAAATGTACAATTTATTGCGTAGTTTTGAAAGGTTAATAAAAATAAAACACTTTCATCTAAAAAATGTGTGTTTTTGTTAGTGCAAGGAACATTTCAGGGTGCCATCGCAGCCCTTGGTAACCAGCGAAACTGCTGAGCCCGATACAAAGAGATGCGAAAGTTCATATACTCTCCTAATTCTTATTACAGCCAAAGAAGTTGAGAAAGTTATTGGGCGCATGACCAGAGGAAAGTCTCCTGGTCATGACAGACTTAGTATAGAGCAATTTAAGCATGCGGGGGTTCACTTACCTAGGGTCTTGGCTCTGCTATTTAATCTTTGTATACGACACTCGTACTTGCCACCAGATTTAATGAAGACCATTGTTGTACCGATCGTTAAAAATAAAACGGGGGACTCATCAGACAAAACCAACTACAGACCTATTTCGTTGGCCACAATAACAGCTAGGGTGCTTGATGGTGTGCTTAATGCGCGCTTGGATGAGCATATTACTCTCCATGATGCCCAGTTCGGCTTTCGGGAGGGGTTGTCAACTCAGAGTGCCATCCTGGCGCTTTAGCACACCGTCCAGTACTATTCTGATAGAAGCACGCCAGTATACGCGTGCTTCTTAGACTTATCCAAGGCCTTCGATCTGGTGTCATATCCTGTACTATGGGACAAGTTGGATAGGGTGGGTGTCCCGATTGAGCGGGCATCTTCAAGCACTGGTACGAGCACCAGGTTAATTGTGTGAGATGGTGGGACGAGTGCTCGGCGGAGTATAGGCTGGAGTGCGGGGTGAGGCAGGGAGGAGTGACATCTCCTAGGTTGTTCAATCTTTATGTTGACTAGCTGATCCGCGAACTCAACAACATGCATGCGGGATGTTCAATTGATGGCGTTAATGTTAATAACATCAATTACGCGGACGATGTCATAGTATTGGCCCCGTCGATCAGCGCGCTTCGGAGGTTGTTGCTCGTGTGTGAGAGCTATGAGCCCATGGATTAAAATACAATTGCAAAAAGAGCGAATTCATGGTCTTCACCAATAATTATCCACATGTGGTACCTTCTGTCAAGCTTAACGGGACAGTCTTATCTAGAGTCAAGCAGTACAAATACCTAGGTCACATTGTAACGGAAGACCTGAAAGATGACCAAGACATTAAACATGAGCGTAAAGCGTTGGCGGTCAGAAGCAATATGATCGCCCGTAGATTTGCACAAGCTTCAGAACAAGTAAAGATAGCGCTTTTTAAAGCCTTTTGTCTATCATTTTACTCTGCCGGTTTATGGGTGAAATATACGCAAAAGACCTACAACGCCCTGCGTGTTCAATACGCAGCGGTCACGGGACGACTGTCACACAGGGATGACAAGTCATCCCGTGACCACGGCTGGTGTAACCCATGCCGAAACGTCGGGAAAAATAGAAAGGTATTTCATCTTTCTTTTCGTTCATTAACACGATTCAGACCCGTTACATAATCTTTAGTATGTGTGCAAATCGTGGTAGTTTAAAAGTAGCCTTCAGGTTACTTTTGAGGCTGCCGTGGCACTGCAGCGCGTCTGGCATGTCTGCCGAGGCGCGGACTAACGACTTCTATGCCATTATGCACAAAAAGGAAACCTCACTTATGCACAGGGTGTGCGGCAGCCGCAGTACAGTATCCTGAGGGTGGTGGGGGGTAAGTACGAGTGTCCTATCAGTCACCATTGGACGACAGTGCTAGTTAGGTGAGGCTAAGCCACCATTGATTTATAATTATTATTATATATTTTGTGACAACAATTTTATTTGATTTTTTTAAATTTTAGCATATGTATTTAAATGAATCATAATTCATTATTATTATTTTTATGTGAAAGTGTACCTAATTAATTAATTTTTAATATTTTATGTGTCTATAATTGTATATGGAACCTGTTTTCTGAAATAAATAATTTATTATTATTGTTACGAGCTGGGGTTCGGCAATAAATTATATACACTATGCCAGAAAAACTGAACTTTATTTATACTCAAACACTATACACACTTATTTACTCAACTAATAAAACACACTATTCACACCACTAGAACAACACTAAACACTTCCGAATTACTTCCCTTCGCTCTCGTTTGTCGCTTCGATATTCACTTGTTACTGTCCGTTCCGTTCGCTCGTGCTCTATTTATACTGGCCGGATAACATCACTAGAGCATTCTAGATGCTTCTACAAAACTGTCGAAATAATCTCGAACAGTCGATTACTCGATACAGCAACGCCATCTAGTACAGAGTAGCTGAATGGTAATTCAGGTGGTTTAAAGGTATTTAAACCACCGATACATTCAATCTCTTCTAGTAGTAATAGATGGCGTAACACTGCCCCCCTCTTAAACGTGTTCGTCTCGAACATCGTTGGACCCACGGTAACGAGCCAACCGGTCCACATGAACTATCTTCGGTGCACCTCGCGACCCCTTCTGGATTCGATAGGTGACGTCGTTCATTCTGGTAATTATGCGATATGGCCCGTCCCATCTGGCTTGTAACTTAGGCGATTTGCCTTTGCTTCGTACTGGGCTATGAAGCCACACCAATGATCCCTCATCGAAGCCTTTGTTGTTTGCCTTCCGGTTGTAGCGAGTCTTCATCTTTTCAGACATCTGTTGTCCTGACTCCCTGATGTGCTCGTATACGTCGTTCATCTTGTTGCGTAGCTCGGTTGCGTAATCCGTTATATTGCGTGGAGATTCTGGTGGAATACCGGGGATAAAGTCTGCATGTAAACGGAGTTCTCTACCGAAATTGGCAAAAGCTGGTGTTACTCCTGTAGTTTCGTGGACCGCACTGCGATATGACAGGAGAAATGGTTGAATGTGCTTGTCCCAATCTCTTTGTTTGCTCTCCACGACCTTCGCCAGGTACCTTTCCAGTGATTGGTTAAACCGTTCAACAATGCCATCTAATTGCGGATGATAAGCCGTGGTCCTGGTTTTATGTGCACCCATTACGCGACAAGTCTCCTTGAACACCTTAGATTCGAAGTTCCGGCCTTGATCGCTGTGGATTTCCAAGGGCACCCCGAACCGACAAAAGACTTCATGCACCAGCTTATCGGCCACTGTGGTAGCTTCTTGATTTGGGATTGCAAACACTTCAGGCCACTTCGTGAAGTAATCCATCACAACCAAGAAGTATTTGTTTCCGTCCTGGCTCTCAGGAAACAGCCCAGCGACATCCAACGCTATGCGCTCCCATGGAGCTCCCACGTTGTACACCTTTAATGCACCTCTGCTACGAGTGTGTGGCCTCTTGACAGCCGCACAACTTGTGCATTTGCGGCACCAATCCTCGACGTCATTCCGACAGTGCAGCCAATAAAACCGCTCTCGTACCTTAGTAAGCGTCTTCTTAACACCCATGTGACCTCCCGAAGCACCATTGTGATAGAGCTGCAAGACTTCCGGCACCTTAGTTTTAGGCACTACCATTTGCAAATGGCACTGGTTACCGCGAGCGTTTTCCCATTTGCGGCACAGAACTCCATCCTGGACAACCAAGCTTTCCCACTGTGCCCAATAACCTTTGGTGATAGGGCTCATTGCTGCGATATCACTCCATTTGGGCCTAGGAGCGCCTGATTTCTTCCATTCGAGAATCGGCTGTACGTCCTTGTCTTCTTGCTGAGCACTCTGCAAAGCTTCTTTCCATCCGTCGCTCAGATCCGTCTTCAACATTCTCACTAGCGCTGCCGGCTTCGCTTCCTGTCTTGCACAGTGTTTGCGTTGGTCGGGGTAAGCCCTACCTGTCGGGGCATCTGCGCTACGTTGCTCTCGCCGCCAGACAGGTACGTCAGGTGACCCCTTTGGTGGAGACAGGGTACCAACGTGCCGATTATGCTTTGGGCAACTCAAGCGGATATGGCCTCTTTCTCCGCAGTTGTAGCACCGAGGTGACGACACAATTTCCCTGATGCGACGACCTCGATCGTCGCGTCGCACTGCTTCCACCTCCAAAGCGTGTGCTAAGGCGTCCTTGAGGTCTTTGAAGTGCCCAAGCCTCACTGCTGCTCTTACCTCCAGGTCCCGGATCCCATCTGTAAACGCCTGTACGAGGTTCCCATCAATAAGCGCAGGTGACGACTGGTATGCCTTCCTGACCAGCTTTTCCACCTCTAAAGCCCACTGCTGCAGAGTTTCTCCGGTGCGTTGAGTCCTGTCCTTCAGCTGAGCACGATACACATGTTCGAGGTGCGCGTCTCCGTACCTCGCCTCCAACGCCTCCAGAAGCTTCTCGTAGGTCACGTCTTGCCCGAGTGCCTCCAACACCGTCAAGGCCTGATCACGAAGGCCCAAGGTTAGGGCGGTGAAGGCCTGTTTTTTGGTCCACCCGTTCGATCGCATCACAGCCTCGAACTGGATCTTGTATGCAGACCATGATGACGAGCCATCAAATGGTGGAACCTTAAATTCACGAGGTGAGGGCGCTACAGCCGCTGGTGTTACTTCGAGCCCACGCAATTTCTTCTCCACTTCAGCAACACAGGTCTCGTGGTGGTCATGTACACGCTTCTCTATAGAGGCGACGCGAGTCTCAAGCTTGTCGTGCACGAGCATCTCTACGTCGCTGATACGGGCCTCGTGCTGCTGAAGTTCCTCCTTGACCGCCTTCAAGTCCTTCCCCACTGCGGCGCTGAGATCTTTCATGAGCACCAGCTGCTCCTCCAGACGGCGGGCGTGCTCCTCTTTGTCGCGCTGGAGCTGTTCTTCCAGGCGGCGCGCGTGCTCCTCTTGACGGCGAGCCTGCTCCTCCTTGACGCGCTGAAGCTGTTCCTCCAGGTGGCGCGCGTGCTCCTCTTGACGGCGAGCCTGCTCCTTTTGACGGCGAGCCTGCTCCTCCTTGTCGCGCTGTAGCTGTTCCTCCATGCGGTGCGCGTGCTCTTCTTGACGGCGGGCCTGCTCCTCCTGACGGCGTGCCTGCTCCTCCTTGTCGCGCTGTCGCTGTTCTTCCATGCGGCGCGCGTGCTCCTCTTGACGGCGGGCCTGCTCCTGCATGAACACCATCAGAGCCGCGATGTCGGGCACCGCCCTGGAGTGTGCGCTTGCAAGTCAAATCAAATCAAATCAAAATCATTTATTCATCTAGGCCACAAAGTGACGCTTATGAACGTCAAAATTTTAGTTAATTACTTAATGATTCTACATTTACATTTACTGCCACGTTCGCAATGCAATAGGTAGAACCACGAGAAAGAACGGGCAATAAAACTCATGGCCACTCTTTTCAAACAAATATAATGGTGGTACATTTTATTTTTGTAAGGAGCTGCAACTGTTTCACATTGTAGACATCTACTAGTAACATTTTTAGTAGCTATTGATATCATACTCAAGCAGTAAATGATGTTCATATATATCGTAAGCCTCCCAAAGTAAATATGGTGAAACAGGAGCATCCACTTACGTCTTTTTAATGTAGGCAACTCGTGAACATGGCCAGAACTATGGTAGAAGTGAATGAAGCAGAAAGTAACGGTATTATGAAACCAAAGCAATCGACAACCTATTAGTTAGCCCATGACCACGAGTTACCCACATTTTACAAATCCGCAAAGTTATAATAAAAGTGTGGAACATGAATGCAAAAAAAAAAAATATAGTATGAAATGAGAACATCGTAATTAACTACACTATAAAATAAAACTACTAATTATTGACCTAGTCAAAAGCGAACAACTATTTCCAAGCGCTCCTGTCATCAAAATAATCCTTCAAACTGTAATACGCCTTATTTATTAGATTCTTTTTAACTACTGCCTGAAACGAACTTAATGGCATGTCTAAAATATAAGTTGGTAATTTATTGTATATGCGAATACTGAGCCCAATAAAAGAGCTATGCGTTTTGTGCAAACGAAAATACGGAACACATAATTTATGTCTATTTCTAGTATTGATATTGTGTATGTCACTATTCATTTTATAAGAATTTATGTTTAGTCTTACATGCATAACACTGGCATAAATATATTGTGACGCTACAGTAAGAATACCAATAGTTTAAAATTTTTCTTTGAGTGAGACTCTTGTCTTTAACTGGTAAATGGCCCTAACTGCCCGTTTCTGCAATATAAAAATATTTTGGATATCAGCAGCTCTACCCCATAACAATATGCCATATGACATAACAGTATGAAAATAACTAAAATAAACCAATCTAGCCGTATCGACATCGGTCAACCTACGAACCTTCTTAACGGCATAAGCAGCTGAGCTAAGTTTCCCTGAGAGATATGTAACATGCGCACCCCATTGTAACTTCGAATCAAATGTTAATCCTAGAAATAATGTGGATTCAGTTGTTTCGAGTACATCGTCATTTAAAACTATGTTAGGACCAAGGTTTCTGACATTAGGCAGAGCAAACTTAACACATTTTGTTTTTTTTTGCATTCAGTTCTAGATTGTTTACATTAAACCATTTAGTCACTTGAATGAGTGCACTGTTTATTTAGTTAAAGTGTTCCTTATTTCTATCTTCTTTAAATATCAAAGAAGTATCGTCAGCAAACAGTACAACGTCACAAATTTTTCTCAAGTAAAAAGATAAATCGTTTATGTAAACAAGAAACAAGAAAGGCCCTAGGATGCTGCCCTGTGGCACTCCTAAATCAACAGGTAAGCCACTGGATTTTGAGCCATTTATTTCAACACATTGGATCCTGTCACTTAAGTACGACTTAATGACATCCAATGCTTTAGTCTGGACGCCGTAATGTCTAAGCTTGCACAAGAGCGTCTCATGGCAGACACAATCGAATGCTTTCGAAAGGTCGCAGGACACACCAACAGCATTTTGGGAATTCTCCCAAGCACTGTAGATATGTTTGAGTTACGCTACTCCTGCATCTGTTGTCTAGAGACCCTTGGTAAAACCATATTGCTCACCATGAAGGAGGCTGTTTTGATTAAAATGTCTTAGTAGTTGCTTGAGTATGATCTTTTGAAAAATCTTACTAAAAGCAGGTAGTATCGATATTGGCCTATAATTACTAGGATCAGTCTTATTGCCGGATTTGAACAGAGGTATTATTCTACTATGTTTCATAAGATCTGGCCAAAAAACTGCCAGATTTAATACACTTATTGAATAAGTTGCTTAAATAAGGAGCCACTACATCAATTATACTTGTCAAAACCTTAACAGAAATGCCCCAGAGATCACCTGTATTTTTAGACTCTAAAGACTTAAAAGTATTTATAATATCGGTAGAACTAATACTATGAAATTTAAATATTACTTCACATTTTCCTACACTAGACTCTAATAGGTTTTCTGCGACTATAGCTGATGATTTTAATTCTCTAGTAGTAGTAAGTGGTATGCTAGCAAAAAAGTTATTAAATGTGTGTGCGACTTCTTCGTGATTATGAATTAATTTATCATTATCAAGAAGACTAAAACTATTACTTCTTAATGTTGTCATACCTGTTGTTTCATTAATAGCTCGCCAGGTTGGTAGCGCCATCTACCTTCCTATCCATAACTAGTCGCATCAACATCAATCGTTCCACGTTCTAGTGCGAGCGATATCATATTTCCGTCCCTGTCTCCCATTCCCGAAGTAGGGGCACTGCCTTCGCCTGATTCGTCGCCGCGATCGTGGACGCGAGTGACAGTCCAGAACATTCCGCTCGCTGAGAACGCCGTCTCGTTCGTATCGCGCCGCATCGCTGTATGTGATTTATTACCGCACATATAAACCGCTCGCAAGTGGGAGTGACGGTGAATTGAAGTGAAAACAAGCAGCTGCATCACGAAACCACCAGGAGACTGCCCTACGGAAACGAAGAAGGTTGTATAAGGTAAGTGCCCTCCATCCTTGAAATATCCTATACCCACTCACAATCAACTCTCCCCGTATCCATCTCCTAGGCGGCGAAGAACCGCTATCCTCTGTATACAGTCCATTTCCCTCCCAAGTCGCCTAGAACCTACCTACGGTTTCGGTGTATCGCCGAACCATTTTTTTGATCCATACGAGTCGGATTCATTTACGTTTTTATACGTTATATTGCTATACCTAGGCAGTTATAGCACCTAGCTATACTCCTAATATATTCACATAACCGTCACATGGTTATTTCCGGCCGCATCAGTAGGTAAACTTTTATGTAGCTACCTACTTATTAAATTATTAATTCTGGAACTATCATAGTTGTCTTATAAATCTCATATTTCAAGCAACTTTTAATTCCTCAGCGCTAAAGTGTTGCCTACTTAGCCTACTTAGGTAAAATAATAGATACATTAGATATTCTTATTTTGTTTCGTTCTCATTAGCTTATACTTTCGTAAGCATGTCACAACAAAAGAAGTCACGCGTGTCGGAAGACAAAGAGATGACAATCTTAGAAGCGAAACGCAATATTTTATTTGAGCGCATTCAAAACATATATGAATGCTCAAAAACCGCGTCTATGTCTGACAGTAATAGCGAAGCATTTCTCAGTTATTGTATGACAGTAGATAGTATTCGAACAGACTTTCATAAGTTGTTAGACGATTATAACGCAAGATTACTTTCTATCAATCCTGATGAAAAACCGAACTATCAGGCGTATACCTCATTCGAAGATCTTTATTGTATTATTAAGCGTATACAATCGCAATTGGAGGGTAAATGTTCAGCAGAGCCCGTTGCCCGCAAACCGAGATTACCGCCAATCGAGATTATGTCGTTTGACGGAGATATACGAAATTGGCCGTTATTCTATGCGAGTTTTAAGTCTACAGTGCACGATAATGGTTCTCTGACAGATGCTGACAGGTTGTACTATTTAATAAGTAAACTGTCACCGAAGGCCCAGTCCGTATTTGCAGGTGTCACACCCAGTGCTGAGAATTATTAGGTCATATTTCAGTCACTAGTTGACAGATATCAGGACACGCGCGTCCTAGCGTCTACGTACTTTGACCAAGCTTTAAATCTCAAACTGTCCGGCAACGCGTCTGTCTCGAATTTCCAGCTGTTTATTGATAACTTCGTAACCGCGGTTAATTCTCTTAGGAATTTAAAATTAGAAGATCTTTCCGACTTTATGTTGCTTCAACTCGCTTTAAAAAAGTTTGACACTGATACAATTCGCGCATTCGAGATGACGGAACGCAATAATAAAATACCTACATTAGATAGTTTTATTTCGTTCATAAAAGATCAGTGTCGAATATTTCATAATACGCAGTCTGGTTCACCTGGCCCGTCTAACACTAACAGCAACAAACAAAGGTTGAATAAATCGCGAAACAGTAATAATAACTCGGTCCCTAATCCACAATCTTACGTAACATGTTCGGAATCTAATAGTAATAATTCACAGAAGTGTCTGTGCAGTAATATAGTGCACGACCACTTATACAAGTGTCCCGCCTTCGATAATCAGAATGCAACCGCTCGTTTTAAATGCGTAAAAGATAACAAAGCTTGCATTAATTGCTTAAGCATAAAACATAAAACGAGTAATTGTTCCAGTAGAACGAGATGTCGCTCGTGAAATCAAAAACATCATACACTGTTACATTTCGATAAAGATAACCCGTTGTCAAGCCAAGCCGCTAACCTTGACACACTTGCGCCGCAGGTGCAGACCACGGTTGCTGCGCCTTCCGCGTCTGAGGGCGAAGTATCGTTGTGTATGACATCCATTGCGCGGGCGACGCGCACGTGAGGACGGCACTCGCGCATCTATAATGATCCGCGCAGGGCCAAAACGCAGTGTACGGCGTCTAAGACGGTACTGTTGGCGACAGCGCAAGTTATCGTATATGATGTTAATGGGTCGCCGCACATGGTACGTTGTCTGCTAGATAGCGCATCTCAGACCAATCTAATAACATCGGAATGCTTCAAACGCCTCGGATTATGGAATAACTTTAAAAATACTAACTCAACCGTCAAAGGGATAGGCGGATCAGAAAAGCATTGCAGGGGTTTCGTAGATATTAAAATACATTCGCATTTTGATAGGGACATTAATTTTAACATTTCTTCGCTTATCGTGGAGCGTATCACGGACGCATTGCCGAACGCTAATGTAGACGTAGCATCACTCACTCATCTCGAGTCATTGCCACTAGCTGACGCGGAGTTTGCGAATCCGGCAGGCATTGATCTTTTGATCAGAGCTTCAATATTTCCGCACTTGCTACTAACTAACATAGTATGTAGTGAGCGATATGATTTGCCGCCCGCTATTGAGACGGTACTTGGGTATGTGATTATGGGTACCGTACCTACGTTACATACTTCTCATTGTATTACGTCTTGTTGTTGTTCTGCTCTTCAAGAGATCAAGGTGGGTGCTAAAACTGTGTGTAAGATAAAGCACTAATTAGCTATGCTATGCTACGCCATGCTATGCTACGCTATGCTACGCTATGCTACGTTATGCTACGCTATGCTATGCTACGCTATGCTATGCTACACTATACTATACTACACATCCGCTTTGTATATAGATGACATTGCCTGTAATGTCATACCCGCTCCGCTAGCAATTTCGCTTTGTGAAGAGCTTATTCAGCTTTTCAAGCGAGGCCAGTTTGATCTTGTCAAATGGACAAGCAACTCTAAGGAGGTTCTCGCACGCATACCAGATTCTCATAAAGCTTCTCCAGACATTGAGTTTGAGAAGTCTGTACCGCATAAGGTTCTCGGTTTACGCTGGGAAAAATCCTGTGATAGTTTTCGGTTTGACGTCTCACCGCCAGATGATAAGTGCGCCAAGCGCACTATGCTGTCCACAGTGGCTCGACTATGGGACATAATGGGTTTGTGGCTCCCACAATTTTGTACGCCAAGCTCGTGATCAAGGAGCTTTGGCTATCAAGGTGTGAGTGGGATTAAACCCCCCTTGAACATATTGTCGCCGCTTGGGGCCAGTTTTGTATTGAGCTTACCGCGCTCAATCATATTACTATTCCGCGTCATCTTGGGTTGGTAGATGGATATACCGTCAACTTAATAGGTTTCCCTGACGCCAGCGAGCGTGCTTACGGCGGAGTCGTATATCTGCAAGTCCGCATTGGTTCTAACTACTCGGTGCAGTTAGTTTGTGCCAAGTCTAAGCTCTCGCCTGTTAAAACCATTTCGGTTGCGAGACTGGAGTTGTGCGCGGCCCTTCTGCTGTCTCAGTTGCTCCACAAGGTTCAAGACACAGTTTTGCCCCACTACTCTATTAATAAATATACGCATTTTCCGACTCCAAAGTAGTGCTCGCTTGGATTCATTCTTCTCCTCATCGCTGGCAGACTTTTGTCGCCAACCGCGTTAGTAAATTGATTGAACTTCTTCCCGCTACTTGTTTCAATCACGTCGCGGGTTATCGTACTCGTCTTCAGGAAGAACTCTTACTCCATAGATCATATTGACTGGAAGTTTATTCCACCAGCATCACCACATTTCGGTGGATGTTGGGCAAGCATGGTCAAAGTAATTAAAACGCATCTCTTCAAAGTTATAGGTCAACAGATCCTCTCTTACGAAGAGCCTTTAACTGTCCTTGCACAAGTCGAGGCACTGATCAACTCGCGTCCGCTTCCAACTCAGTGAGATCTAGCCTGAAGTTGGACTTACCTCTTAGTTTAAGTATTTAGTTAGTAGTTTTCGCTATTATTGCGTTTGTAGCTTTCGCTAAAGTTAATTTAGATTAATTTTATTGTCATATCGCTGTCTTAGCCTATTGATGGGTTATGCGGTAGTACACCCAACATAGCTAAGTTCAATTCTATTTTTTTTAAAGGCAACCCTTTAGGGCCGGGGGGATATAGTAGCGCCATCTACCTTCCTATCCATAACTAATCGCATCAACATCAATCGTTCCACGTTCTAGTGCGAGCGATATCATATTTCCGTCCCTGTCTCCCATTCCCGAAGTAGGGGCACTGCCTTCGCCTGATTCGTCGCCGCGATCGTGGACGCGAGTGACAGTCCAGAACATTCCGCTCGCTGAGAACGCCGTCTCGTTCGTATCGCGCCGCATCGCTGTATGTGATTTATTACCGCACATATAAACCGCTCGCAAGTGGGAGTGACGGTGAATTGAAGTGAAAACAAGCAGCTGCATCACGAAACCACCAGGAGACTGCCCTACGGAAACGAAGAAGGTTGTATAAGGTAAGTGCCCTCCATCCTTGAAATATCCTATACCCACTCACAATCACCTCTCCCCGTATCCATCTCCTAGGCGGCGAAGAACCGCTATCCTCTGTATACAGTCCATTTCCCTCCCAAGTCGCCTAGAACCTACCTACGGTTTCGGTGTATCGCCGAACCACCAGGTTGCCTTAACTTTATTCGAAGATTGTTTAATTTTATTCCTAACGAATATAGCTTTAGCTGTATTGCACACTCTTTTAAATATTTTAGAATAATTCCTAACATACTCAGTGAAGTTTAAATCAGAATTGTATTTTTTCATACCATACAACTCATACATTTTTGCTCTGCTTTTGTAAATACCCGCAGTAGCCCATTCATTAAAAGCTCGAGATTCCTTAATTACTTTCTCCTTAGTCTTAAAAGTATTCTGAAACGTGTTATTAACTTTATTAAATAAATTGTTAAAATTCTTATTTGGCGAATCTATTTCTATTAAGTCAGGATTCATAGTATTCATTCTAATCAATACTTTATTCCGGAATTCATTAAACTTATGCCTAGGTAATGGCCTAACCAACACTCTCTGTACGATGCTATCATTGTAATATGGAAACCTAGCTAATTGACCACAGTGATCCGAAGTTAATTCAGAAGTAACTACTCTATCTGAAACAATACAATTACTAAATATGTTATCAAGACAGGTGAAAGATGTTGCCGTCATTCTAGTTGGTTCAAGAAATAAATTTTTCAAATTAAATGATCTAAAAAGGTTTAAAAATCTACAAGTCATTATTGAATTTTCAAGAATGTTAACATTAAAATCACCACAAACTATAATCCCTTTCTTATTGCTCCTAATTTTACTAATTGCATCTTCCATAACAGATTCAAACAAATTAAAGTCACTTAATGGAGGACGATATACACATATAATAATATGCTGCTCAAGCTCGATGCATGACAGTTCCACCGTGCGTTCTATAGACAAGCTAGCTATGTCTTTCCGTTCTTTACATGTTAAACTGTTTGAAACAATAATCAATGATCCACCATGAATAGCTTGTTTCCTAGAGAAGGCACTGTGTACTGTGTATTGTTTATGAATTTAATCTGGTATTCTTTAAGCCAGTGTTCCGTAATGCACATAACTTTAATACTATGATTTTCTAAATATAAACCTAATTCTAAATCCTTGCCAGATAGACCTTGTATGTTTTGATGTGCTACAGACAGTTCAATATGTCTACCCTTTGTCCTGTTCTTAAGTTTAAAGAACTTGTGTCAGTATTCTCAATAGAAGAATTATAAGGATAGGAACTATTTACAGAAACTACATTCTTGGATACCCTACATGTACCTAGCTAGCTACCAAGCTCCACTGCAGCCGCGGAGTCGCCTGATCCACCAGACGATGGAGAAGGAACGTCTCCGAAGCGTCTCTGGTCCAGGCCTTGCTGGCGCTGGTTCCTGGTACGCACTCCTTCAGTTTCTTCCTTCGGCATAACCGGCATAATTTATCCCACTTCTGACACCAATTTGTTACGAGCTGGGGTTCGGCGATAAATTATATACACTATGCCAGAAAAACTGAACTTTATTTATACTCAAACACTATACACACTTATTTACACAACTAGTAAAACACACTATTCACACCACTAGAACAACACTAAACACACAACACACACCGAATTACTTCCCTTCGCTCTCGTTTGTCGCTTCGATATTCAGTTGTTACTGTCCGTTCCGTTCGCTCGTGCTCTATTTATACTGGCCGGATAACATCACTAGAGCATTCTAGATGCTTCTACAAAACTGTCGAAATAATCTCGAACAGTCGATTACTCGATACAGCAACGCCATCTAGTACAGAGTAGCTGAATTACCTTTAAACCACCGATACATTCAATCTCTTCTAGTACCCCCCATTCACCGATAGATGGCGTAACATTATTATAGGACTAAACTAGCAAGCGGGTCCGAGCGGATTACCCGAAGGATCACAAATTCGTTGCCAACATTTTAAAAAAGAATATACGCGTTTTAAAGTTTCCACTGTCGAATTGGCTTGGTTAGGTTAGGTAGATAGTACCGCTGCAGATAGCTGGTTCCACAGTTTGGTCGTACGACGTCATGTAACCTTTGAATTATATCCAGTTCTCTTCAACATTATGCGTTGATGGAATTCCTTTCGATAGCCTGACCTGTTAAATCATATTTGAAGATAATTGCAGAGCGTGATTGTTAGGTGCATGTGTTGGCATCACTCAGAGTGTCTCCACAATGACCCAAATGCTTGCCTGTAAGTAAGCTCTGTAATCATTGTGTTTCATTTGATGATTAAGCAATGGGAGGATACATTTTACACTTTCAGAATTCGTGCTGCGTGGCAATGGACTATCACATCTATTTTAGTGACTCATTTATCCCTATTAGTTAGACTTGCACTAAGTAATATATTACATGACTAGAGGATGCCTGCAGCTACGCGTGCGCATTTTATTTTAACAGTTTCACTGTCCCGAGTAGCATATTATATCATCAGCCTTTAACAGGCCACTGCTGGACTGGGCCTCTCCTTTGAAAGGAGGAATTGGCCTACTATAGCACGCTGGCCAAACGGGTTGGTATAGGGTTTCTATCAAGTTTTCCTTCTCCTACAGTGCTGTTCTCTGCATTATATGCTCCTTCTGTCGGCTCTTACGACACCCATGGGATGATATGGGGTGGTGACAATCCGTATTCTTAATCCGTCACCACACGGACAATCATATTATATGATTCATAACAATTGATTTTATATTGTGTCTTGCGCCGGACAGGGAATGGAAAATTTAACCGTTTATACCCGATTAGTGCACCCTTCCGGTCTCCACGGAACATACATGCCTAGTAGCCACAAACCTCTAAGAATATTCGTTAATTGATTATTTATCAAATAGGAAGAAAATCAAAACAACAAATAAATTAAAAATATGTATTATAGACTAAGTACAAATTAGACTAGATCTGATTCTGCTTCTCTTTGAAACGAAAGAACAATGGCAGAATTTGGTCTGGGTTTGTTGTGGCGAACTTATACTTCATATGACCAAAACAAATTGTTTTTTTTTCTACGATTTTAATATTTTCACTTTGTCTCGTTAAAGCTGGAGTATTTTAAGATGATAAAAAGCATGCCAATTGATTACGAATAGGTATTTTATTATTTGATTGTTTCCATAGGCAATGGTGTGACAGGAATAGACGTGAGTGCTATATCCGTATCGATTATTAAATAAGTAATCGATACGATCGATCTTTATAGAGTTGGTTTGGTTTATAATGCAGTAATTTAATATTTAATCAACATTATATCAATAAGCTAATATTTATAAAGCAAAACAACGTTTAAATCAAATAAAAAATTCACAGCATCGTTTAAATGTTGTATCGATTTCACATAATCAATCTGACATATGTCATTTGATAATTCAAACAAACCTACCTACATTGCTTAACTTTCATACTATAACTTTTCTTTTACCTACATTGTTCATTCTTAACAAAAAATTCAAACACCGATATCTTCTTTTTCCGCCTTTCCTGAGTGAAAATAGAATCATTTATTGACTCTGTTACTTGTAACGCCAATTTTTTTGAGGGATATTTTTAACAGCGTATCAAAAATGTTATGTAACACACTAAAGTGAGTTACGCAAAAAACTTTATTATTTCACTAAAATACTGACTTGCACACTAAAATACTATTTGTACACCAAATATGATGATCTTTTTACAAAATATCATTTGATATGAAAAGTTTCGTCCGCTCGGGAAACTTATCCACTCAGAAAACTTAATAGGTTATGTTAGGTTCTCTTGTGACCCTGCTCCCAAAAATAGGAGCCCTGCGAGGCAGGGCTCCGTCAACTTAGCTTAGTGGTGCAATTAGTATTTTTGGTGGAAAATTAGTATTTTTGACTAACAGTTAAATACAACCCTTTTTTGATATATTTTTTATTACTGTAGGCTTTCTATGGTATGCTTCAATTTAATTTCAGACATTTTGATGTATGGAGATCTGCCATTGTCCTTTCGTGTTTAATTTTGTAGTCTAGCTGCCCGTCCTTAACCTATCCGTGAGTATTAAAAGATCCTCATTTTGCCTGACTTGCTGACATTGCAAAAACGGAATCTGTCCTTATCTATTGTTCAGGGTCTTCAACTTTTGCCATGAATAGTGGTAGCGAAGTTACTGTGTCCCATAGAATAACGATGAAAGGTCGGTCTGCTCTGAATATTTGCGCTGGTTCTTCATAAGACAGTGCTACTGCCGCGAAAGAAGTGGCAGCCGCAGCCTTGGCGCCATTTTCGTCAATTGACAACATGGCGGAATGTACTGCAGATGATATTTGGGGCGAGGATGTCTGGTATCTACCCAGGCCATCGAGCTCAGCGTTGGGACTGAATATTCTTGAGAGACCCATCTGAAACAGAAATACTTAGGTCAGACAGCTTGCTAAAAAATTATCCGGTTCAGTTAGCCATCAGGCATCAATTTAAAACTGCTGTCAGTTCACTGCCTGGTACTATGTCCAATTTTAGAATAATTATTTCGTTATCACTAAGAAGAAAAGAAGTAAGACTAGTGTTGTTTTCTATCTGTCAGTGGCCTTAGTATTCTTACTAGTACATTGAATATAGCAATACGCCCCAACACTGCGGAGCTAATCTTTTTTTTTTACAGACTCACGCCTGTATCCCCCAAGGGGTTGGCAGGGGTAGTTGGCAGGGGTAATATTACACCCTACGGCCGTTAACGGGCTAGACTCCGTGCTGCTACTGAGAATTCGGAAAACCCAGTAAGACTTTTGCCCGACCCGGGAATCCAACCCGGGAGCTCCTGATCAGCATACACTTTCGCTATCCGCTGGACCATGGAAGTATTTCGCCAAAGCCATAATAACACTATTTAAGGGCTCAAGAACGTGGCGCAGTGTTCACGTACCTACTCCATCCATTGAGTAAAATGTACGAAGGGTCAACTCAGTTAGATTCTGCGAACCGAAACTCAGTGGAGTCCTGCATAATATACCAAGCAGTGCGCCTTTGGAAAAGCCTCACACACCTTCACTAATTTCTGAACTAAAACATAGAGCGTTGCAAGGAAATCCACAACCAACAAACAAAAATAAAGATGATGATGTTAAAGTTGGCCGATAAGATGAAACGTGATAGAACTGCGAGACAATTTACATTAACGTGGCACAGGTTTAGGCACTGTTTCTCAAGAACTCAATTCTTTAATACTGCTAAGGTATTATAAAACTTTTTATACTTACACTTTTCAAAACAACTTGCAAGTCAGTGTCGGCTCTTATAGTGAACTTCGGTATTTCGACTTGCGTTTCGACGGGCCCAAAGCTAAAGTAGCTCAACAATCTGTCACTGGTTAGAGACGCTATGGTGCGAGAAACACCCTCCAACTTTGAGGGTAATATCACCATCATCGTGTATTGGTCACCCTGGAAATATACAAAAAACAATTCTTAGCACACAAGTCGCTGCGTCGGCTACTACGGTTAAGAAAGGAAATCATTTATTTGGTTAGAAAAAAAAATGTGAGATGTAAAGACAAAAATTATAATAATTCAATCAATTTCATAAAATCTACAAAAAAATTGTCATAAGTATGACTTCAATAATCTTACAAAAACATAGCTTACATTACTATTGTATTTATTTCATTGCTGTGTCGCTTTTAGCCAAAATAGGGACCTAGTTCAGTATCTGCCACGATTTAAGCTTGGCGCTAATTTTCAACTATACCTTTAGAGCACACTGTATCTACCTTTTAACGCATCATCATCAACCTAGTGTTACACTGGTTCTACCCAAGATTTTCGCCACGGAATCCGGAGTCAATAGTCTACCCAGATTTGAAAAAAAATAGCTTTTCTACCAAACGACCGTAATTTGACCATCGCAATCACAAGGGATAAAGATATTCTATGGAATATCTTGACACTCGTTAAAACTATGGCTTTAACGAGTGTCAGTTTCAAAGGTACTAAATTCCTATAACGATTACCAAATATCTTCATGACAGCAGGGGCCGTCGGCCTAACATATTCTCATAGGCACGGGGCAAGCGATTGTAAAACTAAAAAAATACAAACTTACCTCGAAAGGCAACCGAATGATTTGAGCGTTAGTAGTCGAGTCCATGCCATAATTGATCTGTCGTTTCATGCGCATGAATTGAGTTGGCTTCGTTTGTCCATCGCCTAGATGGAATTTCCCGTCGTACGATGCCCGGGGGTTGAAAGGAATGTCCCAAAGCCCTTTGAAGTAGACTGCATTCACGAGAACAAGCTGAGTTGTGCCGTCGATAGAATCTGTAAATAAAAATAATATTTTATGAATATAGAAATAAACGAAGTAGAAGTAGTTTGAGGATAGTAGTACGGTACATATCTGTCTGTATAAATATAACTTTTACTTCACTGACTGGCTGACGCACAGCCAAAACTATTGGGCGCAGAAAGCTGAAGTTTGGCATGTATGTTCACTGGGGACCGTAGTGCATTATGAAGTGATTTCCCGAAATTCCCACGGATCGGCCAGAAACGGTTTAATTAAAATTAAATGTGTGAGCATAGCTGCAGGCTTCCTCTAGTTTCTTATATTGACAAAATATTTGAAAAAAATTAAATTAAATCAATCTTAATTACGTGTACCTTTTTAAAGTGCGTAATTTAAAATTTATCAGTTTATACAGGTATTTTTTTATATTTCTGTGTTGAATTAGAGCAGCTCAATCCCAGGCATTTTTATCGTCAATTTAATCAGAAAATTTGTACACTCACGCACACAGAACCCCAGTGGCATTCCGCGACTAAGGGAAGTCAAGGACAACGCAATGGTATTTAGTGCGTAGGCCAAACATGTTTCAACCAGGATCCAAACTCAACCTTGAGTGACTCCGGCACAAGAGTTTTCTTAACGTAATAAAAGTAATTACAATATGCGTGACTGCAATAGGTTATCCTACTGAAATATGAAATCAGTAGCAATTCGTCTCACAACAACACGTTCTAATATATTTTACTATGATATCAGCAAATGAAATTAAAACATTAACAAATAGCTGATTGAAAGCGGATGTGTTCTTGGCAATGCAATAGTTAACTTTCTTTCTTTCCTTTATTAACTTGAAATGTCTAAGGCCCAGTTTCTGGTGAAACTCTGAACGATAATGTGCTATCCGAAGGTGGTTCTTCGGATAGGCCATATCTTTCAGATAAATTCAAAATTGGATCGTTTGTATGACTTATCTGTCAATAAATTTTACAGGACTTTATAAAAAATATCGGACTGTGGGGATACTAGAATAAATCATGATAATACGACAGTTCTGACTTACATGGTTATACATAAGATGGTATTTCGTTCCTGGTAACAATTTGAATGTACTATAAATAGACATTACTAAGAAAAATGTATTGTGTTACGGAGGCAAGCAAGGTAATGACCTAACGTCAAACAGGTTTAAATGCGGCATTCATAGGAAATATACAAAACTCGCATACAGCTGCAAGAGTTATTTAGGTATTAGTTTCACACAAATATGTGGAAATACTTTTGGTGATACCAACAGACTGCCATTATATAATTAACAATTTAATTCATACGTAACTACGAAAATATTTGAAAAGGATGCATGAAAGAAGAAATTCATTCGTAAGGAAGCGTATCATGTAAAAATAAAGGGGAAGTCGGTAGGGGACACCCAAGTTGGACTTACCTATGCCGACCAAATACATAGGTGACATCCTGAAAAACAAGCCTGATTGAAAGTATTCATAAGTAATATGAGGAGAGAACTGAAGATCGAGGGAGCGAAAGCTGAGTGCTTTAACTGAAGCATTTGGCGTTTCATAGTCTTTGTCTCTCTATCATAATGGAAGACAGGCGTGAGGCTTAGTGTAGATAACTTCGAAAGGTCAGTGAAGCACGCCAAGGACTTGAGCCTGATACCCTGTGTATATCAATCTGTTGGTATCACCACTAGCCTTAATCCTGTCTTCTTCTCTGCATCGTAGTTCGTTGGTATCTCCACTAGACTATCACTATCTTCAACGATAAAGTATCTAGTGTACTTAACCTGGTGAAACAAGGTTCTCAATCTCATTGTTCGTCTTCGAAGCTACCCAGTTATTGATCTGCCTCGCCGCTGCAGCCGGCCTGCCGAACGACACCGAAGTGATATCACTGTCGAACTGGCTCCGTGCTATCTTCTTGAAGTCAGGGTTAATGGTAAAGGTTTCACCAACGTATACATTGTTAGCTGTTCGGAGAATGTTGCGGGAGTTGCGGTTCTGGAAAGGACGACAGGTTTTGTGAATAAAAATTCAGACTCGCAACAACAGTTTGAGAATTACACCAAGTGTTTTCTCGGGTGTTTAAAGTCAAAGTCAAAACCATTTATTCATCTAGGTCACAAGGTGATGCTTATGGACGTCAAATGTTTTAAAGTAAATTACTTAATGCTTCTACATTTACATTTCCTGCCTCGTTCGCAAAGCAATAGGTAGAACCACGAGAAAAAACGGGCAATAAAACTCGTGGCCACTCTTTTTAATCGCCAGTGTTATGGTTCATATGTTGTTTTCGTAAGGAGCTGCAACTGTTTCACATTGTAATTAATTACTTGTAAATAGTAAATAGGAACATAACAATTAATTAAGTTACTAAATTAATTGCTGTAGTAGCCTTACAATGTGAATCTTGTGTAACAGGAGCATCCACTTACGTCTTGTAATGTAGGCAACTCGCGATCATGTTCAGAACTATGGTGGAAATGTATGTTACAGAAAGTGACGGTATATGAATACACAACATTTACAAAAACGTTAGTGTACAGCCCATGGTCACGAGTTATCTTCATCTAACCCTGTAGCAAAATTTTAAAATATAAATTTGTGGAACAACAATGCAAATGTAAATGTAGTAAGTTGAATGACCTAATAATACATGAATAGTAATTTAAAAGAACTAGAGATATTATATAAAAAAAACTGAAAAGCAAGGTAAGTATCTATATAAAATCAGAATAAGTACAAAGATCAAGAGTTGGCTAGTGTAAGTGCCATCTATCCTTATCACTGAAATAATCATTAATGGTATAATAACCTTTCTAATAAGGCAGTCTTTTTTTTTTTCACTTTTAAACTTAGGTACTAAATTGTAATTCTAAAAGACTAACTGGTATTTTATTGTATATACGAATACCTAGCCCTACAAAAGAATTATTAACTTTATGTAAACGATGATAAGGGGCATATAACTTATGCCTGTTTCGAGTATTTATGTTATGTATACCACTTTTTGTAGTAAATAAACCTATATTTTGCCGAAAATACAATATATTAGCAAATAAAAATTGCGAGGCTACTGTAAGAAAAGTTCAGGCTAAACAACGTTTTAAAATTGGCGACTAAACGTTTAGACCATAGATACATCTGTATTCCATGGTTAAGACTACTTATGAAAGAGCAGAGGTACAGTGGTCCTAGTAGTATTATATATCGATGTTTACAGCTGACTTTTTCAATATGGTACAACATTTTAGGCGAATATTATTGTACCTCTAATATAATCTTATGGATGGTTTCAATATTCAAACTATCTATAGATTCGGCTACTAGAAATACATATTTGACATAAACTCCATAAAAATATTGAAACCAGAGTATTGATAACAACATAGAAATTATATTAAAGAAACATATTCCTCAAACTCTGTGACGGATAAGACAAATGGGTAAATATGATAGCATATGTTTTGATTCGTAATCATTGGAATGGAATTATTTTTGTTCATTATTTGCCTGCTTTCTCACAAAACTGTATCCATTTTCCTTAAACGAATCATGCGCACGTATTATACTTTGGAGAAACCAGTTGCATCTATAAAGTGGGGGCTTACCACTTGTTTGAGGTCATTAGGAATTATCTCGATTAGATCAGACTTAGCACATTAATGCGGTATTTGTTTTTATAGACTCACGCCTGTATCCCTGCAGGGGTAGGCAGAGGCGTACTATTACACCCACATTTCGCCATGAATTTTTAGGTCCCACGTAATAGGGGGCTAGCCTTTTGCCGTACCGAGCACATTACCAGACTCCGTGCTACTACTGAGAATTTCCTAACGGAAAATCCCAGTGACACTTCGCCCGACCCGGGAATCGAACCCAAGACCTCCCAATCCCACGCGCACATTTATGCCGCGAGACCAACGAGGCAGTCAATATATCAGAAAACGCGTAATGTAATAAAATTATTCCTTATCTTAAAATAAGAAATTATTGAAGTCCCCTTTTCGTCCTGTCTGAACTTATTGTCCTCATGGCCTATATAGTCAAATGACATTCGCTTCTGATTTCTACTTTGCACGTAAAGATTAGCGATGTCCCATCCTGTCAGTATTTTTTATGGAGCAGCCGTCGATAAATATAGCGATTCTAGCTAGTGCCCAAAAATACCAGCGCTACGGCAAAGTTTGTCGCAGCATTAGCTGGGGCAGGCTCCAATTTTGGCCTCACTAATGCTTTTCTTTCTAATTTCTTGTATTAGATTTAGTATTATTTCATTTTGTTGTGTTTTCTGTTATTTATTGCTGTGAGGCACAAAATTAACATTTGCTTTTCATATATATTTTTTTTGATATTACATGCTGGAGTATGCCTTCCTGTTTGATTAAAATATAATAATAATATATGTCCATCAGTTTAGTCTAAATGTGAATTATACAAGTAAACCTTTCTCAAAATCCATTTGTTAGTTTTTGAGTTTATCGCGTTTATACAAACAGATAAAACCGGGAGGTATCATTTTATAATATGTAGGTATAAAGAAAACCAAGCGAACTTTAACAAGTTAATCCGCTTTCTAAATTGTAAAAATCCATAATGAATCTAGCAATTTAATAATTAACATTTATTTTATACAATTTTGAGCCGATGTGTCTTAAACGCTTGTCTTATACGAGTAGTAAATAGTTGCTAATTCATATCTTTACCTTATAGTCATTAGAAAGCTTGTAGTACGCGGCTGCTGAGTCGCCAGGCGTCATGCCCAGAACGTTGAACAGCTCTTGTCCCGTCTGACCCGCGGCCCCTTGCTGCAGCAGAGCCAGGAGAGAGCCGATGGAGTAAGGAGATAACACCACGTTGTTAGACTGACCGTTGCTGATTTTCTGAAAGTATGAAAAACGGAATCTGTAACTTTAGTAAGGACTAAGCGTTACCTGCGGCTCTGCCCGCGTGGGAGTTGGGTAAGACGACTACCCTTACATGTGGCGTGCGTTTTTGTCTTTTCGATGCTCTTGGCTTTCACTCTGTAGTACAAAGTGAACACCGGACACTCGGCGAGCGCTCGCTTGAGGAATGCGCATGACGAACGTGAGGGAGTCCTACGGCGGTATGAAGTAGCCTATGTCACGCTCCAGCATAAACATCGTTCGGTTGTGACGTGAAATAAACAAACACACTTTTGCATTACTAATATTAGTAAGTTAGGTTTTTCGTGTGGGCCATTCTGGTGTCAGAATTTTCAAACCACTCGAAAAGGCCGCCTATATGATTCTTATCCTGGTGTGTGGCTGGTGGGTTATGGCCTAATGATTCTTATCCTGAGACAAGAATCGAACCAGCTCTACGTGCCCTCGGTAAAGCTCTGATCTAAATGACCTTAACTTTGGAGACCTATTACGGACAGCAAGTAGGTAAGCAGTACAGCTAGTATTGATACTCAGACTAAAGACTAATAATAGAGAAAATTACCTGTAATAAACGAACTCCAATATTCGTCACAGAGAACAAATTGCTGTTATATCCAGGTGGGTTAGGCGTAGGTCGCACCACAACAGCAGGTCTGACCACAGAAGCTTGCCCTGTAGGTCCATTATCCAATGGGAACAGCTGCGTCACCGGTCCATTCACATTAGTAACCGCTAATTCATTGTTTCTTTCAATATCTGCCCTATTATCTGCTGTAGATGGTCTCCCAAATTGTGAATACCCTTCATTTGTCTGTGAATTTTGAGATCCAGGGTGTAGGGCATCAGGAAACACTATGCTGTCTGCATTTTGGTTTCCAGGGTATGATGACCGCAGAAAATGTTGTGCATGTATGTGTATAATGAAACAGCACAACGCTAAACCTAGAAAAAAAAGACCTGTATTAGTAGGTGTCACATTTAATACGCACTTAAGTCACCATCAGTTGCGCACCGAGGGTCCGAACCTTCTGCATGGCAGTCTGTTGGTGTCTTCACTAGGCTTTCGCTGCCTTTTTACGATGATGCTCAAACTTACATACATACGTACGTAGACTCACGCCTGTTTCCCGGAAGGGTAGGCAGAGACTACGGAACGCCATTTGCAACGAACCTGACATATCTCTCTTGCTTCATTCACTCCCATCAAGTTTCTCATGCATGTTCTTCTGTTTAGGGTACTTCTGACCTGTCCTTTTTTTAGGATGTCTCAGATCTGGTCAGAGAACGTCCGCCTAGGTATTACCCTTTGTCCTATCCCATTCACACTTGCCTTCTTATGTCAGTCAATTTGAGGAAATTATTAATGTTAACTAAACTTATATGTATCAGCCTTTTTCTACGATCCCCTTTTTAATAGTGCATTGCGCCAAAATGCTCGATAGCAAATAGTATAACCAACTTTCGCATCAAACCCATACTGGGTTTTAATCGCAAGCTATATTAAACATAATCTTATGTTTTTGCCCGTATGGCACCACTGATAGCGCCGGGGCAAAGTTCATTTTAAAGAACGTCAAAACAATTACCGTTACATAGATATGGAATTAATACAGACTTGATATGGGATCTAAGCTCTTAAGTTGAATACCTATCTATAAATAAAGGTAAGTAAATACTGCTTATTCGCCCCGATGTTTGGGCGCCAAATGTAAAATGTAACTTTCGATAATCTATTTTCGTCTTATACTGACTAGTTTCTAAATATTTTACGTTTCAGCCCGCGGCTTCGCCCAAATTTCTTATCGATACAGTTCTATTTCTTTTAAATAAATAACTAATTAAGTAGTAGGTATGTTTCAAATTACATATAATCGTTCAACCACTATTTAAGCTAAAGGGACCTTTATAACCCAAAGAGATAGCGATATTCCAGGGCAGTCAGTTTATTGACTGCCTCGTTGGTCTCGCGGCATAAATGTGTGCGTGGGATTGGGAAGTCTTGGGTTCGATTCCCGGGTTGGGCAAAGTGTTATTGGGTTTTTCCGTTAGGAAATTCTCAGTAGCAGCACGGAGTCTGGTAATGTGCCCGGTACGACAATAGGCTCGCACCCTATTACGAGGGACCTAAAAATTCATGGCGAAATGTGGGTGTAATATTACACCTCTGCCTGCCTCTTTGGGGATACAGGAGTGAGGCTATAAAAAAGAAATCTGTTTATTCATACTGACTCCCCATAACGACTTAAAGTGATCTGCGAGGCAAGCGTTTATTAACAATTGAATAGTTTGGATTGTAATTGTTTATGTATACGTATTTCAATAACAATAACTACTAAGCTAAAAATAAAAATAAGCTTCAACTCATTAATAACAAGAATCTTGATAATATAAGGAAACTATTGTAAATATATGTCTATACATATATGTAGTATCGTACAGTATGGGTTAAACCTAATGACCCCGAGAGCTGTTAGGAAAAACCAGCCATTAAAACATATTTTATTCTTATTAAGCCTCTAATTAATTATTTGTTGTGTTGTGGTGAAGGATTTTAAATTTAATTGTTAAAAATATTATATTATCTTCAATGTAAGTGTAATAATAAAATTGTTGTTGATATGTGATAATACGATGTTTTGACTTAAATCGAGAACTAGTTGCTGATATCACCGATCAACTTAAAAGAATAGCCTACTGTTTTATATTGAGAGTGAAGCCAAAGAAAAGGAAGATCTACAATAAATACACGCATAAATCTCAGAAGAAGCAAAATAAGATTGATGGCTAACTGTAAATAAGAAATTATACCACTTTTTAAGTGTATGTGTAAATTAATAAAGTACCTATAGTCGTGCTGCGTTGCCACGTTTTACTTAAATCTTCTGTTTTTTTGGCTTCTCTCGCAATATGAGGCCAGCTGCATCTAATTTTATCTTAATATATAAAATCCTTGCGTTACTGACTGACTGACAGACACGCTACAGCCGAAACTAATGGGCGCAGGAAGCTGAAATTTGGCATGTATGTTCCTTGGGGACCGTAGGGGTGCACTAAGAAGGGATTTCCCGAAATTCCCACGGGATCGGCCAAAACGGGTAAATTTAAAAAAAATGCAGGCGTAGCTGCTGGCGTCGACTAGTTTTTCATATAATCTGTGACGACTGTCAAGAACAGGTTTTAGTATTTATAAAGTAATTCCGAACAGATGGGCAGACAGGTTATTCCTAGCAACGTAGCTTTTACGGGTCTTAAAATATGACGAATCACTACTATCTTCAGATATCTTCACAATCCAACTACATTAAAACAAATTATACAGTTATACTTATTTATTGTCATCACAATACATACCCGTTTTTATCACCATTGTTGTATTTTCTTTTCACAATTATTCAAATTAAATGATTGTAAATAACTAAATGTCATTTATGAAGTAATGTGTGCGTATTTCCTTTAATTAATTCACTATTATCAGTACAGTATTCGCCCGCACTAGTCCGCATAGGGGCACTAACCACCGACGACAGTGGAGTGAGTGTAAACAAGACCAGAATAAATCGCAAAACGGTCACAATCACACTAATATAAGCTCTAATTAGTTGAGATAAAGTTACATTTTCCGTGTGTAGCTGTTTTTTACTAGACTGGTTATGTCGATTGGTTTTCCCAGGCAACCGGTTCACAGTATAGTGTTGCTCTTGGATATATTTTGTTGACTTTGTACTATACTGAATGCGTCACACACTGGTTTTGGGTATAAATATGAAAATTTAACCATGCAGATGCCATGAGAAGTATTTTATTAAGGCTTCGAGTTATTCAGGATCATGACTAAGGAAAATGCTCAAAATTCTCCGCACTGCGGTGTTTTGCATAACACAATATGAATCTTCTATACAATTATATTGTATATGTGACCATGATCTTTGACTAGCAATGCATATAAATTACAGTTTTAAAAGTAAAGGTTTGTATGCAGATATAATTATATATAGCAATCATATAAGTACCTAGATCCTGAAGCGAGGACACTAAATTCTATAATTTAGCTTCTTTATCTGTATAATAACATTTGTACCTTACTACTTAACTGTAACTGAACTATTAATAAATAATACATAAATACATACGTAGACTCACGCCTGTTTCCCGAAGGGGTAGGTAGAAACTACGGAACACCATTTGCAACGATCCTGACACATCTCTCTTGATTCATTCATTCCCATCAAGTTTCTCAAAACTATTAATAATAAAATATAAATTCTTAACTAAGGCAATAAATAATAATAAATAAATAAAGTGGGTGTAATATTACACCTCTGCCTACTCCTTTGGGGAAATAGGCGTGAGTCTATAAATGTTGAAGTGGCAGTGGGCAGGTCGCAGAACCGATGGTCGCTGGAGCAGTCAGAATCTTGACGACCGCGACTCGTTAAACGTTGTTATGCGCCCTCTAGCCTGGTGGGGGACGCAGCGATGATATTAATAGGGCAAGGGCTGGAAGATGAAAGCTGAAGATCGAGCTAATTGGTGTGCCATAGGAAAGGCCTTCGTCCTTCAGCAGACTGATACAGGCTGTTTATAAATAACTAGAGGATGTCCGCGGTTACACCCGCGTTATTCAAGGCTACTGCTCCGCTCACGTCACTCATGACGCATGTTATATAGCCTATAGCCTTCCTCGATAAATGGGCTATCTAACACTGAAAGAATTTTCCAAATCGGACCAGTAGTTCCTGAGATTAGCGCGTTCAACCAAACAAACAAACTCTTCAGCTTTATATATTAGTATAAGATATAAATACGTAACGAAAATAGGATTTACCCTATCCAGTATGTAAGTTGTTTACATTCTTAGAAGAGATATACTGTTCTATAAAATGCGTATGTAACAGGAAAAATACTGCTAAAACACGATTCAGAAACTAGGTACCACTGGAACGTGCGTTCTCGATAGGTAAATTATAGGTAGGTATTGTATTGTTTACAGAACTGGTATTTTTATATTTGATTGGATACATTTAGAACTACTGGACCGATAGTTCTATGACTTATTTATTTATTAAAACTTTCTGAAAAATTCATTTTGCGGTGGACTTAATGCCAAAAACATATAATTTGGAAAACCATAGGATGATGCAGAGATAGTTGTGGCAGGATCATCAAAAAGACGAAAATATTATAAGGCAACAATAGTATAAGGCAACTTAATTTTATCAACTTGTTATACTGGATACGTAATTTACATAATTTAAAAAATAATAATAATCATCATCATCATCAGCCCTTTATATTGTCCCACTGCTGGGCACAGGCCTCTTCTCACTAATGGGTAAGTAAGTAAAAAAAAATAATAGCTTACCCACAAAATTTTACTGAATATAAAATTACTATTTACAAAAATTTATCTAAAGCAAAACTTTGTGCTCAGAAAACTCTTCATCCATGATTCTCTAAATAATCTACTAAATGATAGTACCTACTTAACATTACGTCAAGAAAAGTTTAGTATACAGAGTGATTCATACAACCACGTAATAGGTATTGGTGACAAAAAACGACCCTGAACGGTTGATTACACATTTTGGAACCTTTCTACGAGTCTGAAATATCACTTCTTGGCTCTGTAGACTTCGTAGAAATAGATAATAATCATAAACTAGTCACCTGACTGGCAGGAAAAGATTTAATAATAAATAATCAACCTATACTTCACTGAATATCAGTTGTTTCCGAATGCCTCACTAGCTTGTGCAACTCAAAAATAGTTATTTGTGCAACAAGAGAGCAAAGTTGTTTTTTGTTTCGAGCGCTGATTTTGAGTCCCGAGCAAGCGAAGGATTCTATGATTGATTCACGAGCGTAGCGAGTGAATCAAAGTTAGAATCCTGAGCGTAGGGAGGGACTCAACAGCACGAGATGCAAAAAACTTTGCTCTCGTGTAGCACACATAACTTTTCACCACAGCAGTGAGAACACATATTACTTAGGAGACATAGAAATGAACAGGAATACATCTAATTCTGCATTAATCACTTGTTGATTTAACTCTTCTGGTGTTAAAGTACAGTCATCATCGCTAGTTTCACTCATCTTTTTAGATTATTTTATATATATAATATAATTTAACACGTTACGCTATACTGTATCAGCATCAGCGAAATTTTTATTCCCGCTACTTTTTTAAATAATACCGCGTCCCTGATGTTTATTTTTTCAAATGTATCATTGATGTAATTCTAAATAAAAATGTATTGGTTAAATACAAATTTTATACTTTTAATTAGACTTATTTTTATTAAAATCCAATTATAAATTAAACATGTAAATAATAACATATAAAAAAAAAATCTTTGTTTCAAATATCTTTTTTTTTGCGTTGCCGTAGGTGTTTTCTTTGGGGTCGAATTCCAAAATCGAATTTCGAATTCGAAGGGGTTTGTTTTTTCACTCACTTTTTATATGCATGTGAAAGAGGCAGAGCACAGTAAAATTCGAATGTTTCAAATTTGTGGCTGAGCAATGTCAATTCGTGGCACTAAAGATTGAAAAATTAAAAAGCTACTTTGCCTCACGCTCGAATCAAAATCGCGTTTTGTTCACTGTTGTCTCGCAGCAAAAGCGGCATGTTTGAGCTGCTGTGGTGAAATATATTTAAAACCGTCGTCAGGATGTTTGGATACCTTTGCTTCCATTAGGAAGTAATAACGACTGCAGCTACCTACAGCTACTACTATTAGAAATGTGAAATGTACGACGCATTTATCGGCTTTTGACCAAAATATTGAAATTAATCACATCAGCCTTGTAGGTATATAAACTGTCCCACTCCTGGGCTCTGGCCTCCTGTCACTATGAGAAGGATAAGGCCATAATCCACCACGCTGGCCAAGTGCGAGTTGGCAGACTTCACATGTCTTTCAAGAACATTATGAAGAACTCTCAGACACGCAGGTTTCCTCACGTTGTTTTCCTTCACCGAATTACACCTGTGAATTAACTTCATGGCCATCTTGCTATGACTATTGCAGTCACACAGTCGATATAGCGCATTAAATGTAACAGCAGGATTTATAAACTTAGACATATCTTAATTTGTTTACTCGTGTACTAAACAGTACCTAACTACTGTATTTAAGGGGCCTACAAGAGCTAAACGCAAGTTTTATAATGCTTTAAAGTATATGATTCAATGCAGTTAGCACAATCAGAAAAATATATGATATTCTTCAGGATATAATCTAGTTAAGTACTGTGTTGAAAACATAATACAACTAACTTTATTCGATAGAAAAAAATCACAAAGATACCTCTAAAAATATTTTTTAACGAGTAAAAACCATATTAAAATACATACAATAATTCTGATTTTTTGACAAATTATTCAACAAGCAACATACTAACGAAATACTGTTTTATTTTTTTAATCCGATCAATACATTTTCTGTAATTAATTTATTTTATGGTTTGTAAAGCGTTCTGAACGTCCCGTCGTCGTCGCGCTTCTCTTTCTTACGCATACAATCCGACAAGGACAGCGAAGTTAGCTCTTGTAGTCCCCTTAACGACAAAATTTCATCTTTGTGTGCCGCTATTAATCTATCTAAATTCTAAATAAAAGTGAAACAGGGACTTAGTTATTCAATGATTAATCATGATGTAAGTACCTGAAATTCAGATTCAGGGCATACCTAAGTCTTCCTAAAGCCTTATAGGCTTAGTTTCATTTGCAAAACAAATATAGTGATGTATATTACAGAATTGGCTTGTTTGCATAAAACGTTTTATGAAAAAAAAAAAGAACTGACTAAAACCCGGCAACTGACAAAAACCGTTTCAGTCGTAAGTGATACTGATAACTATATCACTAAAGTGGTATTAATTTTAAACGCTCTAAAACGACTCTTCGTGTAATTTTACAAAAAGTTTAAAGACTATTCACTTCGAATACTCGAAGTTTAAAGACTAGATATTATTGTGATCTTGAAGATTATCTGGATACAATATAAGATCTCGATTACGTGACCCCGATATTCCAAATCATCGATGACGCACACGCCGACCCATTCGCAGTATTGAAGTCAATATTTTGTTACAAGAGGGGATCTACTAGATTGCCCCTTTTCAGTCACAGCTGATATGATTTTGTATATTTCGTAAATTCTCGTTTATTTTGTCCGTCAGTAATTTGCTGACATTAATCTGTCTAACTTCGACCCAAAATAAACTTTCTTTTCGACTGATAGTCAAAGTGTCCTAGATCTGCAATTTTCTCGGATTAGTTGAGCTTCTTTGATATGCTTCTAAATTTGGAAAACCTGTATTCACTTTTAGAAGATTTCGAGACTTACCATGTAACTACCACAAAAAAAGCTACTAATAAGATATAGCTTGTATGCTAATAGCGACAGTAGGTAAAAAAGCCCGTATTTGCGAAGAAGTAAAAGGAAAATATTTTTGTATTTAAAATTAAATGGATGTACCTACGCATTTCGTGAAGAGGTATTTCCAACACTGGGTCATGGCTGACACTCGACGCAGATGCACTAAAACCTACTTCGTATGTAGTATGATTAATACATTGATAATAACACAATTTTTGATCAGTTTACTCATACAGTATAGCTTTGTCATCATATAGCTTTTCGCAGTCCACTACTAGCTATAAGCCTCTCTTATTTTGGTCACAAAAGCATTCTGTATCAATAGGAGCAGTTGGCGTACTATATACTACGCTGGCCAAACGGCTTGGTACTCGACTTGTTCGCTTGGACAGCTTGGGTTTGTTGTAGAGTTTTCCATCTCTTCGCAAAGCCTCTATTAGCTTCGTATCTTATCTTCTATCCTTAGTCACCTCTTACGACATCCACGGAATAAAATGGGGTTGCGACACTGGTTATACTAGGCTAGTGTAACCTTGTTATGGTACCATGGTTTGGTGCTGCACGCAAAATACACGCCAAGACGTGGAGTTGCGGAAACAGCCCGTGCCATCAAGTATCAAGGTACCATGGTTTGTTAAACAATTGGTATCATGATTCGATACTTTATGATTTGTGGGAAATCATTCCGCGCATGTCCATGTTCAGCGACATATATACCTATTATACATAACTTTTACATCAGGGTTACATAAGATAAAAACAGACAGATGCTTAAAACATTTATTATACAACATTTTCTGACACAAGAAGCATCAATAGTAAGGACATTTCTCCACTAAACCGATCACCAACTATCAACCACAGAAAAAGACCTAATTGGTTTCAGGTACAAAAGTCAGGCTTGGTGTTTCTAAGCACAGAATCGTACAAACACGGTGGCCAATTTTTCACCAAAGCAAACCTATCAAAATTGTATAGTGGGATTGGTTTAGTGGCGAAATACCCATAAAACATAGCTAAGCTCCCTTTCTTTTCCATTTACTTTTACAATTGATTTCATTATTTGCACAGCTAAAACATTCTCTATAATTTCACCTAAATCTATTCTATTTACATTTATTTTAATTCTGATTAAGTAATTTTACAGTCTTTGGATTATTTCAAGTCGTAGTCCGTAGTATATAGTCTTGTCATTGTTTTTTGAAATCGCCGAATAGTCATAATTTTATATAAGTATAGTCATTTTATAGATCAGTCTATAACTCTGTATTCAAACGCATAATAAGTCTTAAAATGTCTGTAATATAAATTACATTAATAATTAAATTAATAATTAAAAAAGTCATTATAGCGTCATTGTCTGAATGTAAATTTTAAAGTCAGTCAAATATCAAAAAGATTATGCTATTTAGTTTTTACTAATTTACATGCAGTGTTTTGAATCGGTGGTTGAGAATTTGCACACTTGTTTTTTTTTTGTGCAGAAATTTAATTGTTTCAGACTCACTAAAATCGATGCACTGCTTATACCGCTGCCAAGGTTCACAATATCTTTACACTTAATACGACTTTACTTTCCCCACATTTCACCTCGATTCGATTGACGATTATTCCACATCAGATTATATTATAGTCTTCAAGGTCAGAAGACAATGATGGATCCTTGAGGAACCTCCGGACGTGGTGCACTAATTGGCTCGATCCAAATCGATTCTAGATGATATGTGATGACAGTAAGTCGTACTAACCATCCATTAACATAAAACTGATCGAAAAATAGTTCTTCCCACAACGCCAAACACCTTAGCAATATCTTAACATTATAAAATTAATCAACACATAACTTATTATCGAAGAAAAACACGTAGGTACTTATCAACTAATTCATTCGCTCTGTGTTCCTTATATCTAAAACGGCCAGTTCACTTGCAGCACTAGTAATCCTCTGAGCTATGCAGTGCGGTGGCAAATTGTAGTGTTCCAAAGGTGCCTTGTACTCATATAAAGGTGCAGCCACCGTCCTCACCGCCCGCCGTAGAATTGAGCACGTAGAAGTTAACTTAGCTGTTTTCTTCTCTGCAGCTTTGAAACTGAAAAATGGCAAACAGAAACATAATTTAGACAAAAGTAAATATACACCGTTTTCTTTGTAGCATTTTCCGTAATGATGAACTTCTGCATCAAGCTAAGAATGTTACTAGCAATTATTGTAAAGTATTGTTGAAATCTCTACATTCAAATCGACTTCAAATTTAGGTGACTACTATCAAATAATATACACCATCGATGAATATGCAATTTTGCTAACTTGAATGTAAAAAAACACAAATCTACAAAGAATTTTTGATGCCATTTCAATATTACGATTGAAATAACTTCTCTTTGAATACATGAATCCTAATAAGTATATAAATAACAGATATCTGTGGTAAGGAAAATATTAAATATGCAATTCACTGCACTGAGAATAAAAAGAGAGAGAGCGAACTTAAAATCACATCGTCTCGAATACCTTAACTAAGTAAATTTCTAATTATATACAATTGATACTGCTGGCTATTAAGGACCACTTTCCCATCATCTTCATGAGTAAGCAATTATTCCAAAAAGCGTGTCGAAATATCTACAAATTTCCTGCTAATAAGAATGTAGTTTATAATAAAAATAAACCTACATGACCAAAGTAACACACAACCAAATACCAATAAAACCAGAATAACTGGTTGATCAGTTGATCACTGACAAAACGTGTTAATTGTTTTAAATTATAATTGTGACCTCTCCTACAGTAAAACGAATCAGAACTCTTTATACAAAAATGTGTATATAAATAATCAATAATATCTATTTGTACTATAAATTGCTCAGTGAAATTAGGCCCAGTAATATCCAAAGTCATGTAAATTCAGTATTCCTAAGATTTTGCACAGCGAACAATGTTGAGTCACTTTAGTCGTAAGGCAATGAGATTTGTTTTTCTTTTATAGACTCACGCCTGTATCATCGAAGGGGTAGGCAGAGGTTTAATATTACACCCACATTTCGCCATGAATTGTTAGGTCCCACGTAATAGGGGGCGAACAATAAGGCAGCGATAGCCGAGTGGATATACCAACAGACTGCCATGCAGAGGGTATCGGGTTCGAATCCACGGCACGCACCAATGATTTTTCGGAGTTATGTGCGTATTGAATTGTTAATTATCGCTTGTCCCGTGCCTCGGAGAGCACGTTAAGCCGTCGGTCCCGGTTATCATGAAGATTTTTGTCAGTCGTTACAGGGCGTCAGTACCTTCTAAATAAACTGACACTAGTCTAAACCATGGAATATCGCTATCCCTTCGGGTTGCGGAGGTCAGACAGGCAGTCGCTCTGTGGAAAAGCTAATATTCAGCTAAATCCGGTTAGACTAGCAAGCGGACCCCAGATTGAAACTGGGATAACGCTAAGAGAAAGAAGAAGTAATAGCGTGCGTCATACTCGTGAACGGGTGCTACTTGCGATGACTGGTCGATGACGGTCTTGCGGGCTGGTATTAGATTTTAATATTTAACTGCATCATTTCCATCATGGTTCTGATCACTTTCGCGGATTGCCTGCATTATTAGGTATATATAATGTAAGTGGATGCTCCTGTTTCACCATGTCTATTCTGAGGAGGCTAACCAAAAGTATTATGCTTGAGTATTATGGTGTACAGTAAATATATACAAGTGATATAGAAGGTGTACCAGCACCTTACAAAATGTAAATTGTGTATTATGCAAAACCTGGCGATGAAAAAGAGTGACCGTGAGTTTTATTGCCCGTTCTTTCTCATGGTTCTACCTATTGCTTTGCGAACGTGGCAGTAAATGTAAATGTAGAAACATACAGTAATAATGTTTTAAATTTGAGTATAAGTAATTATTTTATAAATTTATTATTTTGACGTTCATAGGCGTCACATTGTGACCCAATTGAATAAAGGATTTTGAATTTGAATTTGAATTTGATAGGGGGCGAGCCTATTGCCGTACCGGGCACATTACCAGACTCCGTGCTGTTACTGAGCATTTCCTAACGGAAAAACCCAATAACACTTTGCCCGACCCGGAAATCGAACCCAAGACCTTCCAATCCCACGCGCACATTTATGCCGCGAGACCAACGAGGCAATGAGAACTAGGCTCTTTTTATCTCTCATATTTGATGGCAAACGCTATCGTTTGCCAGTGAAAGAGAGAGTCTATACTCTTCGCATTGACATGGTTGGCTTCACCTAGCGTCAGAGAAAATAAGTTCAGCTAAAGAGCAGGATGCGACTGGTGCCATGCTAAGACGCGATAAGGGCACTTATTTTGTCATTGCAACAGTATGAGTTATGTCATGAATCAAATTAACACTTTGAAGGACAGTAAACGCCTATAGACGTGATAACAATAAAACTTCAATTGTGTCTCGTTTACTGTCCGTGAAAGTGTTAATAAACGGTAATAATGTCCGTAGCGCTATTAGTTATTATATTGCCGTGAGAATACCCTCTCATGGCAATTTATTAATACCGCCGTCTTTCGCAGTCAATTCGCTTGTTCTGCTGCAAACCAAAAACGTACAAATGTACTTACACATTACACAGGTGCAGACGACTCATCAAGTCCTTCTTCCTGAGCAAAAGCAAGGCGTTCCTGACAGCGGCCGCCGCGATGACCGAAGGGTACTCATCACAGAGACTCTTGTCCACCATCAGACCGCACATGCAGAGAAATGTTGCAGCTGCTACTATCTCTCCACATTGAAGCTGGTCACAGTACCAGCACAGATAGGTGATGAAGTCTTGACAAACTACCGGCTGAGCTGGAAATTTCTGAAAATATATGTAGTCTATGACAATACATATAAAGCAGTATTTTTGGCATTTAATTGTGGAATGTGGAGCATCATCATCATCAGCCTTTAACAGTCCACTGCTGGACTAGGCCTCTCCTTTGAAAGGAGGAATTGGCCTACTTTACCACGCTGGCCAAACGGGTTGGTATAGGGTTTGTATCAAGTTTTCCTTCTCTTACAGTGCTGTTCTCTGCATAATATGCTCCCTCTGTCGGCTCTTACGACACCCATAGGATGATATGGGGTGTTGACATACCGTATTCTTAATCCACACGGACAATATATAAACAATATATGTGGAGCATAATTAAGTACTGTTTGGCTGACGACTCTTTGGAAGAAAATATTTATAAATTTTCTAATGCCTGCCTTCTTCTCATAATGCATGTTCCTGGCTGGCAGCGACCTCGAAAATTATTGTCTGTTTATCTAATTTGCCGGCTTTCAATAATAATGCGGTCTGTTATTTATGTCAGTAAATGGCCACAAGTACCATATTAAATTTGGTCATTGTGGTGATTATATGATTGGCGAAACGTGGCTAGGAAATATACAAGCAAATTATAAAATAGATTGGTGCAATGCTTTTTCATAGTTTTAAACCGCAGCTACGCACGCTACTGCTGAAATAAGGAACTCTTAGTTGCGCTCAATTAACTTTACATGTTTTATTTCTATAAGATTTTAAACCGTGTGGTTGACGGCATAGAATACAAGTGTCACCACCCCCTATCTTCCCGTGGGTGTCGTAAGAGGCGACTAAGGGATAACACGATGCAAATACCATCTTTGCGTCGAGACGGAAAACTCGACATCAAACCCTATACGACTGCCTCGTTGGTCTCGCGGCATAAATGTGCGCGTGGGATCGGGAGGTCCCGGGTTAGATTCCTGGGTCGGGCAGTGTTATTGGGCTTTTCTGTCACGAAAATGTCAGTAGCAGCACGGAGTCTGGAAATGTGCCCGGTACGGCAATAGGCTCGCCGCTTATTACGTGGGACTAAAGTATATCTGGCGAAAAGTTGGTGTAGAAATACACCTCTGCCTACCCCTTCGGGGATAAAAGGCGTGACGATATGTATGTATGTATGTGTATGTAATATTTGGAGAGACCTATATCCAGCAGTGGACTATGGCAGGCTGATCATGATGATAATTTTGCCTTTACTTCAAAAATAGATATATATTTAGAGTATGGAATTAAAACTTACCAGTCTCTCCATTATAGTTTTCTCAGCGCCTACCAGCTTAGTGGCGGTGAAGGCCTTATTGGAGCATTTGACTAGCCGAGCCGCAGGGGTGACGGGGCCGTGTACCTTCTGCGCTATCCAGTAGCAGGCCGCTGCCACGAGCTGAAGCTTCTCCAGGTGCACGCAGCCAGTTCCCAGGATCGAATCCAGGTACCAACACGCTGTTTGGATGGTAGAAGGATTGCCGTCGGCGCCCTGGAACAAAAGTGAATTGTTCTTTTTAAAGACAAATTGCGCACAAGAACGCCAAGACTCCAAACAATCATTGGTTTCTGCCTCCGTGGTTCAGTGCATAGCATATGCGTCTGCTGATTGGGCGGTCCCGGGTTTGACTCCCGAGTTGGGCCAAAAAAAAGTGTTAGTGAGTTTTTCCGAATTCTCAGTAGCAGCAAGGCGTCTGGCAATTGGCTCGCCTCCTATTGCGTGGGCCCTAAAATTCATAAGGTGAAATGTGGGTGTAATTTTACACCTCTGCCTACCTCTAGGGGGATACAGGCGTGAGACTATAAAAAAACAAGGTACCGAACAACATAAATTACCTCTTTGAATATTGCTCAATCTATCATGCTAGGCGCTTGCTAAGGAAAATAATGCACTGAAATGCATTTACTTTATTAATTATTCACAATTGTTTAAAGAAGTGGAAACCATTATCCAAAGAATTCTTTGAACTAAATCCTTCAATGTATTTCAAGAGCTCCGGTTTTAAAATTGCCGCAGAATGAAGCGAGGTTGTTATGTACCATAATTGTACATTTTCTTGGATAATAATATGAATATACTCACATTAACTTTCATCAGCCAGTTGATCACACAGGCTCTGGTGATATTAGAGGTCCGGGGCAACTCCAACGGCTTTCTCTCCACAGCCAACAGGTAATCAAAGATGTCCACAGAATAGTCCCGGTTCAAACATTTCATGTACGAACTCGTCCCTAGAACAACAATTATTTACCACCTATATTTCGTATTTTATCCATTCTGTTGACAGCAGAACGCACGAGCGATTGTGCACAAAAGTGAGAGACCACAGAGTTTTCAAAAATGGTTCTTATTTCACGAGAAATAAATACTAAAATGCCCCCCAGAATCCGGTTTATTGGCGAATCACATCCAGCACGTTCAAGTTATCACGCTTCAAGCAATGTTCATGAACCACTGAATGTTGGAGCTTGTAAACATTGCGAAATAGCATATGCTAATTTTGATATAAGTACGATGGTACTTATCTTCAAGTGTGTATCTCACAACTGTCTCTTCACGAACCCTGTTGGTTAAATAAACTGGAATATTAATACACATTGTAAGCTTCAAAGATCTTCGTGTGATGCCGGATTAAGGAAACGAAGTGTCAATGCCGAATGAAAGGGGGTCCTTTCATTCGGCGAGAGTCGTAAAGGACGACTAAGGAAAATACACTAAGCAAATAGTATCTTTGGGATTTTTTTTATTTATTGAGGGAAAATGGCGAAAGTTTCAAAACCCTAGACCGCACATATAGTAGGCCTAATCCTCCTATTAAGTCACATACATACATAGACTCACGCCTGTTTCCCGGAGGGTTAGGCAGAACGCCATTTGCAACGATCCTGAATTTTCTCTCTTGATCTCATTCACCCCTATCAGATTCCTCATGCATGCTCTTCTGTTCAGGGTACTTCTAACCTGTCCTGTTTTTAGGATGTCTCAATGATAATCTAATAATGATAATAATAATCAAAAAACAATGATTTTGTAACGCAAGTAAGGAGTGGTCTATGTCCAGCAGTGGAAATAAAGCATGGAACTTTAAACATTTCAGAAGTATAACTTTGCTTATTTAAAAAACATAGCAAATTTTGTGAAAGTTGTACAATAAAGGGAATAAAGTTGTAATATTTGTTATTTTCTCATCAAATGAGTAGAGAAATAAGTATGGATTGTGACGCAACGGACCGTCCGTTGCGTCACAATCCATACTTATTTCTCTGCACAGTTTTAAAAATTGTCAATATTTGCTACGCACTTTAAGAACATGTAAGTAATGTGACATCATTGACGTAAAATACTGTAGTTTACCTCTGGAGCACGCTAATTTAAACGACGCTGTGGGTTAACTAAACATACTCTGACATGCCCAAACTATGTCTCTTGTAAAATGAGAAAAATAAGCCACGGCACCTTGCGTTTCATATATTTTGTTTTAAAATAAATACTGTATATTTATAATCTCCGTCTTTAAGTCAACGGGGAGTAATGTGTATGATGTAAGTGCCAAGTGAAAATAAGACTAAACATTTTAAATCTGTCTATTGCCTCCTTAATAAAATCAATCCCCAGAGCTAAAAACAACCTTTTTGCACCAAATAAAAAAGGAATATCTTTATATATAAAATCCTTGCGTTACTGACTGACTGACAGACAAGCTACAGCCAAAACTATCAGGCGCAGGAAGCTGAAATTTGCATGTATGTTCCTTGGGACCGTAGGGATGCACAAAGTAGGGATTTCCCGACATTACCACGAGAACGGGCAGAAAAGGTTAACATTAAAAAAATTGTGCGGGCGTAGCTGCGAGCGTCTTCTAGTTGAATATAACAGCAAATCAACTGGGTGAAGTGTTTTGTTCAGTAATACTTATACAGTTTTACGATCTAAAGGTCCTATCAATAACCATAAAGTTGTTGAAAATAAGTAAAACCATGACATCCAATAATTTAAGTTATAATAAGCAAAATAGAAAGTCCTCCATAAAACAAAATCATTTTCCCATCTAGAACTACATTCCTTCGCTACAAACTAAGTATGAAACTTGTTCCTAACCTACTAGCACCGTTGGAATCATATTAACCCGGTCTACCATAATCCTCAACATAGCGAACTTTCAACTTTCCTTTTAATATTACTTTGAATAATTTAGTGTCATTTGTACAGATAGAGTATTTTGCTGAATAAATAATGTGGTACAATCAACACCGACAAAACGATAAACAAATATATTAAATTTTACAAACATTGAATTTGTAATTTCTTTGTAAAAAAATTGTAACTGTAAAAAAAGAAAAGGCATTCCTACACCTCTTAAATAGCACTTATACCAGATGGAAACTGGAAGTTTGTAAACATCTGTCTTTTTTTTTGTGTACAATAGGCCTCTGAAAAATTTACCGGTGAAAGATAAGCAATAGACTAACTTTCTATTTCATCAGATGCAAAGTTCGGTAATATTTTGATTAAATAAGTCTCAAGTGGACGTACTTCCAATATTAATACACAAACTGTCATGTCCTTTACTCAAGTGAAAGGACATGCAGCATAGAATGCATAGCTCATTCAATTTGAGTAATCCACCTCACCACAGAAACCTTTGCTGGAGCGCCGTGTTCGTTAATAATAAATAATACCATGAAACTAATATGATTTTACCGGTATGTAGTACTTTTTATTTTAGCTGATTAAAATACGCAGAATTATAATACCTGGACTCAAAGCAAATTGAATTAAATACCCGAAGATGCAATATTTTTTGAATTAAGCGATAGCCTAGTGGAGATACCAACAAACTGCCTTGCAGAGGGTTCCGGGGTCGAATCCTAGACGCGCACCAATGACTTTTCGGAGTTATGTGCATATTGAATTATTAATTATCGCTTGCCCCGTGCCTCGGAGAGCACGTTAAGCCATCGGTCCCTGCTGTCATGAAGATCTTTGGCAGTCGTTATAGGGAGTCAGTACCTATCTCTGAATAAACTGACACTTGTCTTAACCATGGCCTATCACTATCCCTTTGGGTTGCGGAGGTCGGACAAGCGACTGCCTGTCCGACCTCGGAGCGACTGCTCCGTGGAAAAGCTATTATTCAAGAAGAAGAGAAAGAAGAAGATGCAATATTTTTATATTAGTACTATAAACCTTTATTGCTATATTTTTATGTTTGCTATACACAATGTAAAACAAGATAACTTACAATAATCAGAGGAATCCAGTTGATCTTGCAAACGTTCATTGAACTGTAACCGTCGCTTCACCTTATCATCTGGCTTATTATTATGTTTAACCAGAGGAGACAAACCCTGCAACTCTCGACTATGAGGCCTTTTGAGGCTTCTCTTTATATTCCTTACACGATTTGGTTCCAAAGTATCTCTTAGACTGGGAGTGACTGCTGACAGCACAGCACCCAAATCACTCTGCTTCTTATTATCAACAAAATACTGTTGGTTCTCCTTATCCAAATAAATTTCATCGTCACTTATAGAAATGATACTGGCATCTTTCTCAGCTTTTTTGTCTCTAAAGACATTGTAGCTCCAATCAAGGTCTTCACTTCTCCGCCTCCGAGTAACGTGCCTTGTATCAAACTTCGTTAAAAAATGAGGCTTATTAATTTCCTTGCTGGACCCAGCTCTAGGAATTATATCATTACTGATAGTTCTTAAAGCTCTTCTTTCAGGAACGTTATCTTGTTTTTGTGACATTTTATTTTCTGCCAACAAATGTTTCGGTAAAGCTGGTAGTGGATGTTTTGGTAGCGGTATTTTTGTTTTGCACACATTTTCTTTATCGACTTCCATATTGGGAACACAATTTATTAGAAAAAAACTAAAGAACTAACTATCGACCACGACCAGCGTGACCGTTAGTGGAGAAACATTTTCCGTTCGAAATTAACATCTAAAAGTACCCTCATTTGATAAAAATAAAATGCATGAAGAAAAAATAAAATTGCCAATCATAATAAATAATTTAATCTTAACCATATCACAACATTACAAAAAATAAATAATAACTTACAAACTATCTTACGAACTACGGCTGTGTACTTTTTCATTATCAAATGCGTCTGTTTGTTTTGTAGAAAACTTGTACAATTTCACAGCAAGTAAGTAGGCACATTTAAGGAAAATAAATAAAATTACTAGTAAAACGGGTGGGTTTTTGAGAAACAGTTTTCTATGAACTTATCGTCAGAATTTAGAAATGGAAACACCTATGAATTAGGAATGTTTTGAGCCATATACACTACCAACGATGTTTTCGGTACACTGTTTCTGAAGCGCCATACGGCTTAATTGAAAAGTTTCGCTTGTTTCCCATCTTCAGAACGAAACGTAGAAGCAGTAAGCACCGCAACAATTTCTAACATTTCTGAAACACTTTTTTATTTGATCATTTTGTCTCTGAAATTCATAGATTCTGTTTCTGAAACCGTGTTCCTAACAAATTCTTTGTAGTGCATACGTTGGTATAAGTTCTGTTAGACTGGTACTGGATCATCGATGGAGAATGGTTTCTCAGGATCTGTGACTTTGCCGGCGACGACAACCAGGTTGTCAAGGGTGTCGAGGATGTAGAAGATGAAGGGATGTTCCACGTTGAAGTGTTGGACGGACTTGGCTCCTGAGAGAGGCAAGTTCTTTGATAGCTCCATCACTGTGTTGGATGCTGTGTAAGAAAACAGAAATGTTACAATTTTTTTTACTAGTACTCGTAAATTAAACACCTTAACCTTCCTCAGGAATTAAATTATCTATTGTCGAAAACCGTACAAAAATTCGTTCAGTAATGAATGTAATGATTGAGCTTATCGCGTTCATATAGACAGACAGGAAAAAAGGGGACTTAATTTTAAAATACGCGTAAATTTGTTTTTGTGAAAATTAGTATCCTTTAATATTGTAAATATTTTAATGTCATTATTTAAAACTGAGCCTTTGAATATTTAAAATTAAAATTAATGAAATGTCGTTGTCGATAATGCGTATAAAAAGTATTCGGTAATGCGTAAAATATAAGGTTTAAAAAAATGCGTGTTCATTTACAATATTGCTGTAGAGGTAATGTTCTCAAAATTGTCAACAAAAAGTGTGCACTGCCCGGGAATCGAACCCGGGTCGCAAGAATGGGAATCTTGCATGATACCACTACACCAGCAGTGCTTGCTGAATGGATGTCGAATTGTCGTTCTGTTAGTCAAGTAGGGTATTCTGTGTAACGTATTACCTGAGAGTTCTGAAGCAGAGCTGTCAGCATCATCGACCCTCACGGAGACGTGTTGAACGAGTTCTTGGACGAAGAGTCCCTCGTCCGATGATACACCGGTGAGATCCGCATCGCGACTGAAGATTGAGCTCACGCCGAACTGGTGAAACAATAATAAATGTAATTCAAGTCAATTTTTTAATCATATCAAAGTGCTAGGCTACAAGATGCCCACAGCCGCAGCTACGCCCGCGCATTGTATTTAGATTAACCGTTTCTGCCCGATCCCGCGGGCATTTCGGGGAATCCTTTCGCCTATGAACATACACGCCAAATAGCTTCTAGCGCCTACTACTTTTGGCTGTGCGTTGGCTCTCAATCAACGCAAGAATTTTATGTACACACATTAGGAGAATGTTGTAAAACGATTCAGGTACCTACTTCTTGGATAAGATTTATATGTGATTAACCACAATGCTGCAAAGAATGCCGGGCTGTAGTGATAAAAATGTGTTTCCACAATTCATTAAAACCTTTAATTCAATTAATTGTCCCCCAGAAGTCTCCTACGACACACTACATATTTCTTTTATAACATCTAAAATTATCTCTCACCTTAGCCAAGGCAGCGACAGGCTTAGTCGTGGTTTCCACAGAGAACATGGGCAGGCACACTTGCACTTCCTTCTCCTGCATGCTGTCCTGGATGTCGGAGAGTGGCGCGATGGGCAGGTCCGCTGTCAGACGCATGAGGCCGTCGCGAGCACGGGGCAGAACCACCAGCAGGGCATAGCGACCACCCTACAAACAGAAATAAAGTATTACTGTCACACTTGTTAAGTTACATACTAAACTAACACAATAAGGAAAGGTGTAAAACAGTCGATTTTGCAAACTTCATAAAACCGCGATGCCGAGTCGCGATGAGGCATTGGATTGCGGAACAAATAATCTACCCATAGAAGATTTGAGTCTATTTTTACTAAGGCTAAATGTAGTGCAAACAATGAGTTTTGACACTCGTAGCAATCAAATCTAATGCTAGAAGCAAATTGCTCAAAGCTCACAACTACTCACAAAAATTGTAGTAGCCGCTAGATGTAAACGATTAATGTTGGCAATATAATTTAATTACCAAAATATAAGCGTAAAGGATACTTACGTCATAAGGCAGCTTAATGGCTTCAGCGTCGAGTTCAGGCAGCGAAGCGATCATGAACTTGCCAGTAGTCTTCATCTTGGTCACTTGCTTCTTCTCAGTGTTGGACTTGTAGAACACACCAGGCTCGATGACGTCAAACGGCTTCTTCCACGAGCCGCGGAAATACATGCCGTTGAAGATGATCATCAGGGAGTCCGATATCGATGCTGAAATAAATATCATAATGAAAGTTTTTGTTATGCTTATGAATAACATGAAAGAATCAGTCTTGTATTTTTACAAATTTATTCTAATGTCTATTCAGTCGTAATAAAAAATTAAAACGCCTATGAACAGAAAATATATAAAAATATCCGAAGCGAAATCATGGGCAAAAAGTGTTTATATAAGCTTGTTTTGACCTAGTCAAAACAAACTTATATACCTAAACACGTCTGGATGATAAATATATAGCCAACCAATTTCTTAATATCTTAACTTTCTCAAAGCGTTTTTCAACGCGTCTTTAGTAAAACATTACCGTTTTATTTTGCAATCGCAGCAATTAATGTTATCAGTTAAATTCAACTAGAAACTTCACTTACTAGATTTCTTTCCAACGCTGTTCACAGAGAGGCTGGAAGACACGTCACGCATCTCGTGCAGAGATTTGAGGCTTCGGGCATGGTTCCTCGCTTCGACAGCCACCATAGTTTCCTCTTCGTCCTCAGTTTCAGTCTTCTTAGGATAGGTTTTAACCAGCTTGATCTTTTCCTTAATGTTCTTAGCGGGCTTGTATTCAATTTGAGAAATATCTACTTTCTCGGGAGTATCTTCAACAGCAAAAGAAATTAGTTTTTCATCTGACACTTTAGGGGGCGGCAACATCTCAGGAATGTCATCATTTTTGCTAGCGTCAGTTTTGTCTGAGATTTCTACAACGAATTCGCCTTTTTCAGTGGTCTCTTCTTCGTGAATTTGAAGTTCAGGATTGTATCTCTCAACAGACCTGACGTCAGTTAAGTAGTAATCTTCAAGGACCTTTTTGTAATTTTCATTGATGGTGTAGTTTTTGTAAATGTAGAAATAGTTCTTCAGCTCAGGTTGGTTGTATTTGTATTCATGGTTGTTCTTCAATCTCTCCATGATGTATTGGTAGGTCTTCCTGGTTAACTTGGGATCTTCGGGCAAGTGCAGAGCTGATACAAGCTGCTCTCTAGTCTCACCACGTGCGCCTTCAGCGAGGATGGCAAGGATTGCTGAGTAGCCGAGTGGTGAGAATGCAATGTTTCTGTCATCGTCGATGTAGCCCTGCAAAGAGAGGGAGAAGATAATGTAAATTCAATAATTATTTGCCTCTAAGAATTGGCGTTGTCTCATAATTGGGCTTATATTTAAATAATGTATTAAAAAGATTCCTGAAATTTGGGAACCTTTTGCAAAACAAATATTTTCATTAATATAACTATGATCATATTTATCTTTAACACGCTGTATAAAACTATAATCGTAAGCTCTTAAGCCATAATGTTTGCATGTCCAATGGCAAAGACACTGTTTGTATTGTCTATCGGACGATCTTGATTGTCTATTATTACCGTACAGTGTAGTTGTTTATGAAAACATCGGCGTCCGAGACGATCTCACTGCATTCCTTTGTAAGTGCATTCTCGCTGTAATTACCGCCAGCCAACGCAACACAATTAGGCTTCTAATGTATGCGACAGTAGCGAAGGCGAGATGAGGCGCATTTTCTTTTGTTTGTATTCAAAGCTTGAATTCTAGTCTCGCTGTTTGAAGAAAAAATATTTTTACGAAGCTTTAACGTTTGTACAAAATCTCAGTTGAAATTATATTAAACAATGCGTGAATTTCACTATCGCCTATGCTTTGATTTCTGCTTACTTGCGCCAAAATTCACGCTAAACATTATGCATGTAGAATCATTGGACATGGTGAATCATGGCAACACTTTTCTTTTTAAATAAAAATGGTGCTTTTGAGACCCGTTCCATCAATAGACAATTAATATCTTTATGTACAACTTTAAAAGTATATCTGTAAATCCAACAACGATACACTACAAGACAATTATTACCTGGAAGATTGCCGTTGACAGTTCATTAGTGGCTTCTCCGACGAAGCTTGTGTCTTTCGGTCCGCTTGCACGACCGTTGCGCACCCATCGCGCACTGGCTAGACCCACCACGAATAACACTGAAAAGAAGAAAACCAAGATTAAACTACCAATCAATGCACCAATATTTATTATACAACTAGTTACTGCATGTATGGCGTATGTAGGAGACAACACTTTGGACCTTATAACCATAGATCGGAATCAGGGAGCTAACATTGTCAAAAGTATGGATATGATTTAAATGTGTTTTCGGAACTAGATTCTGGAAAATTTCAGATTTTTAATGAAGGTGTTTTAAACTGTTGAAAAAACCTTCTTTAAAAATCCAAAATTTTCTGGAATCTAGATCCAGAAACACATTAATAAATTAGGCATATCCATACTTTTGACAATGTTAGCTCCCTTAATTCCGATCCTTGCTTATAACAAAACAGAGTTTAAATACATATCTATAATACCAGGTTTACACCTTGATGAAGAATTTATAAAAATATTTTTTGACGAAGTTATTTATTTTAAATCGACATTTGTTACAGCGAATTTCAGTCGTAAACTAAAATGTTTATATAGAGCACGTGTAATCAATTTCTCGCATGTAAGTTTACGACTAAACCTCGATTTATATTTAGTCCATGTTTTGTAATAAGGCTGCATATGTGATCTACTAATAAAATTGTTGTTTCGAGTCTAACACAAAGAATATAACGTTGCGTCTGTTGGTAGAATGTTTGTAAAGTCATTCGTGACATAGGATTTGGTCCTAGTGGAGGAATCTCCGAAGATAAATTTTACGTCGAAAGCACCTCCGTGGGTGTCGATTATCACACCCGAAATCTACCCTATATGCTATTCCAATATATAAGCTACATCACTGCAGAGTTGCATCAAAATCTGTCGAGTAGTTACTATGTGAAAGAGTAACATACGTCCCCTAATACATTCTAATACCTACATCCTAACTTTCGCGTTTATTATAGAAGTACGATAACTATTTATGCAAAATAAACTGTTTATAAAATCTATAAAACAGATCGATTTCCATCAGTAATGATAAACTAGAATTAATATAGATTTAATCTAAAGAAAATACACTGTTATTATCATTTCTGAGCTAATAGTGGCGTTAGATTTCTAATTTCTGTCATGAAACTAAAATTACTAGTGGCGTGATCAGTGATGTGTAATCACGATCATAATTATGTTTATACTGCAATTACCTTGCATATTATAATGATGAAAAGCTTATTATAATATATTCGTTGCAAAAGTAGGCATGTAATCAATATAATGCATGATAGACGGTCGAGAAAAGTTCATTACTAAATATCTTCTAGTTTCAAAGCAAAAGAACGGAAAAGTAGGTAACAAACAATCTAGATGTCTTTAACATAACATCTGTAACTAGCAAAACAACCTGGTTAGAAAGTTCACCTTTAGTATTATAACCTGTCCATTATTTAGAAATATGTCTAGCTGCCCATTACTTAGAAATAGGTCTAGCTGCCCATTATTTAGAAATATGTCTAGCTGCCCATTATTTAGACATATGTTTAGCTGCCCATTACTAAGAAATATGTCTAGCTGCCCATTATTTAGACATATGTCTAGCTGCCCATTATTTAGAAATATATCTAGCTTCCCATTATTTAGAAATAGGTCTAGCTGCCCATTATTTAGAAATATGTCTAGCTGCCCATTATTTAGACATATGTTTAGCTGCCCATTACTTAGAAATATGTCTAGCTGCCCATTATTTAGAAATATGTCTAGCTGCCCATTATTTAGAAATATGTCTAGCTGCCCATTACTTAGAAATAAGTCTAGCTGCCCATTATTTAGAAATATGTCTAGCTGCCCATTATTTAGAAATATGTCTAGCTGTCCATTACTTAGAAATATGTCTAGCTGCCATTATTAAGAAATATATCTACCCAAATATATCTGTATAATATTCCGTTACTGACTGACAGACTACAAACAGTGGCAACTATTAGACTCAAGAAGCTGAAATTTGGTAGGTATGTAGGTATGTATGTATGTACCTTGAGGACCGCAGGGATTCACTAAGAAGGGATTTCTCGAAAGTTCTACGGGATCGGGCAAAATGTGTGGGCGTAGTTGCAGGCAACCTCTAGGTTGCTATATTTTTGCTTAAATAATCTACTAAACAATTCAAAACTTGAAAGTCAACACCGATCGAGACCAGTAGCAAAATGACTTTCAACGTTATACATAAACAGAATCCTCAAGCAAACAAGTTAAGTCGTCCTTATTATCTGTTATTACTGCACAGCTCTATAAGTAACTGTAGTGATGGTATCGATTTAATACTGGTTCTAGACCAGATGTAGGTCGATACGTATAGCGGTGTCGGTGCATCTTGCTTACATACATATGGAACTGCTTGTACCTAACTGTTTACAGGACACGCTTTTATAGATAGTACTAGTGTAATGGCGGTTGCTGTTAGAATTGACGTGATGACCTAGACTTGGTTTGAAATGTGTCTTAGATGTTTTACTGCAATTTTTATAAAAAAATATTGCAGCAGTTTTTGCTTGAAAGTAACAGACATTCCTCCGTACAAAATTTCGCGCTTTTGATTTTAGTAGGACCAGGCCTAGGCTCGTGTCGGGTTTTATAGTCTACTTCTCATTAAATATACACATACATGGACTAATAAATCTTAATCTTAATATATAAAATCCTTGCGTTACTGACTGACTGACAGACACGCTACAGCCGAAACTATTGGGCGCAGGAAGCTAAAATTTGGCATGTATGTTCCTTGGGGACCGTTGGGGTGCACTAAGAAGAGATTTCCCGAAATTCCCACGGGATCGGCCAAAACGGGTAAATAAAAAAAACTGCAGGCGTAGCAGCTGGCGTCCTCTAGTAAAATAATAAAATCGCTTTATAATGTGCCTGGTACTTGGCAATAGGCTCGCCCCCTATTACATTGGGACCTAAACATAATGTGCTAAATGTGGGTGTTTATACACCTCTGCCTACCCCTTCGAGGATAAAAGGCGTGAAGTTATGTTATGTTACATGGACTAATAAACCACTTATATTAACATTATAGACGAATATTACTGTACTAGTAAGTGATAAACCTGGGATGGGTTCCGTGTGGTGACGGATTAAGAATACGGAATGTCACCACCCCATATTATTATCATCCCATGGGTGTCGTAATAGTCGACAGAGGGAGCATATTATACAGAGAACAGCACTGTAAGAGAAGGAAAACGTGATACAAACCCTATACCAACCCGTTTGGCCAGCGTGGTATAGTAGGCCAATTCCTCCTTTCAAAGGAGAGGCCTAGTCTAGCAGTGGACTGTTTAAGGCTGATGATGATGAAGTGATAAACATTACAGAGTTCATCTATTATTTTGAATAACTAATTCGTTAGGACGCACAAACATAATAATATACAAAACTGATCTACACAAGTTCTATGGTCATCTTCTAAAGGTATTTATTGTTTCACTGGCAGTACAAAACAAACCATTCTAATAAAATGTCGCTGTATACCACCTCGGCCTATACAACCAGCCTTGATGGCCCATTTCGTTTATTTTTAAGGCACTTTACACGTAACATAAATATGTCTTGCAACAAAGTAAAAGCCATATAGTAAAGCTGCACGTAGATAAAGCATGCTCGCTTTACTTACTTGTAACGTACCACGGTATCATATATCAGACGCAACACAAAATAGTTTATAGGACAGATGCTCCTTACATTAAGGGTGCATAGGGTTCCCACCAAGAACTTAGGGTCCCAAGCCAACCTCACCTGCAAGTGGTGCACGGACCTGCCGATCAACGGACGAGGCTCTGGCAAACAAAATATCCCGAAAAGCGGCAATAGGCTCGCCACCTATTACGAAGGATCAAAACACTAGCGAAAAGTGGGCGTTTAATATGCCTCTGCCTACCCCTTCGGGAAAACAGGCGTGAGTCTATGAATGTATGTGTATGCTCCTTACAAAAATAATGTCAGACTTTGATAAATACGGCTTTCTTAGAGTTATCATAAGATCCTTCACGGTAACAGAAATAAGGATGTAGATTTCACTTTATTAGTAACTTGGTTTTGCCCGTGGATTCTCCAGCGCGTAATTTCACTAAAATTTAAGTAGGCATAGGTATAATATATTAGTTGTAGATAAGATAAACAATGTAGGTAAATATATTTGGTAAATTTTTTTCAAGTGTTACTTACATTAGAAACGGCATTTTTTTTTTAAATACCTTAGAGTATTTAACTAAGTATCTCATTTTTCGATCAAGGTCTATTCACTGATTTAGCAGTAATAACATTACAAAGTCACAGATATTCGCATTTCTACCAGTATTGATAATATTAAAACCAAATTACTTTAAATTCTTTAATATAAATAAACGTATGCTAATTCTGCTATCCACTGAAAGCTTATACCGGTTTCTAGACGAGAAAGCGATATAATCTTTGAGAAAGTTGGCATTTTATAGTCCTCGTAAAATCGCATACAATTATAATTTACTAGGTATATATGTACGTCCATTCGCCTGGCTAATGGCAATTGGAAAATGCAATGTTGCAATGTTCAACATTGTATATGACGTAAAATGAAGGATATATTTCATCATAAAGGCAATAATACGGTAACGGCAAAAGGCTCGGCCTCTATTACGTGGGACCTAAAAATTCATGGCGAAATGATAATAATAATACACCTCTGCTTACCCCTTCGGGGATACAGGTGTGAGTCTATATAAATAAATATATAAATGCATTCAAAATAGTTGTTTGTTACAGCAATATTCTGGGCTAGATGATGGCCACATTCTCAAAATTAACTTATTTTTTATTATTATAACCATTACTGCCCGGGAACTACATAAAATACCTTCTTAGTGCATCCTTGCGTTCCCCAAAGAATATACGTGAAATTTCAGCTTCTTGCGTCCAATAGTTTTGGCTGTGTATTGTCTGGCAGTTTGTTAGCAATATTTCTTTTTTTATAGACTCACGCCTGTATCCCCGAAAGGGTAAGCAGAGGCGTAATATTACACCCACATTTTGCCATGAATTTTTAAGTCCCACGTAATAGGGGGCAAGCCTATTGCCGTTACCGGGCACACTACCAGACTCCGTGCTGCTACTGAGAATCGAAAAAACTCAGTAACACTTTTGCCCGACCCGGGAAGTTCGATTCCCGGGGCCTCCGATCAGCAGTGGCGGCATTCGCGATTCACTGGACCACGGAGGCAGATATACAGATAATTTAGATAGCCATTGCAGCACTTAATCATATCTAGTAGCACTCGGATAGGATTTTACAATGGAGTCGTTCTATCGTTTATGGTCGCAATACTTCGTCGCAATAACACTCAAAATTCCAAGGAGGCATGCGAATTACGACATAAAAAGAAATAGCTAAACTGTTGGCTTGCCGTCTTATGCATTTGAAAAAATATTGTTAAGGGAGTTTGAGTAATTCTCCGATATATTTTGACCAAATCTATGTCTATGACTGCGAGGCATTCATTCTATACTATAAAATCAAAGATTTTTACCTAAATACATATTTTGTAATTAGCATACGGTTTTTTACCTAAATACGTGGTTACCTATATGAAAGCTTGATTCTATATTTCTTTATAACATTCACTGCCGTATTAATGTTTGTTACAAAAAGCATCGAGACACATACCTACAGCCTATTAAGATTATTGTCGTTGCTCAGACATATCAGAAACCTCAAAAAAATATTTAAAAAATGAGAAAAGATGAGAAACCTATGTATCGTACAAAATCGACCGGGGAAGTACTACTCTCTTACAGAAAATCGACGTAAAATAACAGTACCTAAACTGTAGCGTTTCGTTCGGTGAGTAAGAGTGCCGGAGGTCCAATCTCCTATTCCTTCCCCCTTATCCCACTCCTCCTCCTATCCCTTTTCCCAACCCTAAAGGGCGGCAACGCACATGTGACTCCTCTGGTGTTGCTTGTGTCCATAGGCGACGGTGTAATTGCTTACCATCAGGCAATCCGTCTGTTCGTTTGCCGCCTTTTACCATAAAAAAATTTAAAAATATTCATTTATTCTACCAAATACCTGCAATTACACGTTTACTGCTAACAGTAAAGGTGGATTATCGTTTTAACAATAGTGTATTTATAGTGGGTGCAATTGCGCTAATTGCTGCAAGCGGGTGAATCTGATTACAGCGAGATTATCTGCACGATGCACGTGAGATTCTTTGTGTGCACTCGCCGCGGAACTTAGGGTTGTCACCTGTTCGAATTCCTAGTTTTATTTAGGAGAGGGGCTTTGATTTACAAGCATGACACAATCAAACGTTCCGGACTCGACATGACTGAATTCTTACTGATATTATTGATGTCTTGGTCATATCGTAAAATTGCCCATCTAATAAAATGATTGAGCATTTCATGAAATTGTCGCAATTTATTAAAAGTATAATTATCGCTCGGCCATTTCATGATATGCGTTGGTCAGATTAATTATAACGCATCGTTTAACGATATAATTAACAATTCTATAGGATGGTCAATACGAATAATAGAATAATTATCATATATATCATTATATTATATATCTACATCATCGCAACGCCTACATTACTGAAACTAGAAGAAAATACATTTGGATAGCATAAACATTTTTATACACAGGCATACTAAAGAAGGAATTATTATTCCACTCATATGCGGATTCCAGAATTCCGAAACCAGAGGTTGAGTTGAGAATAAGCCTACTAAATAAACTTTCCCACAGTACTGTACTATATGACAGCCCTAGCGGTGCCGGTGTGAGATGGTAGCGAGTCACGGTTGAGATGCGTCGGCGCAGTACGGATGCAACGGTAAGGAACACTGCAGTCGCGATCATTACTGCATACTGCACATCATCTATGTACGTGATATCTATTCTACGGTTACACGAACCACGTCCGCTACAGAACTGTTAAGTAAATAATAAGTCGCACGTACCCTTGAGTACTACGTGAATAAATATACTTATTTACGTGCCCTTTTTACGGGATGGAAAACCCTAGTTACGAGTGTTCCTACAATGTAGGACCTGTAGGTATGGTGTACCATTCACAGGTTGAGATTGCACCTTCGTGGAGGGAGTAGGTATGTGTGACTCTCGAAACTTTCTCGGCCTACTCACTAAAAGCCACCGTGGTGTACTTGAATCACGTTAGTGGCGGGGTCACACGAATCTACCACAGCTTAATATGGGCATGAGACCCCACCGAGAAAATAATATGAGAATTTCAGAATTTATTTTCCTCTTTTGTATGACACTGATTGCCTCTCTGGTCTCGCGGCATAAATGTGCGCGTGGGATTGGTAGGTCTCGGGTTCGGTTCCCGGGTCGGGCAAAGTGTTATTGGGTTTTTCCGTTAGGAAATTCTCAGTAGCAGCACGAAGTCTGGTAATGTGCCCGGTACGGTAATAGGCTCGCCCCCTATTACGTGGGACTAAAATAAATCTGGCGAAAAGTGGGTGTAGCAATATACCTCTGCCTACCTCTTCGGGAATATAGGCGTGAGACTATGTATGTTTATATGTATGATACTGAACGAGACACAAATATCTAATACTTACTTTTCGTGGAACACACAACTTTTTGCTAGTACTTAAGTGTTGTGCTTGACATTGGCGGCGACCATTACGCCATCGATGCGATCATGTCTTATATTTAATTCAGTGATTTGACCGCTTATGACCTAATGTGCTGTACCTATTGGTTTAAATGACCGCCTCGCCAACTACACATGTGACTAACACATGTATTATAATTCGCCCGTGTGAGCTATTTACCTAAACTCAGGAATAACACGGACGACGCAGCAGAGGTAGGCCTCCCGCAAGGTGGACCGACGATCTGGTTAAGATCGCGGGAAGCGGTTGGATGCGGGCGGCTCAAAATCGGTCTGTGTGGAGAACCTTGGGGGAGGCCTATGCCCAGCAGTGGACGTCTCAGGCTGACATGATGAGATCTCTTGATCGTACGTCTCATTTTAATTTCTAGCTCTCAAACTATCGCCGTATCAAATTAAATCAAAGTTGTTTCATGAGTCTATATATGACTACATGTAAACTTAACAAGATACATACGTTCGAGCCACATTATATTAATAACTAAATTTATTTAAATATCTCAAATAAGTTCAGTAAACGTTAATATGTTTAGATAGGTATCGACTAAACATACCTACATTTATGATTAGGGAGATCTATCCAGAAATGGTGTGCAAACGAACCTTTGTCAACATTTCGCTACGCCCACATTTCTTTGCTCAATATCTTTCGAACCATACCTACTTTAGTGTTAAAATGTCGCTACAATTACCCCGTAGGCACAAACATTCCTACAAAGCATGGGAATAAGAATGGTATGCACCGCAGTATTGCTCCAGTGAGGTAAAGTAAAGCACGGAGCGGTGAACGCACCTTGCTGACCCTACACTATTGTGCTGTATGTACCGACAGCAACGTAACACAGTTAACGCTTTTAGTTAGTAAGTGTGAATTGGAGAATTTTATTTCGAACGGTTTTTGATCCGACTGTTTGATGTTTCTATTGTATTATGTCTTTTTGTTTAGTTAAAGAGTTAGATGCACAGTTCCTTTAACTGTAATACCAGTTCAACTAGTAAAATTATTCGCAAAAAATTTGAAATGTAAAGAATTTTGACATTTAGTTGCCAGGTTTACTTGTTAGTTTATATATTACGAGACGTCCCCATCGGCTTCGCCCGCGTCAATTATACATATGTATAATTGACTTCCTCTTGAATCATTCTATCTATTTAAAAAAATCGCATTAAAATCTGTTGCGTAGTTTTCAAGATTGAAGCATACATAGGGACAGACAGAAGACAGAATTTGTTTTATACTATTATATTAATATTATTTTATATAACAATCAAAAACCGGTTTCATGAATGCAAACTTTGGAAACAATCTGAACTCCATTGTAGAAGGTTTCCAAATTCAAAGATGAAACTTTTTCACAAAACATAACGTATACCTACGTAGATAAATACTCCATGGTGAGCAGTTACAATAATAAATTCATGTGTTGCAAAATACTTCTATTAAGTTTATAATTTTATTAAACAATACCTATAAACAAGCTTTTGATCAAATACGTAAAAATAGCGCCTGTATGCTGTTAACCGTTAAGGAATTTACTTTCTTAAATTTTCTCCACAAATGACAACGGTTAAGATAAGCTAAATAAAACTTGCAGAGTACCGTTTTATCTAAAAACGTAAATATATTTTTGTATTCTATCTCTATTTTAACAAATAAATTGAAGTGAATAACAACCTTATTTAAAATGACGCTTCACACTTCAACGTGTTCGTACGGTATTTTATTACACTAATATAATAGGTATTAGGTATCTGGGACTATCTTAACTGTAATATTGACGGGTAATTCGATTTCCTTGTTGTATGTCATAGATACGTATTGGGTATAATATATATTTTATGATTTTGTTTTTCGATAATACTTACGGGAAATTACATAACCCTGCTGAATGTTATAGGTATTTGGTGTTTATAAATGATTTTATTTTACGATAATACTGACGGGAAATTAGATTTCCTTGCTATCCCTACTCAGTTCTCTAAGTGCATACCTACCGGGAAAGTAATAACAGAGGCGGAGAACGAAATAATAAACGTGCTAGTACAACTCTATACATGAGTAATTGTACGTACTAGGTATACCATATTGCATCCGTGTAGCTATGGACTAACTGCTTAGCTTAGCTTTTTGCTTAGCTTAAATTAAATGCAAATGCATTTAATTTTGCCCGTTACGTGTGGAAAATATAAAAATCACGCTTTTCGTGTTTGGGGAGAAACTTCTTTCTTCGGAGGAACAAGGGGCTGTATTGGTCTAAAGTTGTAAAACCGATGTTAAAGATCAAAAGCTACACTACTTTTTGATGAAATCAAACTGCTCCGATTAAGAACTTTACAAACCTTCTAAACCATGTTCAGATTAAAGGTATTCGCATCGTCAAGTCTGTTGCGCCTCAAAACAAACAACGATCAACTGTTAAAAATCGAGTCACACCATCAAAACGCAGACAAACAACGCAGGTAAATAAAAATGATGGCCAAATAAACAGAACAAAAGCGTAACTGACACGAATGCAATTTTACCGGGTTACGACACACGGCACTTTGGTATTTGTCACACGCTCTCAACTTGTACGGAAACCACATTAATATTGAGATGTATAAATTACCTGTAAATATCCATTTACCACGTCATAATATCAAGCGTTTGAAATGACTGGTCATATTCATTGGTCTCGTATTATAAAGTGTTTATAGATTATCCTCAAGAATTCGGCGCCGAAGCGAACTCGTAAAAATTTCATTATACATCATAAAATGCCAATGTTAAACAAAATGCCATATTATTGGATAAACATTGAAAGCAAGTATGTCCTCCTACGAATAATTTTTCGATACAAATTCCGACAGGTTCGTTTTTGTTACGAGAATATTTCATCTGGTTTTTAAATTGAGCATCAAAGCATAAATGCACTAAAGTTGGCGCCACAATATGCTTAATTCATGACTAAATTGCTATAAAAATAATAAATTACTTTATTATTCGGCTGAATCCGCAATATTAACTATTTTGACTTAATTTTCCTGTCTATATAGGTATATTATTGTCATTTACATAAATCGCCAGACAAGTTTAAAAACAAAACACGACTTGGCGCCATTCTCACGCATATCATTAATCAGCAACGAAATGGAAGGAAAACTGTTGAGTTACATAAATGGACAGTCTTAGACATAATGATCTGTACAACTTTCTCATATTTGAAAGCTGCATAATATACAAACGGACCATTTTCAAACTTTTGTTTCTAACCAAGCACAACAAAGGCAAAGAACCAAAGCCATTCAGCCTAGTCTACGTATGTCAAATGTGACCATAAATTACATTTCTTTTTCTATTTTGGCAGATGGAGCACAGATAAAAAACGCAGTCACGTAACATGTCAAGCAAGCCTACCTTTGTCTTTGTCTTGGAAGTTTTTACTAAATGAACGGATGCTCAGCTTTGAAATTCAAATTGTATTCTGCGAACTCTCCGGACGGGGTAGTAAATAACAAATATTTATTCAATGCGCATGTTGTAATACTTATAATGGAAGTTATAACGCGGTGCTACAAATGTGTGAGAAGTTAAGAAAATTACACAGTAAAGTCAATACTTACTTGCGTAAGTGCAGTGTACTTTTAAAGAGCTTTATTTGCTGTGAGAGTTATTGTGCGAATAAAAAGATATCTTCTGTACCTATATATAAAATTCTTGCTTTACTGACTGACTGACAGACAACGCACAGCCAAAACTATTGGGTGGCTTAAAGTTGAAATTTGATATTTATGTCCCTTTGGTAGGGGTGGAAAAATCTGGATCCCAGAACATTCATATACGAGACAAATGCTAGTTATTATGACGTTAGGTAATATTTTTTTCTTTTAGTTTTTCACTCGTCGAAAACATTACCATACCAAATTATTTAGTCATATATCATTATAACTGTGTCCGAGAATCAAACTCACGATAAGCTGCGAAATGATCGCACTATGTATATAACGGAGAAGAAAAACTGATTGTCGCAAGCGTTGCTTCGAATGTAATATGTACATACCTATGCAGTTACATAAAAAAATGGCATATGAAAATATATTCATGTAAGTCCAGGTATTGTCATAATGCGCACATTATCATATTAATTCTGTACCGCGCACAATGTATTTGTATTTATGAATAAATTATTAGGTATTTGTTTACATTATATTACTACATACTCGAAGGCTTGTACAGTTACTTGCCACCGACAATGACTTGTCATCGTTCTTCTCTTCACTAAAGCTTATACATCCATACTAAGATCGCAGGGCCGATAGATAAGATTTTTATTTTGAAAGCTTTAAAGCGCCTGGTACAAAAACCGCCGCCAAAATGAGCCTGGCAGTATTATTTATGATTTTTTAATAATATTTTCTAAAACATACATAAAAATCAGCACTCTGAATTTAAAAGTTAGTTCGATTTTTAACTACCTCTAGCACCTCGTACCTACCGAAAAATTGGCCGTCGATCGAAGTTAGCAAGTATGTGTACACTCATATCAGATACTAACACTATAATTATTATGCTGTACATTTCGATTCTGAGAAAATAAGAAAGGTTTACCACTAGGTATAGCGATAGCGTTAAAATGATTCTCTAATTGAAATCCGTAGCAACATCACCATCACTATTACAAAGTGTTTTTAGTGTATTGATAATATTTTCTGACAAAAACTGTTGATAAAAATGTGTCAATATTTATTTATCTCCTAAAAAATTTCAAGTTACCTATAACACTTCTAATAACTTAGCTAGGTATTGTATTAGTCCTGCCATATAATTTAACTAATCAAATTTTACTCAACACACTATCATTATCAAATGATATTACTTATCAAGTATATTATCATCATAGGCCCCTTATATAAACTAGATTAGATCCCCTACTACCACTACGAGTCTTTCGAGAACATTATAGAGAACTCTCAGACACTCGTTCTTAGGTCTCCCCACGATGTTTTCCTTCACCGTTAAGCAAGCGATAATTAGAAATTTAATATACATTCAGCTTCGACAAGTTATTAGCGCGCGCAATGAGTCTAAAACCGAGACCCGCCTCATAGCTGCCTGTTTAACTACTGGAATATAAAACATGTATTTCTCTAGAGAAAATTAATATTACCTACTATAACTGCGAATAGCGGCGAAAGCCCAGTGGTGAACGTAACGGACTGCCGAGACAATGGTCTGCGGTTCGATCCCCAGTTACCCCGGGCACACACCTCTGACTTTTCGACGTTATGTGTGTATGAAAATAGGCCCGCCCCCTTTTACATTGGGACCGAAATATAACTGGCGAAGTGTGGGTGTGTAATACACCTCTGCCTACCCCTTCGGGAATAAAAGGCGTGAAGTTATGTTATGCTACTGTAACTGGAAAAATATTTGAACACGCTAGTGAGGTACTATCGGTCTATATAGGTACTATTATTGCTTAGAGTAGTAGCCAGGATCAAAGGCGGTGCTTCCAAAACACGATTTTTACTCAATAATACGTCATTGTATAATCATCAAATAACCATCCTCACACATGCAATCATACAAATGATATCGTCGATATCGGCATATCGATGCCAATGATGAGCTCATCTCACTTAGATAATAAGTAAAAATAGAATAATGTTCTCTCGGACACTACAAACATATCACATTACGGCTTATTATCGCTAATTAATTATTTGTAATTTAAATTATGGCCGTGGCCGTGTAACTTAATCTTTGATTTCTGTTTAATTATCTTCACCTGTTAGTAATTATGCGGTAAAACTAGTAAAATAATTTTAGAATGATATATTGTTTTTCTGTAACGTCATTGCAAGGGACATATTGTTTTGTACGTTCACTACTAGCATAGTATAAAAATTCTTATTTTACTATGCTACTAGGTACGAACATCGTAGTAAAATTTAAATGAAACAGTGCAAACTTCCACTCAGTCTAGCTCATTATCTAGTCAAATTTAAGCTTCCATAATATGTATATCCCATAAAGGTATAATCGTCCGTGTGGTGACGGATTAAGAATACGGAATGTCACCACCCCATATCATCCCATGGGTGTCGTAAGAGCCGACAGAGGGAGCATATTATGCAGAGAACAGCACTGTAAGAGAAGGAAAACTTGATACAAACCCTATACCAACCCGTTTGGCCAGCGTGGTATAGTAGGCCAATTCCTCCTTCCAAAGGAGAGGCCTAGTCCAGCAGTGGACTGTTAAAGGCTGATGATGATGATGATAAAGGTATAACTGTCATTAACAATTATTTCAATCATAAATATAAAATGTGGTTCTAGTAATTGAACTAAAGAATTAACTTTAAATCCCAAATCGTTAAACAAAAGCTCTCGACTTTAATACTAGAGTGACAAAAAAGAGATGGGTCTCATACTAACCATGTTTTATTCACGAACCTAAGCGAGAGAATATTTCCAACTCTTTCATACTCCTCAAATAAAGTACTCCTAATCAAATTCGCTGCATCTTCTGTTTCTTCGAAATGCCGATCCCCTTCAATTGACAGGAATTAAAACTTAATGTCTTCTGAACTAATTTTGTAGGTACCTAAGCTAATACGGTACAGGGTATGCAGTTGACAATATTTCCAAAAATATTTTAATCGAGTTTAATCAGCGTTCATACATGTCCCCGTAAACTTACGCCACAGGACGAAAGACTAGTTTACATACTTGCTAGAAACTTCTAATGGGTAATTTAGTGTGTACCAAGAAAACATTCCACTAGCATCATTAGGCATTTCATTACATTTCCACAGCCAGGTTCGTAATTAACATATTTTCGCGACTCACTCATATTGCATTCAATCATGTTTTAACATGTGCATATTAATTCTATCCTTTATTTCCCATCGCCGAACTTTCACTAACTTTGAATATTCATAAACACGACTCACGACAACGCGTAGCTTATTAAATAAAATGTCGTGAGTAAAAGCATGCAGACAAACAAAAGATGCTATCCCCTGCTTGAACAAGCGACTCTCGCACAAGCTGCTGCATTCTAATAGAAAAACTCTTAAGCATCTGACAGGCATAATAACCGGCCACTGTCCACTCAACAAGCACCTATTCAACATAGGCGTTACGGACAGCCCACTGTGCAGGGGCTGCATGGAAACCGAAGAAACACCCGCTCACGTCATTCTGCACTGCACAAGTGAGAGCAACCAACGGGCAAAGCTGCTGAACAACCCCAGAACCATGTGTGAGGCTTTGAACGACATCAGCCAACTAATGGCTTTCTGGAAGGAGCTAAGGTGGTATGAGTAGCCGGCGTCAATCAAAATCGCCACTTACGCACAATGGCCCAAATAAGTGGCTAATTGCGGAAAACCCACGACCAACTAGGATACTAGTACAAGAAAATGTCGTGAGAGGCTGATTACAGAAAAGTTTCTGAGAAGCAGGTTTGTATTATGTACCGAAAAACTTAGATGTTTGCTATAGATTACGATAAAGATTTTATAGATAAACTGAATGAAACGGTGAAATAATGTGATGTATAATTTTCATTTTAAGCTCTACGTTCGATATTCAACAGTTTTTTGGATGACAGTACAACTGTCGTTAATAAACAACAAACATCGATGTACTACATAATCTCTAGATGTAACCTACTTTATTGCCTGCACCATGCCTGATAGAAATGCAAACTAAGACCACCTATAATAGCGTAAAGAAATAATTCGCTATACCTTTCTATAGAAAACGCAAGGCTTCTATCAGATATTTCTTGTAATGTAAACAACTAATTTATCGACAAACACCTAAGGCCCAGTTTGCCCTCTGGATAAACATTATTTTCCGAATAAATCCAAATTTGGAACGAAATTTTATGAATTATCTGACATATAAAATTAGCAGGAACTTATCAAGGCGAGAAACTGGCCATTAGTCTTAGAAACTTTACTCAGTAACGTTTATCTAGCCGAAGACTGAAAAGTATATCAATAGCGGTACAGAAACATGAATGTAAAGAAAACCAAGAACAGCTACTTTATGAGAAATTCACAGTTAAACTGAGCCGTAAACGACTTACTGCGGCTGTGAGCGCGCTTGTTGACAAATTTAATTAGGCCACCCACACATACTTATTTGTATATAGACACAGCTAAACACATATGAATTGTTTTAAAGCCTTGTTAATTTATATAGAATTCTTGCGGTACTGACAGACTGACTGACGTATACAGCGCACAGCCGAAACTACTGGACGCTGGCAGCTGAAATTTGGTATATACATATGTTCCTTGGGTGGCACTAAGAGATGATGTTTGAAAGCTCGCACCCTAGGTGGCGGGCGGAGCCGTAGTAAAATCAGGTATTATATATATGTGTAATATATATAAATATGTAATGCAAAACTTACCTAATAATAAAGGACGCATTTTGTCGTTTCAGCTGTGCCGATTATCTGAAAAAATTAAGATAAAATTATTTCTTCTCCTTTCGCTTATATGCAGAATTTTCTACATTTCGTTTACCTGATTGTATTCTTACATGAAGTGTTTATAGTTTGATTTCATATGTGTTATTACAGTCATACAAGAGCTTATTTAGTACATGGACTTAATTTAAAAATCGGGGTTTAGTTCTAGCTTTATCTATGTTTTTAATTTACGTAGAGTTAGAATGCATGTTATAATCTTTAAAGCACTTAAATTGCCTCTAAAATTCGTTGAAAATATGGAAATAACTAACTACCTTTTTCAAAAGCTTCTTCTTAAGGAGTTCTAAATCGACAACTTCTGGTATTTTGGCTTTTTTATGTTTTGGGATCTATAGACTTTACTGCGTAACTTAACCTTACCTATGCTATAACAAAGATAGTACTAGTAATCATTTAAACCTTCGGTAAGTAATTGCCAATAATAATAATTACACATGATTCGTATTTCATGCGCGTTCAAGTAATATTTGTGTCATAATAACTATATTTCAACATAACAACAATACAAGGCCTGACAGCAAGGCCGTTAAGGACAAATATAGAATAAAAATATATGCTGTTTTACAAAGAAGATAGAAATCAATAATGTGTAAGTATATTTTCTTTACTCCTTCCTACGTGTATGCAGAGTGGAAAAACTGGAAAAGGTTATTATATTGGGATGGTCTGAATTTTGGAATTGGTTTGGCTCCAGGACCGAATCTGATCACATCAAAACCAGAGTTTCGATTTAAAACTGTCTTAGCTTGGTAAACGAGTATTTTTCGAACCTTTCCCAATATTAACTTTACAAAAGATATTCATTAGATATTTATTAGGTATATATTTATTTTTTAATAGTGTCGGTTCATTAAGCATTCAATATATTTTATGGCAAATTATGATAATTATAATTATCGATGGCGCTGATTAAATTATATTTTAATTAAATAAATCCTTACGTAACAACGACATTAATATAATAAACTACGCTGTATTATATTTTATTCACACACAACAAAAACATCGTATATAATTTAAAACATGTGCGAAATTGAAAACAACGAAGATGGATATTAATTAATATAATTTAAAACGAGTTATTAAAAATGGAAATCGGTGAAAAAAAGAATTACACGAAAATGAAGCTGACATTGACGAATGACTTATAAACCTGAGGAATTTTATTTTATTAAGTTTAAAAATTCTTTTTGACTAATCTTACGTGTTTTTTTACGTTGGTATTAATTACTCACATGAGAATGCTATGATTTATTGGCTAAGGTGATGGAATATGGCCTTGAACTTCTGTCAACCAAACGCCTAAAAGGCGCCAAATGTCGTGGTCGGTGACGTATTTAAAGGATATTTGTCCAGCCATTTAGACTGCCGTCTAGCCACTTGTATTGACATAATACAACTGAAAACATATTTCAGTTCAATGCTGTTTGTTATGTATTTATATTAACACTAGTTTCTGTAGCGGTGGGATCGCGGGCAGCGGATGGATGCGGGTGGCTCAAGATCGCTCTATGAGGAGAGCCTTGAGGCCTACGTTTAACACGTGGACGTCTTTCAGCTAATACGATGATAATTATATTTTATATAATTGTATTGTTTTAGAGAGAAAATTGATAAAGATGATAAACAGGTTGTAAAAAGACCCATAACGAAAACTGAAACCCCATATGATACCAATCATTACGAACATTTTTTACTTCAGCACCATACCTGGAAAATTGCTGGTTCAGGAGATATTGAGGCTCAAAGTTACTATGCAATTTTTGTAATTACTTAGGTTCAAAATCGATGCAATTACCATGCCAACTTGTTCTATGGATGTCCTATGCACCCATGGATAAGTAGGTTTTTCAAAAATTGTACGCGCACAATTTTATTTGCGGCTTAAGAAAAATTATTATTTGACAAAAACATATTTCCCAAGTTTAATTTTTTTTAGTATAACTTGGCATGATGTCCAAAACGAGTAGACTTCGGCTTGGTGATGGGTCTTGTGACATGTATTTTATGCATTTAGGTAAATTAGGATAGAATATCTCTTGTGTAAGAAAGTTTAAAAGGTGAAGTTTCTCTTGAACACAACTATGAATCATATTTTAAAGAAATGCGCTATCCCGATAACCAACCCCTGGCGTTCAAAGCCTTGTGTAAAAGCTAGTGATTTTATAATAAACTTATATAAAGATGTTGATTATTATATGCATTTATGAACATTTTCCACACAAATAGAAATGCCACAACGAACAATATGTGGATTAGGTCTAAAATAATCTAAAAGATAAAGACTAATTTGTTTTAAAGATAAATACTGGTATAGAAATACACCGTATCCTTTGTTATCTGTTCACGTATCCGACTTTTACTTATTGATTCAGATAACTTCCAACTTGTTGCGCTAGGTTAAGTCGGTGTAAAGCACTCTCTACACGGTCCATAATGTTTAAAAGGAATGCGATAAGATAAAAACGATGTTTCTTTGCGTGAAAGTGGATATCCATAGTTGGGAAACAGGCAGCTAGCTATGTATATATAGGTCGCTGCAAACTTTATGCATAGTCCGAATCTAGGTACCAGTCGCCGGGTAATTTATCATTATCATCAGCCCTGTCCTCTGCTGGGAAAGTACGAGTAAGTGGATTTTACAAGTGTTTCGAGAACATTATGTAGAACTGTCAGACATAAATAGGCAAGAATTTAAATTAATAAAATAAATTAATTTGTATAAAGTTTTCATATTCATCAGCTAACCTAACCCCGGTTCCATCCAATTTGGTCGCCTTGAAGGCCAGGCTCCAAACTGTCGTTTAAATAACTCAAACCAAAAAGGTCATCATGTTCCATGGCCAAGTCTACAGATGAGAGCAAGACAGAGTCTAACAGACTGAGGGTCTCAAATTCCCTACGGCGCGCGCCACTGATTTTTGACGTTGCGTGTGTATTAAATTTTGTTAATAAAATTATTGTCGATCGCTATAGATGCCGGCAAACTTCTTGAACACTACCATAGACCAATAAGATGCGCAGGAGACATTTTTGTACGTAAAATTGCTACTGCGCAGCTCTTTTGGTCTATGGTAGTGCTCAAGAAGTATGCCGGCGTCTATAAACGGTGAAGGACAACATCTTAATGCAACCTGCATGTTTAAGTGTCCTCCATATTATTCTCGGAAAACATGTGAAGTATGCCAACCCTCACTTGGTCGGCGTGATGGACTATGGTCTAAACTTTCTTATAATGAGGAGAGGACTATGTTAAGCAGTGGGTCAGATTAAAAATAATTCTAATAATCTGTATATAAAATCCTTGCGTTACTGACTGACTGACAGACAAGCTACAGCCAAAACTATTGGGCACAAGAAGCTGAAATTTGGCATGCATATTCTCTGAGGACCGTAGGGGTGCACTTAGAAGGGATTGCCCGAAATAACCACGGGAACGGGCAAAACGGATAAATTAAAAAAGATTGCGGGCGTAGCCGTGGGCATCCTCTAGTAAAAGATATTTGGGGAGTAACATCATAATAAATGTCATGGACCTTTCATAGACCAACGACTTCAAATGCTTTATGATGCATGGAATGATATGACTTTTTCTGATTGATCACCTATCTATAACCGTGACGAATCGATCGGTTCGTGCGAGCGGCACCTTAGCAAAAGCTCTAAATATTAATTAAGATGTTAATACAAGGTTTTTGAAGACGTTACATCAAGGTCGTTAGTCGTTATGTCGCGTCAAACTTTTTGCTCGTTGGTAATTGAATAAAAGTATATCGCAACTTAGGTATGCACTTGATCGAGCATTAAGTTCGCCTTTAACTCTACCTTTATGAAAACAGAACAAACTTGTGCGTTCAAATAACAATTTTTATCACGTTATGAATAAATAAATAAATACACACCACCAAGCATAATTAAGTTCCACGAACCTTCTCAACGATTTTAAAATAAAATAAAGCCTTCGGTCACGGTCAGAGGAAACGTCCTAAGTCACATACCTTGTCGAAGCTTCACACGTTCACAAATATGTGACTAATTTGTCCCACACTCAACAAAAACGTATTGAAAACATAAAAAATATGTTAGATTTGCTTACAATCGCTCAAGTATGCGAAAAAACTTCGTCTTCATTTAAATGCTGTAAAGATATTACATTTAATATTTTCTATGTTGCCAGCATATTATTGTAAATAGATAGGCATGAAGTTTAAATTTCGAATAGAATTACTAAGTATACACGTCACTTACTTTATTACTTATTTAATTTAATCTAAACATTTGTTATTCCACGTGGATGTGGATGGCATTAGTGATTTTAACCTTCGCACGTATTTTATAATATAACTAAAACTTTAAATATATCATACATTTTCTCGCATAATTAACCACTAACATATTTTTATTTCTATAAATAACCCTGTAACTGTCAAAAATGCTTCAATATTTTTAAAGCAGAAAGTAGGTCGTGTGTATTAAAAAATGAACGATTTATATTTAACTCGAAACGATTACGTGACGGGCATAAATAAGCGATTTAATTCCGAATTGATAAAGGCTAAAGCATAAAGGCAGGGCCCGTTAAACCGCGCACAAGTCACAACAAAGAAAGGTCTGACCTACATTCTACATTCCTGTAAATGTCAACGGCCTTAAAATAGCTACTTACGTTTATGTTTGTACTGGCACTAATTAAAAAAATAAAATATTTATAAGTAAACTTATTTTTTTTAATTTAAACGTCAAAATAGCGCGGGAAGCGTGCGGCTGCGCGGGCGCCGGCTCGATAGAGAATGACGTGCCCGGAAGCTGGCTCGTCGCGTTTATATCTAGACATTAAACAGTTATGTTTGAAGAAGCCTCAGCAAGTATAGAGCCGGCAACGTGGTGCCGTATGCCGTATTTTGGATTAAAAGTACTGTTGAAATTGTTAATGGTGGTTTTTGCTGTGTAATGAGAAAATATTTTAATAAATTTGGTACTATCACCATTTTACTTAATTGCTGACTATTTATTTGTACCTCTAAATACATTAAAATGTAATCAATTTAACTATTGAAGATCATGTCGCAAAATTGAGAATAGTCAATAGAACCTGTAAATGTCAGGTAGCTAGGTCTTTACAACGTTTATTTTATTGACCTCAAAAATAAGGTGTTACTGAGTAAATATTTCTAATCAATTAGTAAAAGATTTTAGCAACGATTTAGGTGGTGATTTGGACTAAAATGGTTCTTTTACACTATGTCCGACGATTCATGGAAGAGATTTTGTAATCCCTGATTCTAAAAGTATTTAAACAAACTGCTTATATTTCTAAAAAGGCACCTAACGGAATCCTGAACAATACAATAGACAAGTAAACATAGTTTCTTTCGCATTTAAACATATGAAAGTTAGCACGAAAATAATGTTTTGATGAAGAAAACGTATAAGCAGCCTGTGTCGGGAGACGGACTGACATAATTTTGGACGTGGTGAAACCACTTATGTTTATTAATGGTCTATTGTATTAATGGTCCATGTAGAAGGACGAAAAGGGAGAGAACGGCTAAGGAAAAGATAGATGGACTGTGTGAGGATGGACATGAAAGAGAAAGGGGTAAACGATCGGATCACTGGTGACAGAAGTATGGAAGCGAAGGACATGCTGCGCTGACCCCAAATAAATTGGGACCAGGGCAAGACAATGATGATGTATTAATGGTCCTCTTCTAGTTTACTGCGGTCAGCTATGAAGAAGGATTTATTATTAAGATTATATAGGTAGGAGGGCTCACTTTTTCATCATGAATAGACCAGCTCGACCGGGAAGTTACTACCCTCTCACGGAACATCGAAGTAAAGTAGGTACATAAACTATTCCATTTTGTTTGGTGTTGCCTTGGATGGGTGGCATTTATATCGGAGCGGTCGTTCCCGGTTCTCGTCTCAGTACTAGAACCGAACTCAAGCACTTGAGTGGGCTACATCATCATCAGCCCTTTATACTGTCCCACTGCTGGGCACGGGCCTCTTCTCATTATTGGAAGGGTAAGGCCATAGTCCACCACGCTGGCCAAGTGCGGGTTGGCAGACTTCACATGTCTTTTGAGAACATTATGGAGAACACTCAGACATGCAGGATTCCTCACGATGTTGTCCTTCACCGTTTAGCAAGCGATAATTGACAATTTAATACGCACTTAACTCCGAAAAGTCATTGGTGCGTGTCGTATATTCGAACCCAAGACCCTCTGCGTAGCAGTCTGTCGGTCTATCCACTCAGCTATCGCTGCCTTTTATTGGCTACATTCACACGCAAAACAAAGATTTCGTTCGGTGCGTGAAAGTACCCGTGACGTGATCCCCTTTTCATCCTCTTGATGTCACTCCTCCTACTATTCCTTTTCCCAATACTTTTTTACAATCCTCGCAATAGGCAACGACTTGAGCCATGTCTTTAGGGGGGGGGGGGGTTTACTATTACCATCCAGTGGGCCACTAGCTTGTCTGTCTATTGTTTTGTTATTTATTTTTTTTGCTCTAGGCAGTCTATTTCGTATCGTATTTTAATATTTAATCTAAAAACTTGTGAGGAAATATCTCATCCGCGTAATCACTCAATGACTCAATCTTATAATTTAAATTATGTTTCTTATTTTTACAATGAAACATTATGATAATAGTTAATCAACATAATCAATAAAACGTATCTATTGGATGACTTGCAAATTTTCTTATGCTTATCAAATATAAAAATAATCATTTGGGAAACAATCACTTAATTCTTCTTAAAAATTATATTATCTCCGAGTAAAGAACTAAAAAAAATGCAAAGTCATTCTTCGACATTGTTGTTACACCTATAAGTAACCTTATTAATGAACCTAATAAATAAAATAAAATAAAATAAAATAAGTAATTTATATCAGTATTCAAACAAGTTATGTTTCTTAAAAATATTGGGAGTATATTTATTTGATAATGCAAAGCTTCAAAGAATAGACTACACTGAAATGTCAACTGTGTTACAACATTAGCTTTTCTACAGAGCGACTGCATGCCGGGGCAAGAGAAAATTAACATTTGATTCAATGATATATTGAAAATATAATTGAAAATTACACGCCGTAGGCTAGAACCCGAGACCTTCCGAATAACAATCTGTTGGTATCTTCACCACACCATCGAAGCTTATCAAAGCTTCTGTACCTATCGGAATAAAATTGCAAAGCACATACAAATCTCACAAATCTGAAAAAATACAGATTAAGTTAAATATTTTTGCGAGACACAAAACACGTCTTATTATCTCTGGGTATTACAGAATTACGTACCTATCTATAAGAATTCAAACTATAATTTTGAATAGCCTCGAAAAAATAAAAGACATATTTTATAATTGTTTTTCTCAATACGAATACAGATTAAGTATAACAAACATCATCTTACTCAGTAGTTGCAACAAACATAAAAAAATACTGTACAGAATGCAATATAAAATGATTGCCCTGTCTATACGTTGTGTAGACTACTCCGTCCCGGGATATCGAGCACGCGAAACCGATAAACGCAACAAAAGAAATCGCCGGTAGTAGAAAGGTCTGAGAAATTAAGCGCCACTAAACATCAGTTAAGCGATAGCGCTATATATTGCTATATTTATATATAGCAGCCGTCAAACCGCTTAAGCAATTTGAATTCTCGGCGTTTACTTTTATGGAGAAAAACATGGTATAGATAGATAAATGAATGTCTTTTTTTGTTTCTTTGACGTTGACCTGAAATTAATGTTTAATTTTACAAATAATTAATAATTACGTTCCTATCGTAAATTGTAGCGATGTGATTTTTTTTGACCTAAATCGAAAAGAGCATTATTGCAGTTATTATATTGATGTAACGGGTTTCAAAATTCTCAATCAATATTGAACACCATACGTGGTCACGAGATATATGACAGTCACCCGTGGCCACTGGTGTCGTGTAACCCATGACAAATCTTTAAATAAATGCTTGACCTTTATTTTATTACGCGATCGCGATTGAAACAGTCAGTTACATAAATATAAGCATGTCTACTAATCGTGGAAATTTGGAAGCAGTTGTAGATCATCTGGGGGAAGGGCGAGGGGGATTGTCAGACTCTTACTGACTAAAAACCAACCCGTGTTCCTCATGTACCCGTGTGTCGGAGGGTCGGGTATGGCCGAAGCATTCGTCGCTACCCCCCGAAGGGTATTGGCCCGACAGATGGTCAGGCGGGCCCCGAACAAAACCCCTTTGGCGGCGGATGAAGGTGTTGGGTTCCGTCGCCAAAACACCCAGCGGCCGCAGAGGATAGGGAGGACGTCATCCTGGCAACACCGCATCTCCTCTTCCTCTTCGACCCCACCGCGACGCAACAATGGTGCACCCCCATTTGGTCGCGGGAGATAGAGCGCGCGGCAACGCAACACCGACATGCCTTTCCTCGCGCGACCGCGCAAACGACTGCGAGGGACAGACAGAACTGTCCCCCGCACCCGCACCTTTGGACGCGTCCTGCGGAGACCCCTCCAAGCCCACACGGAGCGTCCACTCCCGGGATCTCTCTTAGCTTCAGCGCGGGTGTCCAAGCCACGGTTACTGAGCCCCCCCACCACGACAAGGTTGAGATCCCACGGAGGGGGATCATACTAATGCCTACCCTGTAGTACTAGCGTAGTTCGCTGTTGAATATAGGCCTTTCCAAGCTAATAAATATAAATAAGTAGGTAAGTACTGTTTAAATTAATTCAATATGTTCTCAATGTTTATAAAGAAAGATTATCTTTTAAACGGAAGGCTTTTAATAAAATCAAGGACTGGGTCAGTAAGTCAAACAAGATCTTGATAAGACTATAAAGTTCGAGCATCGGATTTGCTTCTGCGAGAAATAAGGTTACGTATCTTATCTGACTTTATATTGACGGAAAGGGACCAAGGGATTTGCGAGGCGTTTGAAATGTTTGTATTTTTTGCTGTTACCGGGCACATCACCAGACTTCGTGCTGCTACTGAAAATTTGGGAAAACCCAGTAACACTTTGCCCGACCCGGGAATCGAACCCGGGACCTCCGATCAGCAGTCGCATACGCTATCCACTGGACCACGGAGGTAGTCAAGTAATTTAAAGTAATTTATGCAATTAGTTAATCATGTCAAGTGTAAATTTATGCAGTACCTACCTGGCTAGATTAATGTCACAGTAGAAAGACATACAGTAGTTTGACGCCTTTGATCTCGTAGAAAAAGCCGACAACGTCTAGACAAGGGTAAGGAGGCTAGGGCTGCCACATGCAAAAAATACCTACTTATTCAAACATCGTCTATTTATTTTAGAAAATATTACAATTGCTACGCTACATGAATATTATAGTGTAAATCACTTATCTATACATATAAATACATACATCTATACACATAAATAAAATTGGAGTGTCTGTTTTTAATATTAAAATAACCGCTTTTTACTAAATGCATATGGATGTACTAGATGATGCCCGCGGTTACACCCGCGTTATTTAAGGCGACTGCTCCGCTCCCGTGGCTCATAGCGTGATGTTATAAGGCCTATAGGCTTCCTCGACAAATGACCTACACTGAAAGAATTTTTAAAATCGGACTGGTAGTTCCTGAGATTAGCGCGCTCCACCAAACAAACAAACAAAATCTTAAGCTTTACATATTAGTGATACTCGGTACATAATACATATACCGAACATACATTTTTTACCATTTTTGTCTGTCTGTCTGTCTGTTTGTTTTCACTAATCTCTGGAACGGCTGGACCGATTTTGACGAGACGTTGACTAGCGGACAGCTGATGTACCAGGGAGTAATTTAGGCTACAAATTAACCGGGTACGCGAAGTAGTTCCCTCAGGACGCGGGTGAAACCGTGGGAAACAGCTAGTTTATTATATTACAATAATTAACGATAAATAATTATTATACAACAGTTTGCATTTTTCGTGCGGTGACAGATTTGCATACAAACTGTAAGTCAGCACCTATTTCATCCCGCAGGTGTCGTGGGAGCCGGTTAAGAATATAAAGCATTTTTCAGATATCGTTATCGTACAAACCATGTTAAAATAAAGCGATTGACATAGCGGTGCCGGTGGTTTAATGGACGGGTAACCATGGCATCAACTTGTAGAGCTTATGTTATCGATATGAAGTATTTTGCAGATATTTTTTGTGCAAACTACGTTAAGGTAAAGCAATAGACATCACGGTCATTTTATGGATGGGTGACCGGGCTATGAGATTACGGATTACATGCGTGGGGTTTATAAAAGGGGCCAAAAATATGGTTATTTTCGAGCTACGATGCGCCGTTACCAAGATACATAATAATATGTGATAGGTACTTAGCTAATACGTAGGTACTAGGTACTTATTGCATGAAATTAAAATCACACTTGAATCGAATATTACCTTACAACGCATATTTTCATACGTCTGCCATGTTGTTTACGTACAATGATTACTACTTTATTCTTTGATTTGGCCAGACATGAGATATTGTAAAACGTTAGTAGATTAGTAGGAACGTGCACATTATTTTAAGTGGTTATAGGTACATACATTTCAAAATAATATAAATAATTATAATTAATGAAATTTTCTTTTTTGGTATATGTAAATTGATGAAATCGCAGATTTTTTAAACCTTATTTTTTATTTATATCCTTTAACAGCATAAATAATGTTAATGTCTCACAGCACAAGTCGTATGCACCATCTTAATTAATATTCATAAGCAAATAAATAAGTAACGAACAAAAAACAAGCACGTGCCAGCCCCCAAAAACATGTACCTAGTTACGAACTAAGGCGATATACGTAACTAGGTATCGCTCTTCCCGCGTCTCACCTCTTGCCCCCCGCACGATTGACCCGTCTAGACGCGTTCGTCGAACGACTGTATGGATTATTAGACTGTGTTAATGTCTAGTTCACCTATACATTTTTATTGTATTTTCCTAAATATAGTATCCCACTGCTTGATATACATAATAATATATAGATCGATTCACCATCGTTTTCGGGGTCTGCCTCTATTCCGCCGTCCGATGTGTGGATGCATTGTATAAATGCCCTCCAAATCACGGTAGCTCTGAATTAAATGTCACACAAGCGGTTACCTATCCATATAGCGAACTCCATGAACGTTACTTAACTTTCCTATTGCTATTACGAACGGAAAGTCATGTCACGCTGTTAGCGATGCTAAGATTCTAACTAGCGACTCTAGCGGCGAATTTGGAAGTTGTCCGGGTACGACACTTTTGGCAGCTCAATACATTTAGCACTATAACCTCGAAGCAAAGTTGTATTGAAAGCTGTCAAAAGTGTCGTACCCGTCCGGGTACGCCTTTCAACTTCAACTTCAACTTCCAAATTCGCCGCTAGAGGCGCGCGGATAATCTTTGCATCGCTAATGAGCGCTACAGTATAGGTACGACAAAATATAGGCAGATAAAGGCCTTTAAATTATTTATGAAATACTAGCATTGTCTGTTATTTTGACAGCTGAATTGTAATTTCAAGGTCCAAGTCAAGGAGCAATTATTGTATTGCTCCTTGGTCCAAGTATCGTAAATTATGACGAGCGTATGATTTAATCTGAAGACAGTAAGCCTCAATAGTCTATCAAGATGAAGTCATGATACTTTCTGTTTAGCTCTTAAGATAAAGAAAACCTTGTAACACGAGTAAAAGCTAACGCAAAATACTTGCGTTACTGAAAAAACGGCTAAATTAAAAAATCTTGTGTGTAACTGCGGACATCTCCTAATCATCTCTCATGGCAAATAAAATAGATCACAGGCTTTAACGTAAAGCTTCTTTTTTATGTAAAGACATAAGTATGTCCGAATCTTTTATAATTGTAGTCACATATTCTCTACTCTGTCTACCTACTCGATATCAGAACCTCCTAAACATAATTAAATTGACAAGTTTATCAAGCAAACCTTCTACAGCAGGTATGAAATAATACACTGTCCGCGGCTTATCGCGTAACATATCAATAAAAGTATACGTTTTTCAAAACCAGATAACAATAAAATATGACTTACCAAACGTCATACAAATTTTCATCCCGTGTCTTAGCCCTTTATGAGTTTTGACACTTCTCGAGGACATCAGTCTTTCGGTGACCACACAGTGTATTTTTTTTATTTCTTTTTTAGACTCACGCCTGTATCCCCGAAGGGGAAGGCAGAGGTGTAATATTACACCTACATTTCGCCATGAATTGTTAGGTCCCACGTAATAGGGGGCGAGCCTATTGCCGTAACCACGCACATCCCCAGACTCCGTGCTGCTACTGAGAATTCGGAAAAACCCAGTAACACTTTTGCCCGACCCGGGAATCGAACCCGGGACCTCAGATCAGCAGTCGCATACGCTATCCACTGGACCACGGAGGCAGTCAGCAGAAACAGCTAGTGTAACCCATACCGAAACGTTGGAGAAAATATAGCGTGTCCACATGCCTCGTAAGCTGATGCCAACTATCAAAAAACGCAAGATAGAGTATCTCGGCCACGTGCTCAGACACGATAGATACGGGCTGCTATAATTGATAATGATGGGCTAGGTAGAGGGGAAGAGACGCGCTGGACACAGGAGGAAGTCGTGGCTGCGGAATATTCGGGAATGAAGAGGCACCAGAAGAAGAAGAATTAGTATAAAAGTACATTATGTTTGACCCCAGATCTTCGGATCATTCTCACTAGTTCCACCAGCAATTAGTTCCATGGAACTAGTGAGACTTTTTCTCAGTAGTTCCACCGTAGCCATTAAGTCCATGGAACTACTGAGAAAAAAAAGTCAACTAATCGCTGGTGGAACTAGTGAGAATGATCCGGATCTTCAACTATCACTATGTTAAATATAATTAAAGTCGGTTTAGTATTTTAGCCGTAGAGGCACAAAAGCCATACTTTAATTCTTTGGCATTGGGCTATTACATTGGGAGTATGGGGACTGAAACATAACTGGTAAAGTGTGGGTGTGCAATACACCTCTACCTACCCCATCGGGGATATAGGCGTAAAGTTATGTTATGTTATAAGGCATAGATAATACTAACAATTCAATACATTTCCTTAGATCTTATGTAACTGTGCAGCGGTCACTCGTATGCACATATTTTTATTCAAAGCTTGACGCGTGTATGGCACTTGACTTACCGGAAGACATATCTGCATATTAATGCTTAATACTTAGAAAATACATCATAAAAGCTGTCTAAACAATAATTATTAACCGCAATGTACAAATTATTATAAAGCACTGAATAATTGAAAGCCTTTGGAACGTTTTTAAAACTTCAAGCGGACATTAACGGATAGAAACTGAACTCTTGACCTCCCAATGGACAGTTAGACACTTTAAGCATTAATCTACTGTCGCTGTTCAGTACCATTTGTATTGAAATTCAATTTATACATTTAATTTATCGCCGCTTATTGCATTAAACAGGGTGACAGGTAATTCGACCTATTCCTTGTAGGAATGATCTTAAATATAACCAAATGGTCATTTGTAACAAATTAACCCACGTTGACCAAACTGAGCGGTTTCTGACATTGCTTGAAGATTTGCGAGCTTTGAAGATTTATTTGAACTTTTTTACATTGTCATCGAATTACCTAAGAAGTAATAAAAAAACTATTCAAGGTTTTTTTCAGGATTCCAAATTTATGCTTACTGGCAAGCTTGTTAACTACTTAGCAATTAAGCTACATACTTTCTTTCCTTTTTTTATAATACTGATAGGTACCCTTTGTAAAGATATCCATAAAGGAATTGAAAAACGATAATAATGAAAATATCCACGTTTTGTTAAAAAAATATTCTTTTTTCTGTCGCTAATTTGCGCCTTTTGCATAAAAGTAGTCATGAATATGAAAACGGTAATTTTGCATGCAAAAAGCAAATATGTTTTCAAGAGACAATTTTGTGCAGCATATTCAAACTTCGCTTAAAATTATATAGCGTTATGGTGAGTGCTTTTGATCTATCGTCGTTATTTGTATAGCAATTGTGTCTGAAAGCGAAAGCGAAAGTGCAAGGAAAACAAACGCTTATGAATGTAATTTTAGAATAGTGATGTATGACTCATCGTTATTTTAAATGTTTCTATGGTATCTCGTCGCTCTGAACTTACAAACCACCGATACATATCTTCTTTCTCTATTCTTATTAACGGCCATTTTCAATATTCGATCCATACATAGATTTTGAGATTCGAGATTCGTGTTTGACATATTTTGTATGGAGCTTATGTCAAAAACAAATCTAAAATCTACAGATCTATCTATAGATTGAATATTGAATACCGTAGTAAGTCAACTCGTTCATCGTACCTACAGCTTTTCGAAGTTCACTACTGGACATACCTACCCTTCCTCCATACCTCCTCTTTCCTTCCATATCCTCTCCTAATTATGTGTCATTAGTAAGATTTGGCCTACTATAAGTATATACCACCCGGCCAGATGGGTCGGTATACGATGTAATGTCGAGTTGCCCGTCTATTCCTCGCGATAAAATAGTATATTTTTTTTAGTCGTCTCTTACAACAGCAACGGAAACTAAATGGGGTAAAACTTCTTTTTTATCCATCACTACACGAAGATGACAATTCGCTCACCAATAACACGAGTATATTCTGTCCTAATCGAAAGTAGTATCCAGACACAAAACAACAATTTGTGGGTCGCACAAATTGTTGTTTGATCCTTTTTGGGAATCTCATCCACAATACTCGACGACATGTTAAACAGCGAAGAGAATATTATATATTCTTCTTTAGCATTTTGCTTTCTACCAAATTCATTATTTAAAACTTGATCAGATTGGAAACAATATATTATTTCTACTTTCTACAAACATTCATCACTCCTCGCAACTATTGTATGTTATGAATACACTAGACTTTTCCCGCGGATTCACCTGCGTGCTATAATTATGCTATCATAACAAAAAGTAGCTATTGTGTTATTCTTATGTACGGTCGAACAACGTCCCGCTAGACCACCATAAGGGCGAGAATCGCTCAGCAAGAAATCGTCGCTTCCAGTCTACTTTACACGCACATTGACACTCGTATACAAAACCAGTATCTAGTGTGCCTCGACTCTATGAGCAAGCCAAGGGATTTTTTTTCAAACTGGTCCAGCGCTGACTTGTTTGATTGTACTTATAAGCTATATTACTGCAACAGTTTCACCAAAATTCCTCCGTGGCCCCGTGGATAGTGTATGCGTCTGCTAAGCGATGAAGCGGGAGCGGGTTCGATTCCCGGGTCGGGCAAAAGTGTTACTGAGTAAAATTTGTTCAGCAGTTTTGTTAGTTAAAATTCTATACATCCACACATTCATGCATCTTCACAAATATTCACAATTATCATAGAAGTATGATTGTTCTGTGTATGCATAGATAACGTAACAATCCAACCATCTGTGATAATAATGACCTAAATTAGAACAAGACCTTCTTGTATTTCGAAATGATTTAAAGGTATTCGAATAAATTTATTTGTACAACAAAGCAAACAGTTAAAATAAACATGCATGTTGTCCAAGATGTGAATGTAGGCCGCGTATATCAGGTCCAAGAAAGTTTTATCTGATTTAAAACCCGATCCTCGATGCGACCTCGGATTAAAATATATTAAACTCAATTTCTTTCCGGACAAATGATTATTTTTGTGCCGTTATAAATAAATATTATAAGGACTTCATGTCCATGGCAATTTTGTTAGACTTTAAGGAATACTGTGGTAAGCTTTGTAGCGAGACCAACAGTTGCTAGGTAAGGGGTAGCCCACAGAGCTCCAACAACTTTGAAATAGGGTTCGTATTCAATTGTTAATTATCGTTTCATTCGAATGAAAACATTGTCAAGAAACCTACATGCCTGGTTGTTCCACAAAATGTTTTTAGTAAAAAAAACCGGCCAAGTGCGTGTCGGGCCACGCGCAATGTAGGGTTCCGTAGTTGCCCATAATGACTTGCTACAAAGGGTATTAAAGTACAACAAATCCGACTGTTTATTTTGCTGAAAAAATAATTTTAGTAACACTATTATAAGAACCTAAGTTTTGTTTAGAAAAATACTAGGTATGCATCCAGTTATGTATTGTAAACATAAAATGTGGTTTCCAAGATATACTACTACTACACATACGTAGTACCGTAGTACATTACATACCAAAGTACGTATATCTTTAAGATGAAGCCAGCGCGCCCAATGTAAACTCACAGAAATAGGTATTTATAAGTTAACCGACGATTACTCGTAAACTAGTGATATCTACTTAGCCGTGATAGTTTTCCTTTTAAATTCGTTATATGTACTACATTTGTGATTTTTTTCACCTCTTTCAAATTAATAGTTTAGCCGATAGTGCGGGGGGACACTTGAGTCTAACAATTTTTTCCACTTCAAAGCTTGATATTTGACAAACCAATCACTTGATCGAAAAATGATTTGAGAAAACTAATAATATTTTTTTAAAACCTATCCAATGATACCCCACATGATGGGGTACTCAACCAAAAAAAAATTCAACCCCACTATATATGTATGAGAGATACCCTTAAAAAAAATATTTTCCTAAATTTTATTCTACAGTTTTGTTGCAATATTTTACGTCTATATTCATGTCAAATATCAGCTTTCTAGCACCAGGCGTCTTTGAGCTAGGCTGCGGACGGACAGACGGACGGACATGACGAAACTATAAGGGTTCCTAGTGGACTACGGAACCCTAAAAATAAGAAAAATAATACGTTTTTGAAAGGCATGTGCAATCTGCCAAACCTCAGTGGTCTAGCGTAGCGGAAGAGGTCCTGGCTCAACAGTGGGACGGTTTAAAAGGCCTGATATAATATGTTTATAAGGGCTGATACACGTGACAAGTTCATCATAAAATAAGCACAAGTCATTCATAGTTTTTTTATATGTAGCTCTGTACTTTGTAGTGACACGAACTTATGTCAATTCTAAAGGTGCAATTTGCTACATTGCGACCCGACCAATCGCAGCCGCACGATGAAGATGATAATATATATAATACTTGCTCCTTGTACAATTTTGTATATAATTATATTAAAAAATATATATTTTTTTCGTTTGGTGTGCATAGTAAACTTATACTGGTAAGAATTATAGCCAGTAAAGAAAGTAAAGTGCATTCGTTAAAGGCGCCAGCGCGACCGGATATAATATCAACCTCTCGCATAATAAAGGCAAAATGTATTGTTTTAGACTTGTATATTTAAATGGCGAACCTAATGCTAAACTCCTCAGTGAAAAGATATTCTTATATCCGGTTTTTTTAACTAGTATATCGATGCTTATATCTTACTAGAGGATGCCAACAGGACCGCATGCACATTTTATTTCAATACCCATCCTTAAGGAAATCCCTTTTAGTCTCTTACATTTTCGCCAAGGAACATACATGTCAAAGTTCTGCTTCTTTGACGTGTGCGTTGTCTGTATATCTGTGAGAAACGCAAGAATTTTATTTAAACAGTAGATTGACAGAGCTTTCTTAAATATGTTGCTTAGAAACACCTTATTTAAAAGGCCTTCTCTGAGAAATATTACTCTGTAAATAATCATTTAAAACATCCAATTTCAAAAAGCCTGAAGAGTTTACGGTTTGGTCAGTTGCTAGAGTTAGAGACGATGAAAGTATCAAGTTAAAAAGCACGGCGTGCACGACTGTCTTTTCCAAGAATGGTTGATTAAATTCATGATCATCGCTCACTCTCTATAGGTAGATAAAGGCCTTTAAATTATTTATGAAATACTGGCATTGACTTTTATTTTGACAGCTGAATTGTAATTTGAAGGTCCAAGTCAAGGAGCAATTATTGTATTGCTCCTTGGTCCAAGTATCGTAAATTATGAAGAGCGTATGACATAATCTGAAGACAGTAAGCCTCAATAGTCTATCAAGATGAAGTCATGATACTTTCTGTTTAGCTCTTAAGATAAAGAGAACATTGTAACACGAGTAAAAGCTAACGCAAAATACTTGCGTTACTGTAAAAAATCTTGTGTGTTACACACAAGATTTTTTAATTTAGCCGTCTTGTGCGGGCATCTCCTAATCATCTCTCGTGGGAAATAAAATAGATCATTAGATTCTTTTTTATGTATAGACATAAGTATGTCAGAATCTTTTATCATTGTAGTCACATATTCTCTACTCTGTCTACTCGATATCAGAACCTCCTAAACATAATTAAATTGACAAGTTTATCAAGAAACAGCACGTATGAAATAATGCACTGTCCGCGGCTTATCGCGTAATATATTAATAATAGTATATGTTTTTCAAAACCAGATAACAATAAAATATGACTTACCAAACGTCATACAAATTTTCATCCCGTGTCTTAGCCTTTGATGAGTTTTGACACTTCTCGAGGACATCAGTCTTTCTGTGACCACACCTAGTGTATTTCTTTTTATTTCTTTTTTAGACTCACGCCTGTATCCCCGAAGGGGGAGGCAGAGGTGTAATGTTACACCCACATTTCGCCATGAATTTTTAGGTCCCACGTAATAGGGGGCGAGCCTATTGCCGTAACCACGCACATCACCAGACTCCGTGCTGCTACTGAGAATACGGAAAACCCAGTAACACTTTTGCCCGACCCGGGAATCGAACCCGGGTCCTCCGATCAGCAGTCGCATACGCTATCCACTGGACCACGGAGGCAGTCAGCAGAAACAGCTAGTGTAACCCATACCGAAACGTTGAAGAAAATATAGCGTGTCCACGTGCCTCGTAAGCTGATGCCAACTATCAAAAAACGCAAGATAGAGTATCTCGGCCACGTGCTCAGACACGATAGATACGGGCTGCTACAATTGATAATGATGGGCTAGGTAGAGGGGAAGAGACGCGCTGGACGCAGGAGGAAGTCGTGGCTGCGGAACATTCGGGAGTCGACCGGCATTGCCTCCGTAGAGCAGCTGTTCCGGTTGGCTATGGACAGAGAGGAGTACAAAAAGCTGGCGGCCAACCTTCAGGAATGAAGAGGCACCAGAAGAAGAAGTATTAGTATAAAAGTACATTATGTTTGATCCCGGATCTTCAACTATCACTATGTTAAATATAATTAAAATTGGTTTAGTATTTTAGCCGTAGAGGCACAAAAGCCATACTTTAATTCTTTGGCATTGGGCTATTACATTGGGATTATTGGGACTGAAACATAACTGGCAAAGTATGGGTGTGCAATACACCTCTACCTACCTTACCTTCCTTACTTTTACCTTTTTTGTTACCTTCGGGGATATAGGCGTAAAGTTATGTTATGTTATTATAAGGCATAGATGATACCAGATGATACTAACAATTCAATACATTTCTTTAGATCTTATGTAACCGTGCAGCGGTCACGCGTATGCACATATTTTTATTCAAAGCTTGACGCGTGTATGGCACTTGACTAACCGGAAGACATATCTGCATATTAATGTTTAATACTTAGAAAATACATCATAAAAGCTGTCTAAACAATTAATTATTAACCGCAATGTGCAAATTATTATAAAGCACTGAGTAATTAAAAGCCTTTTGAACGCTTTTAAAACTTCAAGCGGACACTAACGGATAGAAACTGAACTCTTGACCTCCCAATGGACAGTTAGACACTTTAAGCATTAATCTACTGTCGCTGTTCAGTACCATTTGTATTCAAATTCAATTTATACATTTAATTTATCGCCGCTTATTGCATTCAACAGGGTGACAGCTAATTCGACCTATTCCTTGAAGGAATGATCTTAAATATAATTTATACTTGAGGTCATTGGTAACAAATTAACCCACGTCGACTAGGGGTCCAAACTGAGCGGTTTCTGGTTCTACTTTGTCATCGAATTATACGAAATAATAAAAAAAACTATTCAAGGTTTTTTCAAGATTTCAAATTTATACTGACTGGCAAGCTTGTTAACTATTTAGCAATTAAGCTATATAATATTTTCTTTCCGTTTGTTATAATACTGATCAGTATTAACTTTGTAAAGACATCCATGAAGGAATTGAAAACCGATTATAATGAAAATATCCACGTTTAGTTAAAAAAATATTCTTTTTGCTGTCGCTAATTTGTGCCTTTTGCATAAAAGTAGTAATTCATATGAAATCGGTAATTTGGCATGCAAAAAGCAAATATGTTTTCAAGAGACAATTTTCTGCAGCATGTTCAAACTTCGCTAAACAATATAGTGTTATGGTGAGTGCTTTTGATCTATCGTCGTTATTTGTAGCAATTGTCTCTGAAAGCGAAAGCTCAAGGAAAACAATGTAATTTTAGAATAGTGATGTATGACTCATCGTTATTTTAAATGTATCTATGGTGTCTCGACGCCCTGAAGTTACAAACAACCGATACATATCTTCTTTCTCTACTCTTATTAAGTCAACACGTTCATCGTGCCTACAGCTTTTCGAAGTTCACTGCTGGACATACCCTTCCTCCATGCCTTCTCCTTCCTTCCAAATCCTCTTCTTATGAGTCACTAGAGGACGCCAGCAGCTATACCTGCAATTTTTTAAATTTACCCGTTTTGGCCGATCCCGTGGGAATTTCGGGAAATCCCTTCTTAGTGCACCCCTACGGTCCCCAAAGAACATACATGCCAAATTTCAGCTTCCTGCGCCCAATAGTTTTACGTTATTATTAGTAAACGCAAGGATTTTATATATTAAGTTTATATATCTCTGGTATAACTAAGTATATGGGAAACAAAAATTTGGCCTTCTATACAGGGTGTTGATTTGCATTTGCAAAATATTGTAACGGGTGAATGTACTTCTATAAGTGAATACAAATACATGAAAAAATAAGTAACAAGAAGTAAAAATATTTTTTTGTCATCTTACACTTTGAAAATTAACTCGAACAATAATACGAGTATATCCTGTCCTAATCGAAAGTAGTATCCAGACACAATACAACAATTTGTGGATTCTAAAAACTGTTGTTTGTTCCCTTTTGGGCATCTTATCCACAATATACTCGACGCCATGTGAGACTACTAAATATATTCTTTTTTTAGTATTTTACTTTCTACCTAAGTCATTATTTAAAACTTGATCAGATTGGAAGCACTATATTATTTCTACTTTCTACAAACATTCATCATTCCTCGCAACTATTGTAAGTTATGAATACACTTGACTTTTCAAGCGGATTCGCCCGCGAAGGATTCAGTTAGCGCAACAAAAAGTATCCTTAGTGCTATTCTGATGTACTAATAAGCTATATTTTATTTCAGCAATAGTTTTACTAAAATTCCTCCGTGGCACCGTGGATAGTGTATGAGTCTGCTGAGCGATGGAGCGGGAGCGGGTTCGATTCCCGGGTCGGGCAAAAGTGTTACTGAGTTTTTCCGAATTCTCAGTACGGCTATGGGCCTGGCAACGACAAAACGCCTATAACGTGAAACCTAAAATTGATAAGGCGAAATTTGGATGTAATATTACACCACTGCCTACCCCTTCGGGAAAATAAGCAGCGATATATTTCACCAAAATTCGTTCAGTAGTTTCGTTAGTTAAAATTCTATACATCCACACATTCATTCATCAAATCATCATCACAAATATTCACATTTATCATAGAAGTAAGATTGTTCTATGTATGCATAGATAACGTAACAGTCCAACCACCTGTGATAATAATGACCTAAATTAGAACAAGACCTTCTTATATTTCGAAATGATTTAAAGGTATTCGAATAAATTTATTTGTACAACAAAGCAAACAGTTAAAATAAACATGCATGTTGTCCAAGATGTGAATGTAGGCCGCGTATATCAGGTCCAAGAAAGTTTTATCTGATTTAAAACCCGATCCTCGATGCGACCTCGGATTAAAATATATTAAACTCAATTTCTTTCCGGACAAATGATTATTTTTGTGCCGCTATACATAAATATTATAAGGACTTCATGTCCATGGCAATTTTGTTAGACATTACGGAATACTGTGGTAAGCTTTGTAGCGAGACCAACAGTTGCTAGGTAAGGGGTAGCCCACAGAGCTCCAACAACTTTGAAATAGGGTTCGTATTCAATTGTTAATTATCGTTTCATTCGAATGAAAACATTGTCAAGAAACCTACATGCCTGGTTGTTCCACAAAATGTTTTTAGTAAAAAAAATAAGAAAAATAATACGTTTTTGAAAGGCATGTGCAATCTGCCAAACCTCAGTGGTCTAGCGTAGCGGAAGAGGTCCTGGCTCAACAGTGGGACGGTTTAAAAGGCCTGATATAATATGTTTATAAGGGCTGATACACGTGACAAGTTCATCATAAAATAAGCACAAGTCATTCATAGTTTTTTTATATGTAGCTCTGTACTTTGTAGTGACACGAACTTATGTCAATTCTAAAGGTGCAATTTGCTACATTGCGACCCGACCAATCGCAGCCGCACGATGAAGATGATAATATATATAATACTTGCTCCTTGTACAATTTTGTATATAATTATATTAAAAAATATTTTTTTTTTTCGTTTGGTGTGCATAGTAAACTTATACTGGTAAGAATTATAGCCAGTAAAGAAAGTAAAGTGCATTCGTTAAAGGCGCCAGCGCGACCGGATATAATATCAACCTCTCGCATAATAAAGGCAAAATGTATTGTTTTAGACTTGTATATTTAAATGGCGAACCTAATGCTAAACTCCTCAGTGAAAAGATATTCTTATATCCGGTTTTTTTAACTAGTATATCGATGCTTATATCTTACTAGAGGATGCCAACAGGTCCGCATGCACATTTTATTTCAATACCCATCCTTAAGGAAATCCCTTTTAGTCTCTTACATTTTCGCCAAGGAACATACATGTCAAAGTTCTGCTTCTTTGACGTGTGCGTTGTCTGTAAATCTGTCAGAAACGCAAGAATTTTATTTAAACAGTAGATTGACAGAGCTTTCTTAAATATGTTGCTTAGAAACACCTTATTTAAGGTGCCTTCTCTGAGAAATATTACTCTGTAAATAATCATTTAAAACATCCAATTTCAAAAAGCCTGAAGAGTTTACGGTTTGGTCAGTTGCTAGAGTTAGAGACGATGAAAGTATCAAGTTAAAAAGCACGGCGTGCACGACTGTCTTTTCCAAGAATGGTTGATTAAATTCATGATCATCGCTCACCCCGTGCCTCAGAGTGCACGTTAACACGTCAGTTCCAGCTGTCATGAACATCTTTAACAGTCGTTGTGGGAAGTCGAAACCCCTGAAGAAACTGACACTAGTCTAAACCTTGCGACGGAATAGCGCTATCTCTTTAGGTTGCCGAAGTCAGACGCAGTCAATCTCTGGAAAAGCTTTGTCAAACCCCTTAAAGTGAGGATCTTGGATGTCGCTGGGTTAATCCTAGGAATCGTCCTATCCGATGATGACGATCATCATCGGATAGAGAATTCTTTGAAAGATTAGAAAAGTACAGAATTTTAATATTTGACTGCACGGTTGGCGTAGTGGTTTAAGTGGCCTCCTCGCCGCTTGACACTGCGCCGAGTGTTGTTTGTTCGATTCTCACACAAGACAACATTTGTGTGATCCATCAATTGTTGTTTCGAGTCTGGGTGTTCATTGTGTACGTTTGTAAAGTCCCCGCGACACAGGATTTATTCCTACTGCGGTAGTTGTCTTTAAAAAAAAAGTAAGAAAGGAAGAATCTGTTTACCACTGTAATTCGAGACCCCCGTCTGACCGTAGATTTGGCCGCCAAATATTTTGATAAAGGAAAATTCTCATAAAAGCCAGAAGATCTTTGTTTTGAGGTTGAAATTACTAATCACCTTAACCTAACAGTTTGTATATTCATAAGTAATATAACTTATTTATAGTTTTGTTTACTCATCAGTGGGACGTATAAAACAACGAATCGTTTACCTGCGAACAAGTTGCATTCTTGAGCTGCCATGGCGGCGGCGCGCCCTTCGGAGAATTATTATAATTGTCCTGTTTATTACGTGAATATAGCAAGCGGGCGTTAGAGAATAACTATTACCCTTTTATTTCTTTGTCGAGCGTCGTATAAATGTAAATTACGTAACGAGTTTATTTGAGTAGTCGTGTCCTTTTTAGGGTCCCGTATTAACTAGAAGAAACCCATATATCTGTCCATCCGCATTTTTACGCCGCAACAATAAGCACGAGAGAGCTGAAATAGTAGCAGAGGTATATGGTAAACTTTGAATGAAAATTATAACGGGTCATTAGACTTTACTAATTAATGAGTAATAATCGATTGATTTAAATATACATTTGCAATTGATAAAAATAAGAATATTGTGAATGAGCCCTTATTTTATTCTCAGGACATTAGGATTAATAAATTAGGAGATAAGGGCTACTACGGAACCCTACATTGTACGTGGGTCGACATGCACTTTGCCGGATTTTTAAATAAGGGCAGACATTTTTATTTGTATGTTATTCTTGCAATCTGTCTTGTCGACATATAACGATTTGTTTCATATTTATTTCAGTCTTGTACAGCACACGTCCACTAACATGCCCGTTTCCTTTATAATACGACTGCCTCGTTGGTCTCGCAGCATAAATGTGCGCGTGGGATTGGGAGGTCTCGGGTTCGATTCCCGGGTCGGGCAAAGTGTTATTTGGTTTTTCCGTAAGGAAATTCTCAGTAGCGGCTCGGAGTCTGGTAATGTGCCCGGTACGGCAATAGGCTCGCCCCCTATTACGTGGGACCTAAAATTCATGGCGAAATGTGGGTGTTATATCACACCTCTGCCTACCCCTTCGGGGAAACAGGCGTGAGTCTATAAAAAAAAATATCTATATGAGTAGATCTTGTGGAATTAGGCGTTTTAGTCTCCGGGGCAACGTTGTCTCTCTCATTAGGCCTCTAGCAAGCATCTTTGGATGATTTTGTAGTCTGTCTTTATAAAATTTTATTTTTGCGGTGATTTCCTATCGGACTGTCTTTATATTTAGTTCCCGGTGCAGCCGGTCATTTGTCACCATGGTGCATCACATATCATACGGAGCATTTTTGATTGGAATCCTTGCAAGATTTCGATGTTAGAACACGCTGCTGTTCCCCACAGTTGTAGTCCATAGGTCCAAATAGGTCACATATTTATGTTTAAGTTTAAGTTTTATTTTAAGTTTAAGTTAAGTTATTTTTAGGGTTCCGTACCTCGAAAGAAAAAAACGAAACCCTTATAGGATCACTTTGTTGTCCGTCCGTCTGTCAAGACTCTTTTTGTTTTTCTTTTTACTGTTACTGATTGTGTGTGAGTGTGGCCGAAATAAAATGATTTTTCTTTCTTTCTTTCTTTCAAACTGGTTTAATTATGCACTTGTATAGTAAATATGTGTGCATAGGGTTCCCACCAAGAACTTAGGGTCCCAAGCCAACCTCACCTGCAAGTGGTACACCTGCCGGTCAATGGACGAGGCTCTGGCAAACAAAATATCCCGATAAGCGGCAATAGGCTCGCCACCTATTACGTGGGATCAAAACACTGGCGAAAAGTGGGCGTTTAATAAGCCTCTGCCTACCCCTTCGGGGAAACAGGCGTGAGTCTATGTATGTATGTTGTATAGTAATAATTTGTTTTCTATAGATTGGGACTGCCTTCTGATCATCCAGTACATTTTACGCACTCGCTGTCATTGCGAGTCGCTTGGTATAAATATGTTTTCTCCATGTAAGTCTTCTATCCAGATACATGCCCAGATACTTTACTTCATTAGCTTGGGGAATAGGAATAGAATGTATTTCGGCAAGTTGTAAATGTTACTTGAACGGATTTAGACTCATTTGCCTTTATCAGCCAGGCTGAAATTTCATTTAATCTATTTTGTAGTTTTAGAGGTGCTATATCTGGCGATTCTTTCGAAGACAGTACAGCAGTAGGTACCATCAGCGAATGTTCCGGTTATTCCGGTGATCCGCAGTATAGAGCAGGTATAAAATAGGGCCCATGACACTATCCTGTGGCACACCTGCAGTGATCTCATGCAGTGTCGTTACTTCTTCATCTAGTTTTACCATGAAGTGTCTACTTTTTAGATATGATTTGTAAAAGAACCAAATTAACTATCTATCACTTACAAAATAACAAGTCATCTCTGTCAGATGCAATCCATCACCGTGGATCTTCATAATTTGTTTTGCCAATCTCGCTTAATTGGTCTGGCAATTGGCATTGGCAATCTTCTGTGGAAGTTGTTACCGAAAGCACAGAATAGATAGTTCTTACGAACAGAAGCACCACTTCGCAAACCAATTTAAAGAAATGGCGACTCTTTCTACTAAGCAAGAAAGTGCAATTCAGCTCGCATGAGCATTCAGTACCTAACGCGATATTGACCTAACTGTTCCCACTCTTTTCTAACACATAACGCTGTCGCTGTCTGGCGCGGAGCGGTGCGCTAGGGTTGTCGACTTGCCGCTGCTACTATAATATTTATTCATCGACTATCTACCTACTTGACCACGTACCTAATAATAAATATTTATACTATAAGTATCCTATCCCACTATTTGAGCTCGTAGAACGAAAACCACAAAAATTCTGGTGGTTTACATTTTCACTATACTAATTCTTAGTTATTTCCTAAACGCGTAGACCGATTTACATGACTCAAACAGATAAAATGGTTTTTGAACTAGACCTTTAATTTGACACCATAATCGTTGAGATATCTCAACAAATAAAAAGTTCAATTTTCAAGTTGCTCTCGTAAAATAAATAAAATCAAAATTTCAAGTTGCTTCCGACACACATCCGTTAAATGAGCAATACTTCGCACCAGACTTGTGATGTGAACATTTTTGTTGTGCACTATTAAAATTCACGTTATTAGCTAGCCCTGGGCGCGAGCGGTGACGACGCGGCGTGGAAGCCGCGCCAAAGTGTAGGCACTTATCGCTGTAGGTACGGCCGAGTGAAGGAGGCCTGCCGAAAGGTCGAGGTTGGGCCGTAGTCACTGTGCGTTTGCATTTTGTAAGTGTCGCTACTGGTAGCGCCATCTACCTTTCTATCGAGAATTAATTACATCAACGTCAATCGTTCCACGCTTGCTCGTCCAATACGAGCGATCCTTTGATTCCCTCCCTCCCAAGGCACGCCTTGCTGATTGGTCGCAAGAATTCAACGTCGACGAGAACAGTCTAGAATAATCCGTGTCGCGCTAAACACGTGTACCGCACCGCCATATTTTTACCGCTTTATACCATAAACGCAACAAACCGCCCGCGAGTGAAGTGCAGTGAAATTGTATAATTCTGGGTTGGATCCAGACGGAGTGATCAGCTTACAGCCCGATTCTGCAAGGAGCCGACGACAGCCATCTTGTCGAACCGAGAGAACGAAGGTAAGGTGTGCTGAGTGCTCCCATAACCCCGTCTCTTATTCTTCCCATGAACCCATTTTCATTCACTTCTCCTTTCCTAGTCGATAAGAACCCACATCCTTACAGTCCACAATATTAATATTTTTTTCCCAAATCGCCTAGGAATATTTGGTTTCGGTGTAACGCCGAACCATTTTTTGGTCTGTACGAGCCGGATTCATTTGCGTTTTATACGTAACCTCTCGCTTATCTCGCTCGCAGTTATAGCACCTAGCTATACTCCTAATGCATTTACATAACCGTTACATGGTTATTTCCGCACGCATCAGTAGGTAATATACTTTTATGTAGCTACCTACTTACCCAATTATTATTACTGGAACTATCATAGTTGTCTTGTAAATTACATATTTATAATATAGATAGTTTTATTTCTTTCATCAAATATCAGTGTCGAATATTTCATAATATGCAGTCTAGTTCATCTAGCTCGTCTAATAATAACAATAGCAAACAAACGTCGAATAAAGCGCGAAATAGTAATAATAACTCGGTCCCTAATCCGCAATCTTACGTAACATGCTCGGAATCTAATAATAATAATTCACAGAAGTGTCTGTGCAGTAATATAGTGCACGACCATTTCTATAAGTGTCCCGCCTTTAATGGTTTAAATCCGACTGCTCCTTTCAAGTGCGTAAAAGACAACAAAGCTTGCATTAATTGCTTAAGTATAAAGCATAAAACGAGTGATTGTTCTAGTAAGACGAGATGTCGTTCATGTAGTCAGCGACACCACTCATTGTTGCACTTCGCTAAAAGTAGTCCGTTGTCGAGCCAAGCCGGTAACCTTGACACACTTACGTCGCAAGTGCAGGCCACGATAACTGCGCCTTCCGCGTCACAGAATGAAATATCGTTGTGTACGACATCCATCGCGCGGGCGACGCGCACGCGCGGACGTCCCTCGCGCACCTATAATGATCAGCGTGGGGCCAAGCCGCATTGTATGGCGTCCAAGACGGTACTGTTAGCGACAGGGCAATTTATCGTTTATGATATTAATGGATCGCCGCACATGGTACGTTGTCTGCTCGATAGCGCGTCTCAGAGCAATTTCATAACTTCGGATTGTTTCAAACGCCTCGGATTGTGGAATAACTTTAAAATACTAACTCAGTAGTCAAAGGGATCGGCGATTCAGAAAAACATTGCAAGGGTTCCGTAGATGTTAAAATACATTCGCGTTTTGATAGGAATATTAACTTTAACATTTCTTCGCTTATCGTGGAGCGTATTACGGACGCATTGCCGAACGCTAATGTGTAAAGTAAGTAGTAAAGTGAGGCCAGTTTGATCTTGTCAAATGGACAAGCAACTCTAAGGAGGTTCTCGCACGCATACCTGATTCTCATAAAGCTTCTCCAGACATTGAGTTTGAGAAGTTTGTACCGCATAAAGTTCTCGGTTTACGCTGGGACAAATCCTGTGATAGTTTTCGGTTTGACGTCTCACCGCCAGATGATAAGTGCACCAAACGCACTATGCTGTCCACAGTGGCTCGACTATGGGACATAATGGGTTTTGTGGCTCCCACAATTTTGTACGCCAAGCTCTTGATCAAAGAACTTTGGCTATCAAAGTGTGAGTGGGATGAAACACCCCCTGACCATATTGTCGCCGCTTGGGGCCAGTTTTGTATTGAGCTTACCGCGCTCAATCAAATTACTATTCCGCGTCATCTTGGGTTGGTAGATGGATGTACCATCAACTTAATAGGTTTCGCTGACGCCAGCGAGCGTGCTTACGGCGGAGTCGTATATCTGAGAGTTCGCATTGGTTCTAACTACTCGGTGCAGTTAGTTTGTGCCAAGTCTAAGGTCTCGCCTATAAAAACCATTTCGGTTGCGAGGCTGGAGTTGTGCGCGGCCCTTCTGCTGTCTCAGTTGCTCCACAAGGTTCAAGACACAGTTTTGCCCCACTACCCTATTAATAAAATATACGCATTTTCTGACTCCAAAATAGTGCTCGCTTGGATTCATTCTTCTCCTCACCGCTGGCAGGCTTTTGTCGCCAACCGCGTTAGTAAATTGATTGAACTTGTTCCTGCTACTTGTTTCAATCACGTCGCGGGTATTGAGAACTCCGCTGATTGCTTGTCTCGTGGTGTTACTCCACTTAATCTTCTGCATCATCCATTGTGGCATCGTGGACCTTCTTGGATTTCCCATGATCCGTCAGAGTGGCACATGCAACCCTTTGACCACAGTGCAGAAGACGAAGATGTACCCGAACGGAAGTCTGTTTCTTATCCCGTGATTGCTGAGGTTGCGGAGTCTTCGATCTATGCACTCGCACTACGCATGTCATCGTGGTCTAAGTTACTCCGCGCCATCGTTTATGTCTGTAGGTTTCTTAGGCACCTACCTAATGGGACTTTTGTATCAAGTACTGATATCAAATTCGCAGAATGTAAGTTACTACGAGCTGTACAGGCTGTTCATTTTAGTAACGACATTCAAAATTTTAAAAACAATGTACCTTGTTCTTCCGCTATCCTTAGACTCAAGCCGTTTCTCGATGAACACGGCGTCATAATTGTTGGGGGTCGTCTGTCAAATTCGGATGAACCTAATAACTACAAACATCCTTGCATTCTGCCGCGTCATGATCATGTTGTCGACCTTCTTGTTGATTTTTATCACAAGAAGCACCTCCATGCTGGTCCAGAGTTGCTTACGACCTTACTTAGGCATAAGTATTGGATTTTAGCCGCTCGACGAATAATTCGTCACAGAATACATAAATGTAACGTCTGTTTCAAATTTCGTCCGACTTTCCCTCCCATGGCAGATCTTCCTAGCCAACGCGTCAATCAAGTTGATAAAGCGTTTACACATACCGGTTGTGATTACGCAGGACCGCTGCAGTATACGCCAGTGCGTGGTCGAGGTGTTAAAAGCCGTAAAGCTTGGCTATGTATTTTTACATGTTTAACGACGCGCGCTACGCATATTGAAGTTGCGACAGATTTAAGCACGGTGTCATTCCTTGCAGCCCTTAAACGATTTCTGTCACGGCGCGGCCCTATACAGTGTTTGTTTACGGATAATTGCACTTGTTTCGTGGGCGCAAGCTCTTATTTCTTCTTCTCAGTCGTGCACTCTTCTCAGAGTGGTCGTGGTCATGCGTCGGTCGGTTCTTGTGCCGTTGCTGTTCCTGTATTGCGTCGCCATATAGCTCTATGTTTTGCGGAGTAAGAGCAGTCGTTAATGTTGGAGTTCGTCACAGATTTAATGAGGTCTGTCCACGGTGTCGGAGAGCGCCCACGTGATCTCTTGCCCTCCACTTTCCCTTGCACGACCAATCGTTCCATTGAGTCCTCGTTACGGGTGATATGGCCAAAGAACTTGAGGATTCGTATTTGCACAGTCGACGATAATCTCTCTTTGATGTTGAGTTCCTTCAGGATGGAAACATTGGTTCGATGTGCGGTCCATGGGATTCTGAGCATGCGTCTCCAGCACCACATTTCCAGGGCGTCAATTTTGCGGCGATCCTGCATCCTCAGCGTCCACGTCTCACGAACTTTCCATAAATCATATTGACTGGAAGTTTATTCCGCCAGCATCACCACATTTCGGTGGATGTTGGGAAAGCATGGTCAAAGTAATTAAAACGCATCTCTTCAAAGTTATAGGTCAACAGATCTTCTCTTACGAAGAGCTTTTAACTGTCCTTGCACAAGTCGAGGCGCTGATCAACTCGCGCCCGCTCACGGCATTGAGTAGTGACCCTGCAGAACCATCCTCGTTAAGCCCTGCACATTTTCTGAACACAGTGCCATTATCGTCATTTCCGGCTCCTGAAGCAGACTCTTCAAGCTTGCTCCAGAGACCTACTCTGCTGGATAAACTCGTGCAGTCGTTCTGGCAGCGCTGGCGTGCGGAATATCTACACCAGCTTGAGGCTAGATCCAAGTGGAATAGTCCTGCATCCCCTATACAGGAGGGTACGTTGGTCGTCCTAATACATGATAATGCTCCGCCGCTTTCATGGTCGTTAGCCATCGTAGAGAAACTGCATACTTCCAAGGACTGTACAACCCGCGTTGTTACCGTAAAAACCGCGAAGGGGCGCTACGTGCGCCCTGTTGTACGTCTCTGTCCGTTTCCAACTCAGTGAGATCTAGCCTGAAGTTGGATCTACCTCTTAGTTTAGTATTTAATTTGTAGTTTTCGCTATTATTGCGTTTATAATTTTCGCTAAAGTTAATTTAGATTAATTTTATTATCATATCGCTGTCTTAGCCTATTGATGGGTTATGCGGTAGTACACATAACATAGCTAAGTTCAATTCTTTTTTTTAAAGGCAACCCTTTAGGGCCGGGGGGATATGTTAGCGCCATCTACCTTTCTATCGAGAATTAATTACATCAACGTCAATCGTTCCACGCTTGCTCGTCCAATACGAGCGATCCTTTGATTCCCTCCCTCCCAAGGCACGCCTCGCTGATTGGTCGCAAGAATTCAATGACGACGAGAACAGTCTAGAATAATCCGTGTCGTGCTGAACACGTGTACCGCACCGCCATATTTTTACCGCTTTATACCATAAACGCAACAAACCGCCCGCGAGTGAAGTGCAGTGAAATTGTATAATTCTGGGTTGGATCCAGACGGAGTGATCAGCTTACAGCCCGATTCTGCAAGGAGCCGACGACAGCCATCTTGTCGAACCGAGAGAACGAAGGTAAGGTGTGCTGAGTGCTCCCATAACCCCGTCTCTTATTCCTCTATAAGAACCCACATCCTTACAGTCCATAATATTCATATTTTTTCCCAAATCGCCTAGGAATATTCGGTTTCGGTGTAACGCCGAACCAGCTACCATATAAATATAAATAAGAGGAGAAGTGCCAAGGGGGCGTGTCGGTGTCCGCGCGAGATACCCAAAGCTGTCATATCGCAAGCAAATGGCCGTTATTATGTTATTATTGTTTTCAAATATCACAACGACTATATTATTTTTCAATAAATACATTGCTCTTTAACTACTACCTAAATTAGTCGCAAATTAACAGGAGACATCGGTGTCGTTAGATCCGACAAAGGGAGCATATTGTTACGAGCTGGGGTTCGGTGATAAATTATATACACTATGCCAGAAAAACTGCACTTTATTCACTCCACTAACACTATACACACTAATTTCTCAACACTAATAAAAACACACTAATTTCACACCACTAGAAACACCACTAAACACTCCGACTTACTTCCCTTCGCCTGATGATTATCGCTCCGATATTCAATTGTTACTGTCCTGTCTCGCGCGTTTACGCGGTATTTATACCGGCCGCAACACTTAACTAGCCTTTTCGAGACGACTCACGAAATTTCTGATAACGTGTAACGTGTTTCTAGAATTGTGTAATTGTTATATTTACACCAACGCCATCTATTAGAGGATAGATGAAACAGCTTTAAACAACCGATATATCTAATCTCATCTAGTTCTCCCATGCACTGATAGATGGCGTTATTTTCAATTCGTAACAATATTATACAGAGAACAGCACTGTAAGAGAAGGAAAACTTGATACTAACCCGATACCAAACCGTTTGGCCAGCGTGGTATTGTAGGCCAATTCCTCCTTTAAAAGGAGAGGCCTAGTCCAGCAGTGGGACAGTATAAAAGGCTGATGATGATATAGGAGGCATTTACCCAACAACATTTTTAACATCGTTTTCATTGTGGTTACTATAGTAAACAAGCAATATGCAGCATTATAATGTTAACGTAGACTACAAAATATTTTGTTAACATGACTATATTTTAATTTTATTAATTGTATTGTAATGTAGCAATTTCTATTACTTTAACCTCGACCATCGCGTGAAGCCATTAATTGGCCATTATTTAACTCTATAATTCATGTAAAATTAATTTGTTGAAGGATTTTACATTAAACATTAGTGTTTATGCGATGAGAACGATACCTACGTAAATAATAATGATTAATCAGTAAATGTTTTTTATTAATTTAAATTTATTTTCAAGGCTTAATTTTTATACAACCTTCTGCGCTATGGTGCAAATATTCATACAGAATCAAATCAAAAATAATACTTTAGTATGAATGCTTAAAAGTTACTAGACCCAGTTTTTACATAGCTATTAAAAATTATACAAATCGCGAAAGTAGAAAATTGTATAAATGTAGCCCAAAAACCAACACTTAAATTCATTAGGGCCCTCTTTAGTATTATATCTAAATAAAGTACAGTTATAAATTACTTATTTGTATAATATGAATAATGAGACGTCAGTTGATTAAATCTACTAAACACCGTTGCACCTAAAATCTTAATAGCCTAACAACTGCTTGGACGTGGTGTCCCAAAGCTACCTATTATATCCATACATATGTTTAAACTCTGTTTAATTGCAACGGTATAAGGATATTTTTGCAATAGCTGATGTTCATGTCAACAAAAAATGTAACGTAGTAACTGTGTCGCATAACGTTAGGGTTGACACGTGAAAGCGCGAGAGAAGAAAACGTGGCGTCGGCAGTTAGGGCCTCATTGTGGTACGCCTCCAAAAACTTACCGGAATGGGACCCTAACGGCTGGACTCGAAAACCATGCGAAAACCTATAGCAAATATCAATACAATGTCACGTCATCACGGCAATTCGCACAGTATAGACTGTGCGAATCGCCGTAACGTTGATCCCACGTATGGCAATCTAAATAAAAGTGTGTGCAAAGTATGTCAGCCCTTTCACAGATTATTTGAGGGCATTCATACCTGAAGCCATTTTGAATACCTCGACAAGCACTTGGCAACCCTACATTGAATAATATGAGAATGTTTTTATTATTATTTTTCAGTAAAGCCGCCGGAGACGCCATTTTTTTGCTGCACAAAAAATCTGTCAGTATAAGCTGTCGCTTGTGCTAAAATTCCACTTTTATTATATAGCCAATTCTCTATGTTATGTGTTTATAAACGCCAAGAAAAGATTTAACGGTTTTGCAATATTATTGTCTCCATTCGTCCATTAAAGATATAATAGATATAATCACTACACAGTATAAAACAAAGTCTGTATTTTGTCTGTCTGTCCCTACGTATGCTTAAGTCTTAAAAACTACGCAACGGATTTTAATGCGGTTTTTTTAACAGATAGAATGATTCAAGAGGAAGGTTTATATGTATAATTGACGCGGGCGAAGCCGCTGGTGACGTCTAGTGTTTAATAAACTCTAAATGTCCCTGTCAAGATAGCTTGATTTAGTTTCCTAGATTGAATGCTTTGTGACGGCCTCTAAAGAAAGGTAAGTTTGTACATTTAGAAGATCATAAGGGGCTGAAATATTTTTCAATTTGAAGGCTTTTAGGCAACAAGAATGTATCTCAAGGGACTGTACAAACATTCCAACAGTCAAACTAAGAAACATCTGTTTCTATGTATAATAGTTTATCCATTGTCTAGTACCCATAGTACAAGCTCTGCTTAGTTTGGGACTAGATGGTGATGTGTGTATGTGGTAGAATATTATTTATAATTATTTATCTCTGGTATAACAAAGTGTATGGGAAATAAACCCACAACAAATTAATGTAAAACACTAAAATTAATTTATTGTTGTAACTAATTTAGTACATTTAATTTACATAAGTTCTTCTTTGGTGTTCTAAAGTCTGCTTGGTCAATTTTGTTGTCATGTCTATAGACAAAAAAAATATTTTGTCTCATTATCCATTGGTTCTGGAGTATGTCTCATCATCATCAGCCTTTATCAGTCCACTGCTAGACTAGGCCTCTCCTTTGAAAGGAGGAATTGGCCTACTATACCACGCTGGCCAAACGGGTTGGTATAGGATTTGTATCAAGTTTTCACTCTCTTACAGTGCTGTTCTCTGCATAATTATGCTCCCTCTGTCGGCTCTTACAACACCCTTGGGATGATATGGGGTGGTGAGATTCCGTATTCTTAATCCGTCACTACACGGACCTGACTGTCTAACGAGATATAACTCATCTATCTACACCCGAACAAAACCATAAGCACGTGTCAATCATAATGACACGTGCTTATGGTTTTCTCCTAGCGAAATCCCAGTTGCAACCTGGGGTCAGCTTAGGCTTACTAGTTGAACTGGATTTACTTGAATATTTAGCTTTTTCACAGAGTGACTGCCTGTCTGACCTCCGCAACCCAAAGGCATAGCGGTATTCTATGGTTTAAACTAGGGTCAGTTTATTCCGAGATACTGACTCCCTGAAACGACTGTCAAAGATTTTCATGGCAGCCAGGACCGCAGGCGACGGCTTAACGTGCTAATAATTAACAATTCAATACGCGCATTAAGTGGTGCACGCCATGGATTCGAACTCGATACCCTCTGCACGGCAAACTGTTAATATTATCTCCCCTAGGCTATCGCTGCCTTCGCACATGTATTTTATGATATATTTCTTGTAAAAAGAAAATACTAGATTAACAAATATCAAATATCTTTCTGATTATTCACTTTCTCTTAGCATCATGTTTATTTAGGATACCTATCATAAATCATGATCGAATTTCTTTCCAGTTTTTAATCACTGCCAGTCATAATTAATGACTAGTTGGTTACGTTAGCAACAAAATAGTGAGAGCTTAGCTCATTTAAAATCTAGACCTCGTTTAAAACAGAGAGTGAAACTAGAGCCGACCGAACAAGCAGGTCTGTCGTATTTTATCTGGACTATACAGCATTTTAAATAGTTTCTGCTACTGAATTATACACAACTATATCCTTATAATCACCATACTACCTACCTCCCTTACAACCAAGACTTTCGCCTTAGGCTCAGTTCACACCGAAATGGCAGCGGCCGGAAGCGAAGCAGAGAGCAGTTTCAGTGTCATATAATTTTAGTCTTTATCACCATGACTATAATACATAGAATCACTTGACAATCCGCGCCGCGTCGGCGCGCGACTGCTCTGGCGGGCGCGAGCGGCCGCGAGCATGCGCGGGCGGGAAGGCGCGGGCGGCCGCGAGCATGCTCGGGAAGGCGCGGGCGGCCGCAAGCATGCTCGGGAAGGCGCGGGCGGCCGCGAGCAAGCGCGGGAGGGCGCGGGCAGCCGTGTACCCAAGAATCCGCGTTTCCTCTTCTTCTTCTTCAGTTATACGTGCAATAACTATTAAATCTAAAATACTCATTTTCACAGCCAATTACACACGTGTTTCATCGTTATATGTAGAATATAAACTGCGCATAGGAATAGCGTGAGCCTGAGCCGTGACGTGAGCTGCGCGCGGCCGCGAGCAGTCGCGGGCGGGCGCGAGCAGTCGCGCGCGGGCGCGAGCAGTCGCGGGCAGCCGCAAGCCTTCTCTTCGATGCCGGCCGCTGCGCGTCGCTTCCAGTCGCTGCCATTTCGGTGTGAACTGAGCCTTAGGGCGCTTTTACACGGTAAGAAAATTTACCGTGTTCGCGTCAGACAAGACAAATTCTTCGTGTACACGACAAGAATTTTGCCTGTTCTACACACGAAAACTGTTCGTGTCTTCCGCAGACAAGACCAATCGGAACGTGTACACGACACGATTTTTTTCGTGCAGTCGTCAGTCGGGCGTAGGGCGCGCAAGTAATAGGTAACGAGTCTGATAATCATTTTCGTTTATTTATAAAAATGTTAACTACAAAGCAAAAAAGAATGATAATTGCATATTATTATTATAACAAAATGAAAAAGGAAACAAAAATAAGGGACTTTACTGGGGTCACCCAATTATATTATACAAGAGAAAAATGAAGCTGAACCCTAGTACTCCGTCCCCCACCGTTCCGCAACATGTTCGCCTCATCGTGTCTTGCGCAGACAAGATTTTTTTTCGTGCACCTCTGCGAGCAGTGTACATAGTTATTTTCTAGTTAAGTACGACACGAATTCTTGCGTAGGCCCGTCGTATTTTCTTACCGTGTACAAGCGCCCTTAGAGTTAGAGCTTAAGGCTTACTTTCTTGTCTAACCAGATAAGACAGCGTGGTCGATTTCTCCGGAACAACTGTCGTTTGCCCTCCACTATTTAAAGTGACAGCTATGTTCTATTGCCTGGACACGTGAATCTCGCGATCCAACTCTCCTTAAGCCTCTCTAGAAATAGTGTTTCCCTGGATAATAATTTTCTTCACCAGGTTTAAAATCCTATACCACAAACCAAAATAAGATCTGCCTCAGCCCAAAAAGGAAATCACAGAACCCCGACTGTGAAATTAATGAAGGCTTATGTCCAGCAGTGTACTGTAAAAGGCTGTGTGATACCCAGAAACAATAATTTCTAGTTCTTGTATTATTTATCTCAGTAATTTCAAAATTAATTGAATTGTACGCTGATTGCACAGGAATTGTGCTCAGTGCAGTCGTTTCTTTCAAAAAGTATCCGGACCTGTGAACGTACATATGCCATGTTTACTAAAAAACGTAGTCGGACGCATGTAGATATAGCCATGTTTAGTCCAGATTATAATCGGACATAGAAGTACCGGATACATTACCGAGCAATGACAAACATAATATCCATCTCACATCATAAAACAATTAAGTATTATGTCCATTACTCATATTTTTATTGCTATCACAATTGAATTGGTTACATACAAAATATCTGCCATCTAACCTTGTATGCTTTTACAAATGTTTTTATAATTTAAATATAATTTCAGAATTTTTAATGCCATTCTGCAATGTTAACAATGGTGTTACAGCCTTACGGGCGATGTATGAGAACAGTAAATTTTATCTGGCTGCTTTAGAAATGTTTATTTGAATATATGTATTTGTAAAAGAGTAAAATTATATAGAAACTCTTTTATTTTTTAATCCTCAGTGAAATGGCCTGACGAAAACATGACTATTTCATATGCCATTAATGGAGAAGAAAGAAAATTCCTCCTTTCAAAGGAGAGGCCTAGTCCAGCAGTGGACTGTTAAAGGCTGATGATGATGATGATGAATGGAGAAGCAGCCACCCTCCATCCTCCAATGGCCATATTTCTCCTTCACCTTCTTTCCTGCCAGTAATCAGTCTTCTGTATTGCTAAGAGAACGAAGCTTTTTTATGAGCCTGAGCTACATTCAAATTATGGTCTTGTGAAATGCTAGCTCACATAAGCTTGGTGGTTATCTGTATATATAAAATCCTTGCGTTACTGACTGACTGACAGACAAGCTACAGCCAAAACTATTGGGCGCAGGAAGCTGAAACTTGGCATGTATGTTCCTTTTGGACCGTAGGATACACTAAGAAGGGATTTCCCGAAAGTTCCACGAAATCGGGTAGCAAGGGGTAAAGTAAATAAAATTTGCGGGCGTAGCTGCAGGCATTTTCTAGTTTAAAAATAAAATCCAATTAAGTGTTTATATAATTTTTTTTCACACTTTAGTACAATATTTTTTATACAATAATATCAAAAGTAACTTAATGACTATCATCTAAATAAACTTAATCATACGACACGAAAAATCCGACGAGTCTTTTTAAAATACCGCCTTTTTTGCTATCCTGGGCCGGTTCTTTCAAGGCTGAATCTGTAGGATACTTTTGTTGAGTCGATTGATAAGTACTGGATTGACTTGGATTTGACAAAACTGGTACGTTTGATGAAAAATATGGATGATAATCTTGACTTAGACCAGACTGAATGAAGGGGTCCTGGTTTGGTTTCTTCGTTGTTCCCTGGCTTGATGGACTTTGATTGACGACTGAACTCGATTGACTAAAATAAAGGTGCTCGTTTTCAGTCGATTTATTCTTATGAGGTCTGTTTGGTGTTGCGTGACTTGGAGCCTTCTCATTTCCTTTATATGGGTCCTCTGGGTCAAAATCAAATTGACTATAAAAGTGACCGGGTTCATATGGCTGATGGGCAGGCCTTTTTGTTGTTGAGAAGTGCTTATTTGGTACCTCTGATGGCACATATGGACTCTTTTGGTTTGAACTGGGTGGGAAGGCGTGATTCTGAGTATTTGCGTTCACTTGGTGCTGGCTAGGCTGGTAAGGTGTTGACTGATGCGGTACCTGTTTATTTGACGGCTGGTATGAACTCCCTGTGTTGAAATTGATATCATCGGGATAGACCATAGGAAAATGAATCGGTTGATCCTGGCTAGGTTTTGACGTTGAATGATTTGAGGCCTTTCCAATGTTTGCGTTGTATAGGAAGCCCTGTTCAAAGTTAGGTTTGTAAGGTGAGTCAAACTGATTTGTAATTGGTCTGTTTGTGTTAGCGGATGGTGTTGGTATTGCTTCAGCCTTCACAGGAACTTGCGGTTGAACTAGACAATTAAAAATTCATAGAATTAATGGAAATAATTGATTTGCTTTACTTTTTAGTAGTGAAATGTATTATGACGATGTAAATATGAATTAGTATTTTGTCTCTGGGTAGATCATCTCAGATTGTTTGTTCACTTGAGGTCGACTTGATCAATGTGTCTATCATTTTTACTTCACTTCAAAATTTCTAGACTTAAGGTAAAGGCGCCTAATACCGAAGTATTTCGTGACATTTGGAAGCAAGCAGGAAAAATAAGCATTTGTAAATATTTTAGGCTATGTAAAAATATTATATCAGCTAAAATGGACATTAAATTTTGTATAACTTCTATTATTATGTGTCTTTTCAAAACATTTATTCATGAAAAAAAATAGTTTTATAGCAAAGTCAATTTTTCCTAATTCCGAGGTATTTTCAGGCTTGAAACCTCATACCGCGGTAGTCGGTTCCTAATTCCGAGGTAGAATAAAATAAAAATTTAAAGAAAAACAAAAAACCCGACTGCGTAAAAAATAATTTAAAAAAATACGTGACAAAATAACTTAAATAAAAACTAAAAAGAAAGAAACAAGGCTAGTAGTTTAGAATTCTAATGCAGAACAGAACGACTCACAGTCGGGGCCCATTCAATAGTTTTTATTTAAGTTATTTTGTCACGTATTTTTTTAAATTATTTTTTACGCAGTCGGGTTTTTTGTTTTTCTTGAAATTTTTATTTTATTTTATACTTTTTAGTTATTCACTGCTTTTTTTGTTTGTTTATCGTTTATACTTGAAGTAAAAACTTCAATCAATAAGTAACAACATTAGCGAGAATTATTGTTTTGTTAAACAACTTTAAATCGTTATATATCCTAAACTATTATTTTAAATTAAAAATGATAAAAGGAACCTAAAGATGATTTTAAAATACCTATTCAACGACACCCCTCATGACATAGTTCATCGACATATTTTTATTTCATTTTGACAATATAGCATCTGGTTGACGCTGTGGTGAATTTTGATAACTGTCATGTCTTTAGTGACACTCGCAAGGTTAAGACGGATCGATTGACGTAAGAATCATCAAAATCGGCCTACGCATTTGGTCTCTAGAACGCCACATAGAAACAAACATACATACATACATACTTACATACATACATACGTAGACTGATAAACACATTACCCTCCTTTGCGTCGCGCAGTCGGGTAATAAAAAGGAGTTAATTGGTTCCGTACAGCAATTTTATAAGTTAAATAATAATAGTAAAATAGTAGTGCTATTTTTTGAAAATATGATTCTACTCTAGTCACAAGGAGTTTATAAATAAAATAATAAATGTTTTAAAAAGTTTTATTAAATTTCAAGTAGATAGTTTACTTATTCTAAATTATTAATAACTCACATATTCATTCATATAAAATTTGAATATATCTTAGTAGGTAGGTATCAAGATAATCCAAAATTCGGCTAAGCGCAAACGCTAAATTGTAGCAGGGCGGCCGGCGTGTGTATAAAGAATTCCGATATGGCGCAAAAGTTTGGTTTTAGGAACCCTAAATTACTATTTGTGGTTGCCATATACCTCGGTATAAGGCTCTATGAAGATCCTTATACGGAGGCATACCCTTAGTATTAGGAGCTCATAGAGCCCTTAGTATACAAAAATCCTACCTCGGAATTAGAAGAAATTCCTGTAATTTGTAATCCTAATTCCGACCCATAAAAATTCGGCCGAATAAATAACTTATTCAATTCTTACTGGTACCAACATTTGTGTGATTGAAAAGTGTTAATATCGGTCAAAATCTGTACAAAATAATTACATTTTACTAAACTAAAATCACAACAAAAACTTACGTTAAAAAATATGCTCACTTACCTAACAGGATCCGTGTTTATATGAAAAAACCACTCGCGTCGACGCCGTGGCAGAGAATGATTGATTTTAGCTAGTTGCTCCTGGGTTAGGTACACTTACGAACTTCACGTATGTGAGCAAGTTTGAAACATGGAATGAGTGAATCCTGTTTTTAAGTAGTTACATAATAATATTCAAAGGATAAGAACGAAAACAAAAATACCTCGGAATTAGGAGCCGATTTTGACTACCTCGTTATTAGGAGCCTTTACCTTAGTTTCTATATGATATATTATATTTTTTAATTTTACTTCCTTACAGTGCTAGTAAAATAACACAAAGCGTGAATAAAACAAAAATAACCTAGGTTGCCATTGTATTACAGGTCAATTCAGAAAAAAAACAACAAGGAGATTGCGTGCCTGCTCTCATTTTTATTTATTTTTATAGCGTTATTATCTTAATTCATAACAAAAGCCATTCAGGTGAACGCTTGCTGCATGCATGTTTTTCACGCGGTTAGTTGTTGACAAAAACAGATTATTAACAAATAATGGTACCAATAATTGAAAATTTCAGATGGTATACAAAGTATTGTTCATCATCATAAGCCATATATATTCTCCCACTGCTGGGCACGGGCCTCTTCTCACTACGTGGTACAAACTATAGTTAATAAACAAAAAATATTTCATCAATAAGACTATCATAAGGACATCGATAAGGACCACCTCCGTGGTCCAGTGGATAGCGTATGCAACTGCTGATCAGAAGTCCCGGGTTCGATTCCCCGGTCGGGTAAAAGTGTTACTGGGTTTTTTCGAATTCTCAGTAGCAGCACGGAGTCTGGTGATGTGCCCGGTAACAGCAATAGGCTTGCCCCCTATTACGTGGGACCTAAAAATTCATGGCGAAATGTGGGTGTAATATAATACCTTTGTTTACTCCTTCGGGGATACAGGTGTGAGTCTCTAAATAAAATAAAAATAAAAAAAATATTTCATCAATAAATACGTCCGAGAGAAAGACACAGCCTTATCTGTTTTTACTATGGCCTTATTGAGCGATAATTTTCGTTATAACATGACACAGGTCATGTCAATTGGTGTTTTCTTATTTCCATCGCCTGGCAGTTTCACTTTACTAAACATGAATTATATTTCATTAAAATCCTTAAGAAATAATGTTTAAATATTAATGTGTTGTGTCCCCATTATTTAAATCTTGATAGTAAGTTTAGGTTGGTGTCTCTTTACAAATGCCATTGAAGCAATATAGATTCTTGATTACAAATATTACAATACATCGAAGTTGTATCGTATCTTAGTAAAGTAAAATTATCACACAGATCACTAGTTGGTCTGCGTATTTTCCTCATCGTCTTTATATTAATTTTCTACATAACATAACTTCACGCCTTTTATCCCCGAAGGGGTAGGCAGAGGTGTATAAACACCCATATTTCGCCAGTTATGTTTCGTTCCCAATGTAATAGGGGGCGACCGCGAGCCTATTGCCCTCTACCGGGCACATTATTTAGCGAGCGATAATTAACATTTTAATACACACATAACTTCGAAAAGTCAGAGGTGTGTGTGTGCCCGGGGTAACTTGGGATCGAACCCGAGACCGTGTACGTAACGGACTGACGAGACGATTCTCGGCAGTGCGTTACGTACACCACTGGGCTATCGCCGCTGCTTTAATTTTCTAAAAGTATAATATAATACAAAGTCTCACTATTCCGTTTCGTTCCGTGGGTACTTTCCATTCCGACTTAGGAAATACATGAATGAAATAGTATCTTACGGCAAAGACGGCAAACTTGACATCATTCCCTAAGCCATCATTCTCAATACATACATACATAGACTCACGCCTGTTTCCCGGAGGGGTAGGCAGAGACTACGGAACGCCATTTGCAACGATCCTGACATATCTCCCTTGCTTCATTCACTCCCATCAAATTTCTCATGCATGCTCTTCGGTTAAGGGTACTTCTAACCTGTCCTTTTTTTAGGATGTCTCCAATATGGTCAGAGAACGTTCGTCTAGGTCTTCCCCTTCCTCCTGTCCCATTCACACTCGACTTATATAACTTCTTGGTCAGTCTTTAGTCATCCATCCTCTCCATGTGTCCAAACCTTAGCATATAATCTTAGCATACCTTTCTCAATGGTTCTGGGCATGGCACTACATCTTCTTTTACCCCAAAATTCTCAAAAGCATCGTATAAGTATGTTAAATTCTCCCGCCCCCTATTACGTGGGACCTAAAAATTCATGGCGAAATGTGGGTGAAATATTCCACCTCTGCCTACCCCTACATACAGGCTGTGAGACTATAAATAAAAAAAAATTAAGTAGGCTAAATACATCTAATGCTTCACAGTGCTATTGTAACGCAAACTAGGAGAGGCTTATAATAATAAGTATTATTATTCATTTATTCAAGTAACATTGACTTACTTATGTCCAGCTGTGGACTAAATAAGGCTGATGACGATGAATAGTAATTATGGTCTTATCTTGCATAAATATGTTGTTAATAAAAGCACACCTAGGTACACCTTTTATTACAATGTTCAAAAATATTCATGCATAAAAGCGGTGGTTTAATCATTGCAGGTCTGAATCCATATTCTAACTAATTAGCTTGAAAAGATTAGGAGGTTTATCAAAAATGACTTTACATGGCCAAAGAGCTCAGATATTTACATAGAGGCGCGTTTCATATAGGCGCTTTGAAGACAAACTTTCTGCGACTCAAATTGGCGTGGCAGTCGCGCTGCGGCAGCTGTCTCTCTCTCCTCCAGTGTATCTTAACTACGAGAGCGAGAGAGACGGAGAACGACGCCAGCGCCGCCAACGGCGCCAACTACGAACTAAACTGGAGACAGTCCCCACTTGGAATCGGCACACGAAATCCTTAAGAACTGCGCTTCTATGTAAATCTGTATTCATTGACATGGCTGACCAATACAGAAACATTTTTAAGTATTCGGCAGCGTAGAAAGTCATTTTTAAAAGAGGAAGGAAAAGAAAAGCATGCTTATTTACTTCGACATTTATTTACCTTTATGACTTTTAGGCGGCTCTATAAACGGTGTGGGCTCTTCAATCTTGCCTTCGAACAGAACAATACCTAGCGTTTTGTCCCTTATAAAGAACAAGAAAGGTCTGTCGACTCGTAGCTGTACTTTGTTGTTAATCAAAGGTACCACGAAACTGACGGTAGTTGCCGCCGCCACGGTACCTACTTCGTCCACCTTCATGTGGACCGAATGGTACATGCTGTTGAGGTAAGGAGACTCTCCTGATTCAAAGATGCCTGTAAGGTTCGCTGATTTGGAGAATAGGGCGTTGATGTGCATCTGAAACAAGTATTATTAAGATTTAAATTGCGTCGAGTTTAACTGCCTTTTTTATAGTAATAGGCGGCAAACGAGCAGACGGATCGCCTGATGGTAAGCAATTATTGCCGCCCATGGACACAAGCAACACCACAGGAGTCACAAGTGCGTTGCCGCCCCTTGGGGTTGGGAAATGGGATAGGATGAGGAGTGGGATGAAGGAGAAGGAATAGGGGATGGGGCCTCCGGTACTCTCACTCACCGAATGAAACGCAACAGTTTAGGTTCTGATACTTTACGTCGATTTTCTGTGAGAGGAGTACCTACTTCCCCGGTCAAGCCGGCCCATTCATGCTGAAATCAGCAAGGCTCTAGTACCGTGAAAAATATGCCTATGTAAGTCATGTCTGCGACAGATCATGGTGTTCACAAAAATCACTTTAATCACATCTGAACTATTTTTCATCACTGCATATAGGATAACGTATGCAAACTTATAATAATCTACCATTTTCAAGCTATCGGCAAAAACTGCGAATAACGTCCGAATTAACGTGTATATGTGGCAAGCACCTTATTAGTTTAACTCTATACAAATAGATTGTAGGTGCTTTTGCTTATAGATAATGTGTTTTTTTTTTATAGGCTCACGCCTGGATCCTTGAAGGGGTAGGCAGAGGTGTAAATAATACACCCACATTTCGCCATGATTTTTTAGGTCCCACGTAATATGGGGCGAGCCTATTGCCGTTACCGGGCACATCACCAGACCCCGGGCTGCTACTGAGTATTCGGAAAAACCCAGTAACACTTTTGCCCGACCCGGGAATCGAACTCGGGACCTCCGATCAGCAGTAGCATACGCTATCCACTAGACCACGGAGGCAGTCATATAGATAATGTAAGAGCTGATATTCTCACACCTAGTATCAGAACACTGGTATTTTAAGAAGGCAACGAAAACGATCACAATATTCTATAGTAATAAGACTTTTTATGTGTTAACACTTGATAAATCAGAAGATTTATCCATTTTGCCAGTCTCGCTTTGTTCGTCTTTGGAGTGTAGCACTTGCTGCGGTTTATCGCTCTGGTTCACACTAATTTATTAAGTACATTTTCTTTTTCTAGCAATGTTTAAAAGAGCATTATAATCATGCTAGGTACTGTTCAGCAGTATAATATTCAACAATTATCGCTTCGCACCAAATTATCGAATTGGTGTTCTCTTATTAGAACATAAAAATAAAATTGTTTTTTTTTAGTAATATTCTACCACATTCACACATCACCATCTAGTCCCAAACTAAGGAGAACTTGTGCTATGGGTACTAGACAATGGATAAAGATACATATGAATATACTATTCTTTTTGTAAATCTTCTTTCTCTTAGCGTTATCCCAGTTTCAATCTGGGGTCCGCTTACTAGTCTAACCGGATTTGGCTGAATATTAGCTTTTCCACAGAGCGACTGCCTGTCTGACCTCCGCAACCCGAAGGGATAGCGATATTCCATGGTTTAGACTAGTGTCTGTTTATTTTAGAAGGTACTGACGCCCTGTAACGACTGTCAAAGATCTTCATGACAACCGGGACCGACGGCTTAACGTGCTCTCCGAGGCACGGGACAAGCGATAATTAACAAATATTTTTGTAAATACATACATATTAAACATAGAAACACCCAGACCAGGACAAACATGATCACACACACACGAATGTTGGTCTTGAGCGGGAATCGAACCCGCGACCTTCGGCGTGGCAGTCGCTTACACTCCCGCTGCGCCTATCGGTCGTCGAGTTTCATTACTTACTTTCTGCAACGCCTCGACCATATTCTCATTGTAGTCAACGCTGAACTTGGGCATCGTCAGAACGAGATCCGTAGCGTACATGAGGTCGTACACCTGCGGCAGGCTGTAGTACGGCAGGTCGCGGATCAGCCCGTCCACGCCGTCACGGTCCAGCGGCATCAGCACGATCATTGAATAGCGCCCATCCTGAAATTGACGCAAGATTTGAAGTACAGTCTTTCGTTTCGAGGTTAAGTTCAGCTTGTTTGACACGTGATTTTATTTAAATGCTATTTGATTGATAGCTCCTTCAGTGTAACAAATTCGTGTCTTATTTGAAGTATTGTCCTACTCCCTGAACATTTTGCTATGGCTAGAGACTAAAGTTGAACTGCGTTGAGCTATATCGGTACAATGTAAACAATATTTCTTCTCAATTTGATATATGCCTAGGTATATTAAATTATTTTTAAACAATGGTAATCGATCAAAAAGATTGCTTCGATATTTTTAATAGTGTTTACTTCATTACTTTATAATTCGTTTCTCTGACATCTATGCGTACATATTATTTCACACGCCTGGGTGGGCTTTCTTTCCATAGCCGTTTGAAAAGAAAAACCCACCCAGCACTCAACCATGTTTAGTAAACTAACGAACTAAGAAGTAGACAAAATAATCAAAAACTCAAATACTTAATAATTATGTTCACAACATTGTTTAATGATTTAAACACTTGAAGGTCATATTGTGGCAGTTACATTATGGCGCTGATACACTTAAGCATTCACCTGTAATAAACATTCGTGCGAATGTTACAAAACAGAAAAACAAATGAGTGTGTTTTAGCGAACATTCAAGTCTTACGAATATTCTGGCGAGGCTTAAAATATAGAAAATACATAGAAACCGCGCTACAATGGCGGTTAAGTCAATGTATTTAGTTTACTTTGACTTATGATTTTTATCAAATGTAAGAGAAAAATATATATACCTACAAATGAGATAATTATCGCCTGCTACGCGACGATCGTCAAGTGTTCTTCTAAAATCTTCCAAAAAAAATTGCTACAAGCACAATTTGCTTATTTGTAAGACTTGGTTACATAACATAAAATAATGCAGATCTTAATTTGAACAGGTTTAATAAATCACACAAGTGTCTGTTCCTAAGTTCTTATTTATCTACCGATATCGAGGGTTTATCAACAGCGCAATACTAACCCCTCCCCCCCCTCTGGGATCTCCACCTTGTCGTGGTTGGCTGCTCAGTAACCGTGGTTAGGTCACCCACGGAGAAGCTAAGCGAGATCGCGGGAGTGGACGCTCCGCGTGGGCTTGACGGAGGCCTGCGCAGGATGCGTCCAATAGTGCGGGTGCGAGGGACAGTTCTTCTGTCCCTCGCAGTCGTTCGCGGTCACGGAAGGAGAGGCGTGTCAGTGTTACGTTGTCGCGCGCCCGATCACCCGCGACCAAATGGGGGCGCACTATTGTTGCGTCGCGGTGGTGCCGCAGAGGAAGAGGAGATACGGAAAACGAACACGGGATGATTTTTTGTCAGTAAGAGTCTAACAGTCCCCTTCGCCCTTCCCCAAGGGCGGAGTAATTCCATGAGGATTTGCCAACCCGACACAAAAAAAAAGGTTTAATCAACATTCTATTGAAATTAATTCTGAGTGAACTAGATCTGAGGATTTATTTTAAACATTATCGATATTATCACGACAGGTATTCATTATAAGTAAAGCCATCATTACTATAGTTGCAAAACTTCTGAAAAATTCTGAATAATTCCGGAATACTTCTGGGAAAGTTTCTTTAAATCTGAATTATTCAAAATCGTTTTAATTAAGATTTTTATGTTTTCTTTGCTGAAAAATCGTATTTTGCATCGATCGTCGATCGCCGCCGCCCCTCTGTGCGCCGGCCGGTGCCGCCGCGCTGGCGCCGCGCCGCGCGCGCCCGACTGCCACGAGTCGTGCGTGCAGGCGATGGCGGTGCGGGGTGCGGTAAGAGGAGAGATGCTCCCCGGAGAAGTTTTCCCCCCCGCGAGAAAGATTCGTACCCCGCAATCGAATGTTTCCGCCGAATATTTCGCCCGAATAATTCAATGGGAATAAACGTGTTTGTTTGTGGTGTGGTGGGTTTTTATTATAAATGGGATTGAATAAGTATAATTATGTTGATGTTTTTATAGGTAGATATGTTAGCCTGCGATTAACAGGATTTTTATGCTTTTGTTTTTAGGTAGGTACCTACTTATTTCGAAATAGAATGTTACTTTTTGTAAATGTTAATTGTGGAATAAAAAACCAGGCCAAGCATATCTGATTTGTTTTTTAAAAAGGGTTACCTACCTATGTTTTTAGTTAGTTTGTATGTAGGTCTGTACGCATCGCGAGTATTCGCGAGTCGCATAGGTAGGTATTAATCATTACCTACCTACTTAACGCGTATAATAGCCCAGTCAATAAAAACAAATAAAGGCAAACCTTGCAAGCAAACAAATATAATATAATTTACAACTTCCAAGCACGAATAGTTAGTAAGGTCGACTTTCCTGGTTATTTTTTGACAGTTGAAATATTCCCAAAGTTTCGGAATATTTCGGAATACTTCCGAAGTATTCGGCGGGAATGATTCGGAATTTTTCCCGTCAGCATCTATAATCATTACTCAAATTAAGATTAGTGACAGCATACGAAAATTCGAAAAATCATTTGATTATGTACGCAGGGTACATAAAAAATTACGTTTCGAATTTTCGTCGCTTACATTAGAAATAATTCATATATCAAAGTGAAGTAAATATATTGGGTAAAACGGCTGTTGTAGTGCGGTTTCTATATTTTTTCTATATGCTAAGGATTAGAGCGTTCGCTAGAAAGATCGTGAAGATGTTCAATAGCAATGTTCGGCTTGGTTCGTTGTTCGGTTCGTCAAAACAAAAACGGCGAATGCTCGCTGTTCTGTTACAAGTGAATGCTCAGATGTATCAGCGGCATTAGGAGAACGGAGTTGATTCTAATCTAATATTATTCATTATGGCAAGGACCGAACTTCCAAAAAATAAATTCCGAAAAAAAAAAATCGCTATCAACTACATGGAAATTAAAATGATCTAGTTCTAAAGTTGGGATGTGGACGAATGACAGGAACAAACCGATTCTAATGATACACAGCAATGGTGCATAGGTGAAAGCAGAACATTAATAATTATTATGAAGTGATCTCAAGACCTCACAAACATGGTCCCTCAAAGTTGAGTTGAAGCATTTGGAAGGAAAAAATCAAAAAATGCAAAAATCTGCACCTGATAGGGCAGCTCAAAAGCATGAGCCCTTAATTGCTCCACATAGGCGTAGTTGAGAGACGTCTGTAGATCCATCATAGCAACGTTCTTGCAGACGTTGTCGACGTAGAAACAGTCACTGTGAGTAGCATTCACATCAAAAGCGGTCTTCCACGAAGACTTGAAATACATAGCGTTGGCTAACATCATCTCCGTACTGGCAGGAATTTGAGCTGAAAAAAAAACATACAACAAGTAAAAACAATGAAAAAAAAATTGGTAAGTAAAAATTCTGGAATGTGGAAAATACGTCTCATAGTGTCTTACTACTATAAATATGTGTTGTGAGGATGGATCTATGGATTCTTCGCCAACTCGACACAAGAGACTGGACGCAAGTTAAGTTTGTTCAGTTGATGAAACTCAAAATTGATATCACTTACGACTGCGTCATCTTACGCATGTGTCTTACTTCGAGCTCGACAAAGGAGTCAGAAACATGCCAGATCGGGTTGTTCACTAACTGTAGATTGGAGAAGTTCCCAATCTCCAGTTAGTAATTAAATATGAGACAACTCCCGCACTAGGACTTTACAAACATACAACTAACGGACACAATGAACACCCAGACTCGAAACAACAATTTATGAATGATCAGTCTGAATCAGAACTGTTTTCTTATTTTACTTTGTTTATCTTAGGAAGAAGACAGTGCTCAGCATTGGCGCAGTTAATAAACAGAAATAATATGACGATTTGCCTTCCTTATTATTACCTACCTGCGTCCACAACATCCGAGATGAGTCCTCGGGTTTTTTCACTAACCCATTTATTGATGGTGTCCGCAGCAACCTTGGAGTTATTGAAGTCCAGTTTGCCTATCACTGATTCGTACATCGTTTGGGACACCATCTCGAAATCTTGGTTCAGTTTTAGCTTATCGGATATAAATAATGCGTTGGCACTGTGAAGAGTTACTTTTGAAGTGCTCATCTGAAATGTTAAATTGTGATGATAAATAAATATTTGCACCCAGCAAGTATTCCTTTGATTGAACGGATAAAAAGAACAAAAATTGGCACCACCTCATTTCATTCCGAAGGTGTCGTAAGAGGCAACCAAGGAAAATACTTAAAGCAAATAGTCGACTCTTACGACGGATTTAAATAGTGACACTATTAATTCTTTATTCGTCACCACAAGGAAACCATCAACCATCAACCAGGTTCATGAACCATGAACCTGATTGCTTTCTCTGTTAAATCTAAATTATAAAAGACTAGTCGACGCCAGCGGCCTCGCACGCACATATTTTCGAATTGCCCGTTTTGCCCGATCCCGTGGGAATTTCGGGAAATCCCGTCTTAGTGCACCCCTACGGTGCCCGAGGAACATACATGCTAAATTTCATCTTCTTACGACCAGTAGTTTCGGCTGTAGCGTGTATGTCAGTCAGTCAGTAACGCAAGGATTTTATATATTAAGATATCAGTTATTTACCATAAATATATGTCATTGAATTTTAAGACTCCTGAATAGGTTAAACGATTACCTATGCATTTATAAATTATTCAGTCTCATGACCCTGGTAAGTTTCTTTGGAAAACCCTATGCAGTTATATTTAGATCATCGCAAAACGTGTTTTAAATTCAAAGCAGCCAGTGACAAGAGACTGGGAATTCCCAACAACATCCTCAGAAGGTTTCCACCTGCTTGTTGATATTTATTTAAATGCAAACCTGTTTCAGATAAATCAAGGACATTGACCAGTCGTCATAAATTATTTGCTTAAGAACGAACTGTGACGATAAATTAATTAATGTTTCTGAAATTATGACTTCTTATAACTGCACTAGGATTCATTTCTTTGTCGCGATACTTACGCTACGTCTGTATTATCTGTAACTTTGTAAAGAATCACCAAATCACAGAATTGTACAAATCTCTTAGGAATCAGTTTAACTTTAACACTCGATATCCAACCAAACTAATCTTACCTAATATAAGTACCGAACAATACAAAAGAAACTGTTATCCTATGTCTATCAAAATATTAAATAATCTACCAAAAGATCTGAAAGATTTACCTATAAGTATATTTCGTAAATAAAAAATTGTTTAATTGGCTAGTAGACAGGTGTTTCTACAGAACCCAAGAGTATTTTAACTATAAGGATTCGTAATGGTATTAGATGTACTTATTATATATTCGGCGTCGGGACGTGACGACCCCACCGCCCACTGGAGGAGTTACTCTGACGAGTAGATACTCGTCAGTCAACCGAAAGATGGCGGTCAAACCATCCGAACCTGGCAGAAGTAAATCCCAAGATGCTAGATGGGCAGCAGCGTCAAACACCAAAGACTTCTGCCACTGCGATCGCCAATACGCCTGCCAAGCGTGGTGATTACGGCAAATCCCCCCCAATGATGAACCACATCAATCAAAACCGGCCCCTAGTCCCCGGCGCCCCCGCTACTCCTGGTTATGGTAGCAGCCATGGTAACGGCGGGGCAAGGAGTGCGAAGAATCTCCGGAAGAGATCGGGCTACCGACGACAATTGGCCCTGGCAACACTGAACACGCGTACACTGCGGACCGAAGGTTGTCGAGCTGGAAGAAGAATTGAGCAAGTTGCGATGAGATATCATAGGCCTATCTGAGGTCCGAAAACAGGGGGAGGACTCGATAGTTCTCAATTCCGGTAACTTGCTATTCTACTGGGAGGGCGACCAACAGTCCCCAGGTGGTGTCGGGTTCATCGTCCACAAATCTTTCGTGACCAACGTGGTAAATATCGGGAGTGTGTCGAGCAAAATAGCGTACCTTATACTCAGAATATCCAAGCGGTATTCGCTGAAGGTCATACAGGTATATGCTCCGACCTCGACGCACCCCGATGAAAAGGTGGAAGCCATGTACAAGGTATACAAGGACATATCTCGGGCTATACATGGCTTCAAAACCCATTACAACGTGGTCATGGGAGATTTTAACGCGAAACTGGGCAAATGAGACGGCGATGAGCTGAGAGTGGGGCAATTTGGATATGGGCATCGGAATTCCCGGGGTCACTTGCTGGCTAGCTTTATGGAGAAGGAAGGACTCTATATGATGAATTCCTTCTTCAAGAAGCGAGAATGCCGCAAGTGGACCTGGGTAAGTCCAGACGGTGCCACCAAAAATGAGATTGACTTTATCATGTCGACGAAGAGGCAGATATTCAATTATGTCTCCGTGATCAATTCGCTTAAAGCGGGGAGCGATCACCGAATGGTAAGAGGCATTGAGGATTGAATATCTGTACAAGCCTCGAATGGTCGAGGTTGATAAAGTCCACGCTCCGAACGGCACCGGTTCATATCCAAAACCCCGAGAGCTTTCAGCTCGAACTCAAGAACCGAGTACAGTAACGGGTTCGTGGATGCTGTCCATACAAACGGGGCTAAATTCTTTAAGCCCCAGAAGTGCAAGAGAACCAGCTAGATCTTGGATCCGACGCTCGAGCTGTTAGAGGAAAGGCGCAAGATGGTTCTGCTATCCTCCCAACGACATGCCGAAATATCGGCACCTCAACAGACAGATCTCTAAGTATCTGACTCGCGATCTCCGCCAATACAGCACAAAATGTGTTCGTGAGGCGATCGAGCAGAATAAGGGATCCAAAGTGTTCCAGAGAGATCTGTCTGTTGGGCAGAGTCAGCTGACAAAGCTGAAGACGGAGGATGGCAGAATCGTATCGTCCAAGCCTGAGCTCTTAGAGGAGATCGAAAGGTTCTATGGACAGCTATACACGACTACGCGACAACACGTAAGTACTCCAGCGTCAGACCTTAGAGCTGGATTGACCCGACACTATACCGAAAATATCCCGGACATCAGCGTGCACTAGATTAGTGTGGCTCTCAAACAGCTCAAAAACAACAAGGCGCCAGGTGACGACGGAATTACGAGCGAGCTTCTGAAGGCCGGCGGCACACCCGCTGTAGAAGCTCTTCGGAAGCTATTTGATTCCGTCATTCTCGAGGGTAAAACGCCACAGGCGTGGCATAGAGGTGTGGTGGTGCCTATATTTAAGAAAGGGGTTAAAACCCTCTTAAAGAACTACAGACCCATCTCACTTCTGAGCCACACATCACGAATCGTCTTGAGAGCAAGCTAGACGACTTCCAGCCTCCCGAACAAAGCCGGTTTCCGTAAAGGCTAAAGTACCATAGACCACATACATACGCTGCGGCAGGTTATACAGAAGTCCGAGGAGTATAACCAGCCTCTATGCTTGGCGTTTGTGGACTATGAGAAAGCCTTCAATTCGATCGAAACCTGGGCGGTGCTACAGTCTCTCCAACGGTGCCGGATTGACTACCGATATATCGAAGTGCTGAAGTGTTTGTATGAAAACGCCACTATGTCAGTCCGCCTCCAGGACCTATTCAACTCCAGCGAGGGGTGAGACAGGGGGATGTCATATCCCCGAAACTGTTTACCACTGCGCTGGAGGATGTTTTCAAGCTTTTGGACTGGAATGGACTCGGCATAGACATCAACGGCGAGTACATCATTCACCTTCGATTCGCAGACGATATCGTAGTCATGGCTGAGACCATGGAAGACCTAGACACAATGCTCGATGGCCTCTGTAGACTCTCCCAACAAGTAGGTCTTAAGATGAACATGGACACGACGAAAATCATGTCGAACGTCCATATTGTTGGGAACTCTACGCTCGAAGTTGTCGACAAGTATAAGGAGGTCAATCGTCGAATCCAACTCTGTTGGGCAGCGTTCGGGAAGCTACGACATATCTTCTCGTCCGATATCCCGCAGTGTCTCAAGACGAAAGTCTTTGACCAGTGTGTGTTGTCAGTGATGACTTACGGATCAGAGACGTGGTCGCTCACTATGGGCCTTATCAGAAGGCTCAAGGTCACTCAGAGGGCGATGGAGAGAGCTATGCTTGGATTTTCCCTGCGAGATCGAATCAGAAATGAGGAGATCCGAAGTAGAACCTAAGTCGCCGACATAGCTCTCCGGATAGCCAAGTTGAAGTGGCAGTGGGCAGGGCACATAGCTCGAAGAACCGATGGCCGTTTGGGCAGAAAGGTTTTGGAGTGGCGGCCACGTACCGGACGACGCAGCAGAGGTAGGCCCCCCGCAAGGTGGACCGACGATCTCGTCAAGATCTGGGTGGGAGGTGAATATGTGGCTATTAGTTTAACTTGTACCCTACTATCTGTATACACCCATATTTTGTGTGCTAATAAATGGTTTAAATGGTTTAAAAGAAAGCAAATAAGATACATCTGTATCTTATTTGCTTCAGGATTGAAAATACGAGCGACAAATATTACTTTATACTTTCACTTACATATATGTACAATATATGTTTTATAATACTTTTAACAAAAATGTGGCAAAAAATATTGTGCCTACACGTGACAATCTGGTTTGCAAGTAATTCAAGAAGTCTTGAATTCGACGCCCAGCTTAAGCAATGTGTGATTTAAAACCTATGTCGCGGCATCAATACGAAGTCAGACACTACATACCGTCCACAAATTCATTGTTAAGCCAGACTAAACCTTTTTTTATCAAAAAATCTGAGGGCAACCGTCAACACAAACGAACATATAAAATAGGAAAACATATGCAAACACATGTATTCATCTGTTTACCTCCAAAGCCTTCAGATACACCATCAACTCCTCCCTAAAATCATCCTGCTGCGGAGATACCCTCAAAGCCGATTTAATTTCTTGGGCAGTGGTACCTCGTGCTCCTTCCAGCAGCATAGCCAGTGTAGACTTGATACTGGCCGGTGACACCATCACATTGCCCTTTTTGTCCACCGCGGCATGTTGAAGGAGGTCGATATCGAAGAAGTTAAGCCGAGGATTGATCTTAGCTTCATTCCAACCCAAGAGGGTTACCAGTATTGACACTGAAATTTAAAAAAAATACGTTAAGAGTGCACATTTTGTATGGTCGAGCAACGGTAAGTGGTTTCTAGCCTATAACTGAGAACGGTATTGCTAGGAGTTCTCTTGTCTTATCATTTTAAAAAGAGGTGTAATTGCCGAAGAAGCGAAATCCAGTGTATATAAAATTAAATCTCATGGATTTAACAACAAATTTTTCACAATATTTAACACCTACGAAGAAGAAAGTGTTCGGATGGTAAGCCGAAACAGAGGTCCCTAAATGACAGCGCCGCATCTGCTAGGTACCAACTCCAAATCCCACTCTTCCCAGAAACTGACACACATATAACTCATAGGGTGCATAGGGTTCCCACCAAGAACTTAGGGTCCCAAGCCAACCTCACCTGCAAGTGGTGCACCTGCTGATCAACGGACGAGGCTCTGGCAAACATAATATCCCGATAAGCGGCAATAGATTCGCCACCTATTACGTGGGATCAAAAAACTGGCGAAAAGTGGGCGTTTAATATGCCTCTGCCTACCCTTTCGGGGAAACAGGCGTGAGTCTATGTAAATGTAATGTATGATATAACTCAACTCTTACCATAAGGTGACCCACATGTGGTTATTGGTGGAAGTAGCTACTTTAGAGTGCTAAAGTATGAGTTAAGTTGCTGTGCGCGGATTTCGGTAGACATGCCTTGCTTAATGCGTGGCTTAGGAACTGAATTTTTATATACACATTACACAAAATATCGCTAGTTGAACAGTGTCCGATAATAAAGCAGATAGGCTACTACCCGTAGTAATATGTTACTTCAATGTAATGACGTGCAGTAACGATATACAAAGTTATCCTAAGGTAAAGATTTTACTAGTTATACTATGAACAACTAACTACTCTGAGAATTTGACGACTTTGCGCAAAAGCATCAACTTTTCCATTCTAAATTGAACTTAAATCTAAACCAAATATTCGGAAAAGCTTAATATTTTTTAAGTGACTAATAACTTACAAGATGACTAAATGTTTGCAACTAATAAAATAACTTGCTAGCGATTAAATATTTTTGCGACTATTATATTAAATAAGATTCAAAACTAAGGGTGTTATAAAAACTAAAAACTAGCAGCTGCGTTTAGGTAGCAAATAAACTATACAAGTCATTTGAAATATTAGCCGAGGAACTATAAATAATGACTTGTCGACTAATAATGTTAGTTGTAGGTCAGGTAGGTAGGTTATGTTAGGTTTTCTTGTGACCCTGTACCCAAAAATAGGAGCCGTCAACTTGGCTTAAAAGACTGAAGTGTCTTATTTACATATACGAAACACTTCATTTAAGATAAAATGCCGCTCATTATTAATAAATAATTTGCCAAATATTGAAATTTGTAGATATTATTTATGAATGCCCATTTTCTATTTTTATTCATCAAGTTTCCGCTTAGATACTAATTCAGTTCCCAAAAAAAAATTACTGCTAGTTTAAATTAAAACGAAGCTTATAACTGACATATTAATATGCTAACTTTTACTTATTAATATACTCCTTATAAGCTGCCAACCCAATATAATTATTTTTGAGACTTTTATTCGTTTTACTTAGATGCTGCATTAAATACATGCCATTCGGAAATATACCCGATATTTTTCTAAAAAGAAACTTGATGGGATTTTAATTATTTTAGTATATTATTAATCTATTCTAAATCATATCATTTCTAATGGTAAATTAATTAATACAGGTTTGTCACATTTTATTCAAATCGAAGTTGTTATCAAGGTATATCACTAATGTCGCGTATTCTCTTAGATGTGAATTGAGGAAAAATACTAAACGCTCAAGGTACCTAAACACGAAGATGTACGAGCATACACATCATAATACAACAAATAACATATATTGGCGACTGGTTTGCTTTTTCCTTAAAAATACATTTTACGTATAACAACTGTTTTTAATGTTGATCTTAAGGAACAGGCAAAAAGGCATATTTAAAATGTTGCAGCATTTACTGACTACATGCAAGTAGAGTATTAAACCAATTTGAATTTAGTTTCTAAGGTATTATTAACATTTAGTGACGTAACAAATTAAAGAAATAACAAATAAATAAGTACTTTCTTTAATAACTACTGTTACGAGTTAATTCATATTCATCTCCACCTGCTTATTTAAATACTTGTACCAGGGCTTTTTCCTAGCTACAGATGTATAACATTAAGTCCGTAATTTTTGTCCAATGTTATCATCAAGTTTATAATTAAAACATTCGTGGCATTAGTTAATTGAATTACAAGCCTGAACTTCCTTAAACAGGAGAAGTCTTTTTGTTACATTCCTTTATTATTTCCATTCGACAAGAAACAGATTCAAAACTCAATTTATGTAATATCAACTTACCAATAAAGATAGTTGGACGCATTTTGTTACTTTTCTTTTAATATGTTTGCATAATTAAATCACAAAATGGCTGTAAGACACAGTCTCGAAGTAACGACCACTGCCAAGATCAGATGTAAACACACTGAGACGAAAACTCAAACATGAGACAGAAATTGTTGTGTGACGTTAGCAACTAAGTGACTAATGTGCTCTTTATATTTAATAATATTATGTAGATGACTTCTGGGTATTTACGAAGTCTTTAATAGCTTTTCTTGACGACGGGTCATCATGATAAGCGACTAAATTAGGATTTATTCAGGCATAGTGATCAGTCTTTGTCATTCTAGCGTTCTCCCAGTTGTAACATAACATAACATATCTTCACGCCTTTTATCCCCGAAGGGGTAGGCAGAGGTGCATTACACACCCACACTTCGCCAGATATGTTTCGGTCCCAATGTAATAGGGGGCGAGCCTATTGCCATCTACCGGGCACATTGTTAAGCGAGCGATAATTAATATTTTTAATACACACATAACTTCGAAAAGTCATAGGTGTGTGCCCAGGGTAACTGGGGATCGAACCTGAGACCATCGTCTCGGCAGTCCGTTACGTACACCACTGGGCTATCGCCGCCTCTATGTTACCAGCTGTTCAGGTTTTATTATATTGAATTTATTTAGAAACGAGGTCAGGCGTGAGTGCATCGCCTTTTTGTATAACAATAAATTTAACTATATAAAATAGGACCACGGAAACCCACCGGTGTCGGGTACAGGGACCAAGCCACCGGTGGTTAGGGCCTCAGAGAAAGGAACTTCCTCACAATGCGTACCGTATCAAGAAGAACCGCCTTCTGAATTAAGGCCTTGATCCAGCTGCCCAGTGCGAGCCTCTTTAGATGTTGGTCGAGGATCTTGGCAATCAATCCATTCACTGAAACGACCATCAGAACAATGATTACTGAATCTACATCCCACATGTCGACAATCTCGTGGGCTAGATCTAAATATTTAATATGTTTATCATTTTCCGCCTTCACGAGATTACCGTCATGTGGTATGGTGATATCAACAATCATTGCGAGACGCTCTGCTCGGTGTATCACTACAATATCAGGCCTATTGGCTACAATGTTTCTGTCTGTTATGAATGTTATGATAGACCGATCCCAGTACAACAATGCACGACCATTTTCGGAACTGGGTCGGGCACATATCTGTAGTACGGTGCCTCTGAATCAATGAGATTATATTTAAGGGTTAATTGCTGATGAAAAATCCTAGCCACTTGGTTATGTCTGTGTAAATACTGACTATTGGCAAGACTCGAACAACAGGACACAATATGCCTGAGAGATTCCCCGAGCTGGTGACACGCCCGACATATGTCAACCGCACCGTCCCTCAGGATATACTAGCGGTAGTTATTTGTCATGACAATTACTTCATCCATAATTGCACAGACAAAACCTTCGGTTTCCCCGAAGAGATCACCGAAGTGCAGCCAGGAAATGGATGCCTTAAAATCTATATCTGGCCCGTGCAAGGCCTTATAGAAGCGTCCATATAGCTCCTTGCCCTTCCATACTTGTCTCCGGTCCTCAATACTAAGCACTGCAGGTTGTGCCAGTTCTCTTTAGCCAGAGCGAGCGGGGTAAGTCCAGTATCTACTGCAACTACATCTCGGTGCATATCCACACTCATTTGCAGAAAATATTCTCTGAGGTTATACAGCTCGCGGTTATGGAGGGTCTTGAGACATAAAAATCCTCGACCACCACATTTCCGCGGGATGTATAGCCTCATTACCGACGAGCGTAGATGATGCATCCGAGATGCAGTCAGCATTGAACGGACTTTTCTGTCCAGGACAGGTCCAGTCTGAGTCCACCTGAGTATGCCGAAGGAATACATAAGGACTGGCATATTAATATGACCGCTACTTCACTGCGAACACGATGATATTGGGTTGCCTACGAAAAACCTGTGAGGAAAAGCGATTTCTTTTTTAGCCTGGTCCGTTGTTTTTAACAACCCATTCGCGATATATTTTTGAACATGAATAATTTGATATAAAATACTTTTCACTAAATTATCAGATCGGTGAAGGTCGCTCTTCTACGGATCTTAGACTAAACTGATATATTATGTCTAATCCCTCATAATATCAACTTGCTTCTGGCCGATCTTCATGGCTGGTGACGACTTTGTAAAGGATTTTACATGTTTCAGTTACATACCCCATGCATACTATAGTATAAATACATACTGATGCATCTGCACGGTTACCCATCACCAGCAATTAACATTGGAACCGCTAATAAGAATTTTTTTATTTTCCTTAAGCCGGTTTTTCTGATTGCGGTTCAATATGGCATTATTTTTCTTTTAGAATGAACAGGAAGAATAAACCATTTCTATGTTGATGAAGTTTTCAGCGTATTTTTGTATTAGGAACATTAATTTTATTACATTTTATACTTTAGAATTTACAACACATTTGGGAAAATTTCGCCGTTAAATGCAAAATTGTGATGTTGTTGGCGCAGCCCTTGTGTTAAAATGCCATTGGCCGGGAATTGGTAATAGTAACAATTAAAAGCAAAATATTCCATGTCATAGTCCATTATAAACCATAGTTGAAGTAAAAGATGTCTTTAATTTATACCTAGTAGGTATACAAAAATATATATTTATTTGATGTTAGCGTTTTTACGGTTCCTAAAGGAATACAATACTGTTTCTGCAATCAGATATAAATGCTGTAATTTCTTTACAGTAACTAATCCTTTTAGGATACAAGAGTAGATATTATATACCCTTGGTGCAACTAGGTATATACTTAGGTATATAACTGTCGAAGTAATTTCATGCCATCGGTGTCTCGCCTGCCGTAAATAGTCACATAAATAAACATTTATAAAATTGTCTGAGTCTATTATTATTATCATAGCATAGCCTAAGGTCATTACCGAGTTGTTCACCTTACCGAAACAACTTTATAACATTTCTTTATGTTTATCCTCATGTAAGTCTTGCTTGTCAACTACGTGACATCATATCACGACAACAAATTTTAAATAAATTTATCCTTTAAACGCGAAATATTTCGATAGATATATAAATAGTATTTGGCGAAATAGAGTATCTGGGTGATTCTACGTTAAGAGGTACAATAGGTGGCAACGTAAAAAAATCATATGTTATTTGAAAATTTGTACGAAATAACAAACATATATAATAATAAGTAATGTCTACTTTCATGCTACTAAATTGCAATACCTAAATTAACTTAACTTGGTTATAACAGCATGTTTGCCTTCAAAAAAGTGTCTACCCTGGCCTGTCCCTTTACTATTTTGTAACAGAGTCTTTAAAATTTAAAAGATTTCCAATAGATTAAACATTTGAGCGTTATTTATTAAACAAAGTGGAGTATTTAACAATGTTAAATACATAAATAAACTTACTGATAACTTTAATTTTCTTTAAAAAAATAAATCTCAAATTTTGTCCCTCGTATTTTGAGTCTCCTACCCTGGTCATCTTTCGTCAGCTTCAAAATGCCGTTAAAGTACTTTACCCTTGCAAGGTTAAATTGGAGCATTTGTTTTGAAGTGAATTTAGCAAATAACGGTCCCGCGAGCCACTCGCGGGCTCTCATTGGCGGAAAGTCCGATCACGCCACTCGGCTAGCGCGGATGTGACGGTGATTGCAGTATCTCCACTGGTAAGTTTTATTTACCCGGTATTTACAGTAAAAGTTTGCTTGTAATTTCTATTTACTTTAATTTCTGCCTAGTTTACCGTGTTAGTTTGTTTTTTTGAAACAATACATATTTTTCTGGTTGTATTTATTTTTCAACGAAAACGTCTCTACCCTGCCGTATTTCCCCTGCCTCATGAGATGCCAGGGGAGATACCTTAAGTCCAGGGTAGGATACAGAAGTGTCATATTAGTGTTTTATTAGTATTATACATGTATTATCCTAAATGAAGCCGACATATATTCACTTCAATACGTTATTTAATTTGATTTATGGTGTTTAATTGACTTTTACCCTATATAGTAGTTTTATATTTTGAGTTTTTGTTATTTTGTTAGTATGATCCGAAAGAGTTTATTTTTAAAGTAATTGTCTGCTATTAAAGTACCCATCAACAAATCTAAATAATGTCTTTCAGCTTAAGAATTTCATATTTTTTTTGGATCATTGCTCCCCGAAAAAAACTAACTCGTGAGGAACGTCTTGAAAACCGCGCGAACAACGTCAGAGATCCCCTAAAAAAACAGCTACAGTAGAAAGATAACCTGCTGTCCTCCCATACATGGTCAAGGGCGTGACCGACAAGATTGGCTACATCTTAAAGCGAGCTTCAATAAAAATTTACTACAAGCTGCCAACGAAGATAAGTCAATTCTTACCACCTGTTAAAAGTGAGTTACCCTTACAAGAGGCCGGAGTTTACGAAATAGACTGTTGAGTGTGGGATCTCATCGCAAGCAGCTGACATACTTGTTAGAAGAGGTCCACTTTAGAGGTGTTGGGAGCTGACCCCATTATTCCCCGACTTTCTGGTTTTTATCGCAACCTAGTTAGAAACAAAACCAGGACTCAGCACAATCAGTCCTGGATTGGTATTGAAACATGTAGACAGGCCAAGGAGGCTCTTCCCGCAGCAGATGGTAAAATAGCCAAACAAGTCCTCCGGCTGTTCAAACAACAACTGTGGACATTCACGGCCGCCTACACAGGACACAAATACTTTAATAAGCACCTATTTACTATAGGAATCACTGACAGTCCGCTGTGCATAGCCTGTATGGCAGCAGACGAGACGGCAGCCCTGCTCCTCGACTGCCCTGAGGTCTCACAGTATAGTGTAGCAGTACCTGACTAGACACAGCACCCTGAGGGAAGCAGTGGGCCACATCAAGAGTCTGCTGGCCTTCCTCGAAGAGCTGGGGTGGCTCGAGTGACAACACCATTCCCACCCACACGTAAAATACACGCCAGGCCGTAGAGTTGCGGAAACAGCCCGAGCTACCAAGTACCAAGTGGGCTCTCATACATTGGACAAACCAAGAGAAGCATAGGCATTCGACTTAAGGAACATATACATAGCTGACATTAAACACAAATGCTTGACAAGTTTGCTGTGCGCGAACATGTACAACAAGGAACCAACAAAGGAACACCGTTTTATTCCAAGGATGATCCGTGAAGCTAGTGAAATTAAAAAACACCCTAAATTCAACAGGGAAGATGGTTGATTTGTTCCTCCGGCTTGGGACCCTGTTATCAGGCTAATGAAACCCAAGAAGGACAAAGTCACCAGTCACAAGTCACACAAGACACAAAAACACAGTGAGCAAATTCTGCATAGATAGTAACACCAATAGTTGAACAATGTTCGGGTACTTTGTGATAAGTTTCAAATTCAAGACAAAGACAAATATTACCTCAGTCTGCCGTGACCACGATTCCTGTAAAGAAACTGAAACGTCAGCTAGTAATAATTAAGAAAATATTTCTAGATCATTCGGTTTAAATGTATAGAATCCGTAAACCGTAGTTTGATTTCAATATGTAATATAAGCGTAAACCCAAGAATATCTGATTTGATAGTTGCAAACTATCACAAAATAGTGTTTAATTAAAGTTGATTCTTACGAAAATGACGGTTTTCTTTTTAAGTATCCTACCCTGGCCTTCATGTCTTTACCCTGTATAGATTATCTCCCCTGGTCGAGGAAAACTCTGGTAAAAATAGAATATTTGACTGGCCATCTTAAACTAATGTACAAAATACCTGATTACATAGTTCGGTTTCGGAAAAAGTCATTATTTTAAACATTTACGTCGCGCCGCGTTTCTTAACATCAGATGCTCTCTTAACGTAGAATGACCCATCTACCGAGAATTTCACGAATACCCTGTCTAAGGCGGGTTTTCCTGTCACGTTGATCGCAAGCCGACGGTCCGCGCTGATGGGTCAATATGTATGAAGTAAGTACTTCTGGCGTTTTTGATTCGCGCTGGCCGCTCAGCGCTGTCGGCCGTCAGCGCTGAGTTATTACTCCATACATATTGACATTTATTGACCCATCAGCGCGGACCGTCAGCGTGCGATCAGCTTGACAGGAAAACCCGCCTTAGGAGAAGAATTTTGTGATTTATCTGAGATCACCTGTATTAAGCTGCAACCTGATTTGGACTGTTTTGGCATGTTACAATATAGGCTAGTCTAATATGTTCAGATAGCCGAAATATCGTCAACATCTCGGACCTTGATTCATGCACTGCATGTGAAGACTGGTTATGTGACACAACCTCACTTGAACCTGAATACATGTGTGGACATTTAAAAAAGTATTTCAGCTCGTAGCATCGGCTTTTATCATAATAAGTACTTTTATTTTTAGATCTGGTACAGGCACTTTTAAGACACCTGGCGTTTTATTTTTTGTTATTTCCTATACTTTTGCTATACTTTACGCATAGCTTTCAATTAAATAACTTAAAACTACATTTCAAACTACCGGGATCTACGATTCTTTGGGCGGAACATAGATCGAAGTACAGTCCGGCTTTTCGAATTCTACCAGTTCGCTGCTACCAGTAGTGCAATAATTGATCCAAAATTCAAAATATATAGATGCTGGCTCCTATACATATAACAGTGGTACCGTAAAGTATACTTAATTCCTGGAATGTACTTAGTTGCTTTCTGTAATACATTACTCCTAAACAAACTTGCGTATAATGGAATAAGGGGTGACCTACTTCGTTGGTTCTGCTCTTACATCACCAATAGATCCCAAATGGTCGTAATTAAAGGATGTCAGTCGGCACCTGTTACTGTTTCATCCGGAGTCTCGGCTCAATTCTAGGTCCTCTTTTATTCATTTTATTTATCAATGATATTGCAAATTGTTTTAGGCACTCAAAGTTTTTATTATATGCCGATGATTTAAATTGTACAGACCCATAAAAAATGTTGCTGATAGTTGCCTACTACAGGAGGACCTAGATCGTCTGTCCAAGTATTGTGTGGAAAATAAAATTCACTTAAATATTTCAAAGTGTGTTAGTATCTCATTCACCAAAAACAAAAACATTATTCCAAGTATATACAAAATTAATAACGTAGTTTTGGTAAAATCATCTACTCTACGAGATCTTGGAGTGCTGTTGGACAACAAACTTCACCTAGATCAACACATAGAAAAGATTGCGAAAAACGCATATCGTATGTACGGCTTTATAATGAGATCCACGAACGAATTCAAGAATGCGAATACATATTCATCTTTACAAATCCTTAGTCAGATCACAACTAGAGTATGCTATAGCTATATGGAATCCTTATAATAATAAATATGTAGATAGCTTGGAGACTATTCAGCGAAAATATCTCAAATCCGTAAACTATCGATGTTTTCGTAGTTTTTCCACTTATGAATATTTGTTGAAAAATACAATTTGTTGAATCTGAGGTGCAGACGGTTATATCTAGAAATAATGCTACTTTATGATATATGCAATGGTAGATATAATTGCACAACTTTAAATCATATCCTGTCTTATATTGTACTAAGAACTGTCATAAGAAGGTGCGTGCACGTCCTTTTTTTACATTACCAACCTGCAGAACTAATGCTAAAAAAAACAAAGAGCCTTTTTTATGTTTTATGTGTATTTTATAAAGAGACCAAAGTTGTCATTACAAAGTGTATATTTTGTGAATAACGTTGTGAGTGCACATATACCTCATGCTTTTTTGTGGAATGTTGTTTAAGTATATTATTGTGACGCTGTTTGTTATTCCTAATAAATAAATAAAATAAAATAATGTACATAAAAACCTTTCGTTGCTACAATCGTCATAGGCTTGTTATAATCTGCAGGTACCTACTGTCGAGACCTGTGCCCTGTAGTAACGTCACTCCATAGAGGACAATTTTCATCAAGCAACCAGCGTCTACTTTGTAAACTATAGACTACATCTAGACATTAATCATACTATCATACACTAGCTAATATTATAAATGTGAATGTAGGTAAGTTTGTTTTTTACGCTTTCACGTCAAAACTACTTAACCGATCATCATGAAGCTTCCAGGCTTTTCTCATAGCCGTACCATCCCGAACCTGGTTGTAGAAAAAAGAAATTACGTTCATAAGTAGGTATTGCTTTTGTATCCTATATATATGAATAAATGAGTTTGAATTTGAATTAGAAGTAAAATAGGATACTTCTAATGAAAAATAAAGAAAATATTTTTACGAAAAATAAACAAAATCCCCGCCGGCGGAGCCGCGGGCGATAGCTAGTCAACTATAATACTTGTTTGACAATCTGCACTTAGTAGTTTAAGCATTCAATCGCTGTTTAGCACTGCACCGAGTGTTATGATTTCGATCCTCACACGAGACAACACAGTGTTTTTATTTTTTTTATAGTAGGTAATAGGCGGCAAACGAGCAGACGGGTCGCCTGATGGTAAGCAATTACCGCCGCCCATGGACACGAGCAACGCCAAAGGAGTCACAAATGCGTAGGAGGAGGAGTGGGATGAGGGAAAAGGAATAGGGGATCGGGCCTCCGGCACTCTCACTCACCGAACGAAACGCAACAATTTAGGTACCTACTGTTACTTTAGGTCGATTTTCTGTAAGACATATACCGACAGACGTATACTACCCGTATAGTAGATACTTCCCCGGTCGAGCCGGCCCATTCATGCTGAAATCAGCAGGGCTCTAGATCCACACTTCCTTGTTCTAGGTATTCCTATGTCCGTTGGTTGTAATTTTGCAAAGTCCCTTGCGTCACTGAATGTATCCCAAATGCGGAATTTACCTTATTTATGTAAAAGAAAAGAAAACAAATATTTTGTAAGGTGAAATAAAATGTAGATGAAATAATTTGTCACCAAATCGTTTACTTTCAAAAATAATACACACAAATGGCACTAATTAAGTAACGCTTTGTATCATAATGATATTTGTCATCAGTAACTAAATAATAAAAAAATAACACAAAGTAAATGCTTAACTATTTAATAACGTTTTGATAGGATATTGTGACTGGTATAATCTTATGTATATTGGTTTTAAAAGGCCCTTACACACATGTCTCCCTGTTTCGTTGACATACGGCTTTATATCTGGAGGCTTACTGCTTATTCCTGAGGACTAAAACAGCAAGATACGAAGCTGATGTTTAGGCTTGTACTCACAAAAAAGCTGATCCTGCCGGTAAGTGCATAGGAGCCTTTACACCATAATAGGGGGGGTAACATTTTCATGAATGTAATAAATAAAAAAATATTACAAATCGCGCATTTAAGCTTTGCAAAAGTTTAGTTACCTACGTTATTTTAAAGTAAGGACAGTTTACAAATACACACTGATTTCAGACTTAGAACGCACGATTGACTTTATCATAGTCTCTCATCACAAATGTTTTATCGTCTGTATAAGGTTTTAAAGCTTTCGCGATTTTTATACATAATTTAGCGGGTCTTAATCGCGTAAAATTTAACTTAATAAAGGTACCTATTTGTTACCGACCTTTCGATCGTCTTGCACCGTTCGTGGTCGCAGAGTGGCGACACCTTAAATAAGTTCATTTTACGCAAATAAGACCTGCTTAATTATTTTGTATGTGGTAGGTTGTCACTAGCACATCCTTGTACACAACTACATACTACTCATATTAAACAATGGTACAAAACACTACGACGACAAAAATCACTCATGCACTCTAAGCCTTACAGGAACGCTAAAGCAAAGGTCTAGCAAACTTCGCTCGCCCTATGATCTCACTTATATATAAGTCACAAGTAGTTCTACAATTTCAGAGCACCATCTATAAGTGAGGGGTCAGAAACTCTTCCGGTGAACAGCAATTGTCTCGTAGCTTCGTCTTGGATGAAGAACAGGAACGGTCTGTCGGCAACCACCTCCACTTGGCTCTCAACGTCCTCGCCGAATTTGTTGACTAGGGATATTTCTGTAGAGATGATAATAAAACACATTAATTAAGGAAAATATGTGGATAGAGTTCGTTATAAACGAGAGTCCTGAATCAATTCTAATATAGCCCTGACGGCGAGAATCGCGCAGTACTGGAAACTGCGCGAATCTCGCTCGAGCGCGCGCGAGATTCTAAAAACCAAACGGTTCCCGCCGTGTCTGAACAGGGCTAATAAGTTAAATTACGGGGAACTCATTTGAGCCATCATAGTAACATAGATCTGTTATGTGCCACAAGTATGTCGTTGAAAATCCGTAACTTGATGTAAACAGTACCTCACAGAGAAATAGCATCTCCTTAAAAATTGGTCGTTGGTGACCAGTGTTTCAAAATTAAGTATATTTTCTTTAGTTTAGTGAATGATGTGACTTGGTCCAAAGTATACCAATATTAAATGTAAATTTATTAGATATGTCTTAGTTAGACGAGGAAATACTTAAACTTTTCCTCTTAAATTTTATTATCCATCAGAAACGTGACCTATAGAAAAATCCCACAGTCAGCTATAACTTCCAGGGAATCAAAAGAGAAAGGAAATTGTTCAAAAAAATCATTCTGAAAGTACCTGTAGCAGAATAAGCAATACTGCCGAGTTCGTTGACGTCGATGCCGGTTCTCTGCAGCACCTGCGAGATCTTGAGACGCTCGTGCAGCAGTTGACCGCGGGCAATACCGGGGAATGAAGCAGTGTCTTCAAAGGCCTGTCTCACACCCAACTGGAACAAATAACATTTCACGTTGAGTATAGTGACGAGGGTGTGCCAGTACGCTCATCTGAGGGTCCAGTACGAGTTTGCACTCGATCGTCACGGTGGACGATAGCCTAGTCGTCGGGAACAATTTCCATACATTTTCTAAATGCCTCTATCGATCGCTACTCTCCGTTAGGGGTGCTTTTACAATATTAAAAAAGTTTTTATCACAATAAAACAATCAAAATATTAGTCTTTCTATTCAAATATAGTAAAATTAGTCCTCTGCCAAAAGATTTTGAGGTGAATCATTTGTTGGTATGTTAAACCAAAAATGTTTTCTATTATCCGGCATCAAAGGTACTAACTTTTCAATAATGGCTGCTTTTCTTTCGTTAGTTATTCCTCTTGGTAAATTATTTCTCTTAATTTCAGGGAATTCTTCTTTTTTTAAGATTTTTATTTAGAGAAAATCTAAAAGTATCGGTTTGTAGTCTTCAGCATGATTAAATTTGTATTTAAATTTGAAAAGACCTCGTTCCACCATAATAATGGCTCTTTCGCTACAAAAGTAAATACAATATCTCATATAAACATCAAATATAAAATAAAAGCAATATCATTCACAAAATAGATAAAATAATTAAATAGGTTGATATATATTTATACAAATTAAATTAATCACACTCTATTCGGAACAACCTGTATATACCCACGTAAACAACAACTCCATGCCACATGAGTAAATAAACCGAACAGAGAGACAGCTTCTTAAGAGCTTGTAAATTTGTTACCTATTTTGGTAGGGTTATCACAATAGGTTAAGACAAATCGCTTGTTCGGTATACGACAGATTCTGGATTGGACAGATTCGTGATTTGACAGATACCCAACTCGACAGATTCGTGGATTGGGCAGATTCTTGGACTCGACGGATTCGCTATACGGCAGAAGTACAGTTGTAAATAAAATAACGAGTGGAACCAAAAAAGGCATGCACCTGAAACTTTTAAAAGCACGGAATAAAAATATACATTTGTTACAAAGGACACGATGTGACGACGTGATTTATTTGTCATTCCCAACGATCCCACTAATAGTGTTGAATATTTTCTGGTAATATGATCTATTTTGCTATTATGGCCACTAGTTTTACCACGGGGATAGGTATCTAAAATAAGTTTAAAAAGAAATTGTGTAAGACAAATGAACGTCTACAAAACAAATGACTATAAAATGATCAACCATCGATAGGGCTTACAAAAAACAGATGCATGCGATTTTCGACCTTATTGACAATTCATGACAGACTTTTTTTTGGTATTTTCTTGCTTTCTGACATTGATACGTTATTAAAATTATAAATTCTGAGTTACGTCAATAAGGTCGAAAATCGCATGCACCTGTTTTTTGTAATCCCTATCGATGGCTGATCACTTTCTGATAGTCCTTGGTTTTGTAAACATTAATTGCTTTTACACAATTTCAAAACTAATGAGTTCTTAAGTATTTCGTTGCCAACATTGACAATATTTATTTCAAGATCGAAATATTCGCGAAACTTTTGCTCGAGCAATTCCACAAATGCGACAAAATTATCAGGAGTTATACCTAATTAAAACACCCAATTGTACGTTACCATTGTTAAAATCTTTATGATGATTTAATTATTTCATCTAGTATTATTCATACACACAGTACAATAAACAACCATTATTAATAATAAAACACCACTTTTTTACATTAAAATATTAAAACTGGCAACGTACAAAACAAACAACGTGCGTCGTAATAACCCTAAGATTGTCAACTGCCTGTGCCTACGTAAACCGGTTCTTTCCAGTCTCGCCGCGTACACGACAAGCGGCCAGTGGTCACGCACACATAAGCCGCGTGCTTGTAGTAGTGCAACCGATTCGCGCTGTTGTATGAAGCTGTGTCTCTGTTCCGTTTATCTACTCATGTGTCCATGCCAGGGACAGCCGCTAGCCAGTGCGGTGACGTGAGGTCAAAGCTCGTCGAGAACAATTTGTAACTACCTTACATTTATGATATTATTGTGCGATACAGAAAAAATCGAATAATGTACCCATTATCGTTATGTGCATTGTATGATTTGTGTGGATTTCTCATGGTCGCACAGGGCTATGCCGTCGTCGATCATAATACATATTAGGATGCACGGTAAAACTCGAATGAGTTTGTGTTTGCATCTCCAGTATAAGTGAATTGTGTAGTGTTATTATGTAGTAAATAAATGAAAAAAAAAACAAAATATGTGAAAGAGGTGCGGAGGAACATATCAATACAGGATCACGCTACGCGGTTTTCCAGTGCTGCGACTGGTCACAGTAGTTTCAACCTTTTGTTGTTTATGGCGGCAAACCATTGCGCGACGTTGTTCTTAAGCTATATATATATATAAGATATATAAGATAAGTGCATAGGGTTCCCACCAAGAACTTAGGGTCCCAAGCCAACCTCACCTGCAAGTGGTGCACCTGCCGATCAACGCACGAGGCTCTGGCAAACAAAATGACCGAATAAGCGGCAATAGGCTCGCCACCTATTACGTGGGATCAAAACACTGGCGAAAAGTGGGCGTTTAATATGTCTCTGCCTACCCCTTCGGGGAAACAGGCGTGAGTCTATGTATGTATGTATATAAGATTAATTTATAGGTATTCTATATAAGATTATATATTCACGAGTTATTTTCAATTGTCAATAAATACAGTGTCACAAGACCCATCACCAAGCCGAAGTCTACTCGTTTTGGACATCATGCCAAGTCATACTAAGCAAAAATAAAACCTGGGAAACGACTTTTTTTTTATTATTCATAAGCCGCTATAAAAAGTGCGCGCGTGCAATTTTTGAAATACGTTCTAATCCATGGGTGCATAGGACATCTATAGAACAGGTTGGCGGGGTAAATGCATCGATTTTGTACCTAATTATAAACATTCCATAGTAACTTTGAGCTTCAATATCTCCTGAACAATTTCCCAGGTATGATGCCGAAGCAAAAAATGTTCGTAATTATTGGTATAATATGGGGTTTCAGTTTTCGTTAAGGGTCTTTTTACAGTCTGTATAATGTGCCATCGGGAATCATAAAATATGGAAGATTTTCTGAGTCTCCTTTGTAGACTCGTTTGTGTACTCGTAATTTTGAAGATTATCGGGTCCCTAATACCGGATACTAAGTTGTCCCGTAGCACCGGACAGTTTACGAATGGTTTGTACTTCTAAGTATTTATACATAGCGATATAAGAGTTATATGTTCTTTAAGGGTATTAAATAATGAAAGTATATAACACTAGCCCTGCTGTAAAAACCTGTTTAGGGATTTGGTTTCAAAGATAGATCCTCTTAAAGATCCTATCGACAAACATTTAACTAGCAGTATGAAGCCTTTGACTAGCTTTGCTTCAGCAGTGGTTTAGATTATTGGAAAGCTATAACCATTACCCGATTCCCCGATAAAAAGTTCAGCAGCTCGACAAATTCCAACAAATTGGGAAATTACCATTTTTCTAAGTAGTTTTTAGATTACTTCCTAAAAACCTTAGGTGTCCCACTGGGGGACTTCCCCCTATGATGTAACATAATAACAGCATCGTAGGAAGTATACGTCAAGTCCAAACAGCTGTCAATAGTACACACGTATACACACGAAACTACCAATACATATACGATTATACAGAGTGTAAAAAGACCCTTAACGAAAACTGAAATCCCATGTTGTACCAATCACTATGAACATTTTTTACTTCGGCACCATACCTGGGCAATTACTGGTTCAGGAAATATTGAGGCTCAAAGTTAGTATGGAATTTTTCTAATCTTAATATATAAAAACCTTGCGTTACTGACTGACTGACAGAGACGCTACAGTCGAAACTATTGGGCGCAGGAAGCTGAAATTTGGCATGTATGTTCCTTGGGGATCGTAGGGGTGCACTAAGAAGGGATTTCCCGAAATTCCCACGGGATCGGCAAAAAGGGGTAAATTAAAAAAAAATGCAGGCGTAGCTGCTGGCGTCCTCTAGTTAGGTATAAAATCGATGCATTTACCCCGCCAATATGTTCTTTAGATGCCCTATAACCCCATGGATAAGTAGGTATTTCGAGCATTGCACGCGCGCGCTTTTAATTGCGGTTTAAAAAATGTGAAAACTTAAAAAAATGGTTTCCCAGGTATTATTTTTGGTTAGTATGACTTGGCATGATGTCCACAACTAGTAGACTTCGGCTTGGTGATGGGTCTTGTGACACCCTGTAGATGCTCTGACACTTAACAGGTTTCTGGATCTGACGTCCTAGTGCTGCCGCCTAGTGGGCATCATTTCAGAAAACCCCTCGTTGCAGTTATATATGTTTGTACCACGTATGTGCACACAAGACGTGACGCAGTAGATACACCGCAGGTCATTGGAAATACCCATTAGATATGATAAAAATCAAATGCATCTAATGATTTGCATTGATCGTATACAAATTATGTATTCATAGTAACACGAATATATTAATGTACCATCCATATTTAATTTTGAAACCGGTTCGCAACATGATAGGTACTTTAGATCAACTAACGCCAACATGGGCTTAAGAAGTAGGTACTGAATTTGGCTAAGGTTACATAATTATTTCAAAAATATATATATTACAGTAGTTTCATAGTTTTTTTTAAGTATTCGTTGGTTTATCGGAACATCTAGCGTCCAGATCAGGGGCAAATCGAGACATGACGCCAAACCCTGAAAAAAGGGCTGTCTCGTGCAAATCGGGACACCCGGCAACGCTACCTATCCCTATAATTATGAAGATGGTTATTGGATCTTTTGCGTAGTGAAATTGTCGCAGAAATACATTTGCTGACGAAGTGTAAACAAATGTAAATCGCAAACCATTACCAAATATACCAAGAGTGCGTTCAACTTGTTTACTAATTAATAGACAAACTTGGTTAGGTTTACAAATATTACCATTTGTGGTTACGATCATGAATTGGTGCTAATTAGACAAGCAATCAAATATAGGTACATAGAATTGTAATGATACTTTTTTAAACAAAGGACGTTTAATTTTGATTTCATATAAATCGTATAAATAGCATATAACTACATAGTATAAAACAAAGTCTGTCTTCTGTCTGTCTGTCCCTATGTATTCTTAAATCTTTAACAATAAGCAACTAAGTTTGAAGCGGTTTTTTTTAATAGATAGAGTGATTCAAGAGGAAGGTTTATAATTATGTATAATTTTGTACCCGTGCGAAGCCGGGGCGGGTCGCTAGTAATAATATATTTTTAAAGATAGCAATATTTCACAGTACTTAAACATGACAAATCTAAAACAGTTTTATCAACAGTCGACTGGCCCATGAACTGTTAATCAGCATTATCTTAAAATCATTCACATTTCACGCACAAATGTTTCTCCAACATAACATCAGTTACTGCCTCGTTGGTCTAGCGGCATAAATGACTGCCGCGTTGGTCTCACGGCATAAATGTGCGCGTAGGAGTGGGGGAGGTCTCGGGTTCGATTCCCGGGTCGGGCAAAGTGTTAGGGTTTTTCCGTAAGGAAATTCTCAGTAACAGCACGGAGTCTGATAATGTGCCCGGTACAGCAATAGGCTCGCCCCCTATTACATGGGACCTAAAATTCATGGCGAAATGTGGGTGTAATATTACACCTCTGCCTACCCATACAAGCGTGAGTCTATAAAAAGAAATAACATCAGTTAATGCTTAACCAACATTATGTTTTGACCATCAGCTTTTACCCCAATGGCACGGTACATCACTGAGTGTTTATTCATCAGGATCTCTTGACAATAACGCCAAAGTTACGCCATGAATTTTTTGCCTCCAAAAATCATATTATCAAAGACGAGATGTCAGTCTGCTCCGACTAGCCTTTGCTAATTTTATTGTACCACGAAACTCTTTTTGTCATATTAGAGGCGTGCTATAGTCAAGTCACCAGCAGCGATAGCTGAGTGGAGAGACCGACAGACTGCTACGCAGAGGGTCTCATGATCGAAATCACGGCACGCACCAATGACTTTTCGGAGTTAAGTGCGTATTAATTTGTTTATTATCGCTTGCTTATCGGTGAAGGAAAACATCGTGAGGAAACCTGCATGTCTGAGAGTTCACCATAATATTCTCGATAGACATGAGAAGTCTGCAACTCGCACTTGGTTAGAGTGGTGGACTATGGCCTTACCCTTCTCATAGTGAGAAGAGGCCCGTGCCCAGCAGTGGGACAGTATAAAGGGCTGATGATGATAGTGTGTGGTCTATAGATAGATTATTCACATGACGAAGCTTACCTCTTTCAAAATGCCGCCAAGGTGCGAAGTGTAGTCAAACCTGAACCTGGGCAGAGTGACGTCAACATAGTGCTCCTGAAGATTGTTCAGCTCTGAACGTAGCAGGTTCATGTTCTCTAGAACGCGAGGCAGACCCATCAGGGCATTCGGTACTATTAAGTACATCGCGTATTTATTGTTGCCCTGCAAATGAGAAAGTTTATATTAGTATTGATTCTTATCTTTAGTCTTTAAATGCTTGAAGCATCTGAGCTTGGAAGGCAGAAATCTCTGCAAATCAGGGTTTTTTTTATAGTAATAGGCGGCAAACGAGCAGACGGATCGCCTGATGGTAAGCAATTACCACCGCCCATGGACACAAGCAACACCACAGGGGTCACAAGTGCGTTGCCGGCCCTTGGGATTGGGAAAAGTGATAGGATAAGGAGTGGGATGAGGAAGAAGGAATAGGGGATAGGGCCTCCGGAACTCTCACTCACCGAACGAAACGCAACAATTTAGGTACTGTTACTTTACGTCGATTTTCTGTGAGAGTGTAGTACTTCCCCGGTCGAGCCGGCCCATTCATGCTGAAATCAGCAAGGCTCTACTACCGAAAAATTATACGGTTGCTTCTCTTGCGCTGTGATCTTTTGTGACTGCACCTTTGGAGGATCTCCTGGAGTTGATAAATATAATGTTAATCTCCTTTCTTGGGCTTTACTGGTCAGATTAATGTAGGGTTAGATGTCGAGTTTTCCGTATCTTTTCAAAGGTATGGAGATAACCCTATGGTTCGAGTATTTTCCTTAGTCGCCACTTATGACTCTCGCGGAATGAAATGGCAGCACTTTGTATTCCGTCACCACATAGACATCCTAGAATAATTACATATTTAAGATCTTAAGAATTATAGTAACCATCTTACCAAGTAAGGCATCCTCAAGATCTTGGCATCGAACTTAGCCGACTCTGTGTAATAGAACTGTGCGTTGACGTTCATCATGTGGATCTCCTTGACGACCTTGGGCTGCACGTAGAACTGGCCCAGCTTGGTCTCGTTGGGCGCGAACTGGTGGCGCCAGCTGCCCTTGAAGTACAGCGTGTTCAGGATCAGCACTGCTGCGTTTGCTACGTCATCTGGTCAAATAAAACAATTCTTCAATAATTTGTTAATAAATATCATCATAACTTGCGTTGAGTCTTATCCAAAGAATTAGGATACGACGATTTTAAATTTAAACCCCGTGTTATGCTATTTTATTTCTTACTTACTTTCGCCCACGGCTCGACAGCCGACAGTATAATTTTACTATCATTATAAATAAACCTCTATTCAATTTATTGCCTTTCACGATCCATTCATTTTCGTGGTTAACTCTCGATGTCAGACTTTACAGAAAGCTTGAAAGCTTCCATCGTGGCCTAACTATTCATGTTCTGAAGCAAGAGCTGGAGCCACTTTACTTGTTCAACCAAGCACGGTACCTATGTAGGTGAAATCATTGGTCATCCACCAAATAATGTGTAACAAAATAGCAAAAATACTGGTTAAAAATACCCACGTATTTCCCTGAACTTTTGTTACCTTCTCATTTCTAAGCCAGGTAATTGGTATTTCCATATGCACAGGACACACTATTGTTAAAAAACATTCGCTTTTTATATTGTGACAGTATGTGAGCTGTATATCCTGTACATTGTGTAGTTATAACACAAAGGGTAATGTGAATCAGAATTCGGTGCATTAACCGGAACATGCGTTTATTCACACACAGTTAATAATTTCGGTGTATTTTACGGCAAGTCACTCGACAAAATTTAACTGACATTAATGGACCAAATATTTGCAGTCTGCAATGCTCTGAGTTTTCTGACCTTACAACAGCACATTTGTACAATTATCTTTTTACATATAAAATGACCTGTCCCGGCTGACACATAATTGCATAGTCCAAACTGCTGAATTAGAAACATATGTACAATTTGAACAGTGAAATTAAGATTTTTTATTGCAACCCTAAGAAAATGCAGGTTTTACTAGTACTTGATTATAACACTATCATTGATATCTATTGATACAATAATTATTTTTTGCAACAACAAGATGATTACAAATTGTGTGTTGTCCTGGCTTCCAAACTAGCGCGAGCTACCAGTATGAGGCCAAATTGTAGGTTACAATTTGGCCTCATGTAAATATATTATTACTGCATTATTTCTTCCTTAAAATGACTAAGTAAGCCTCCACAGTAGTAGTGCAAATCCAGCTGGTTAATAAAACCAGTGACCCATACCTGCCGTAATCCCTTATTAATATCCTTCTTTGAACACAATATTGGTAATGGTTTAATATACTTATTTTCCTGGTAAACTTAGTGAAAATCATGCTGTACACAAACGGGATACTCTACAATATTTGAATACCTTATGTGAAGGATAATTCAAAAATACAAAAAGGAAATATTTTACACAACAGAATAGCCTGTCGAATTTTAAAATAGTGTGCAGTGTCAGATTTTGCATTTTGTTTGGGGTAAGGTTGGTTTATGGACAGTTCGAACCTAGTGAAGGAAAATTGTATAGGGAAAATCTAAAAAGTAATTTGCCTTTGCAGATAACTGAAGATTTTCAGGAGGAAGCTTGATCCCTCTGGTTGCAGCACTGATTGCTTGTGAATTTCACACACCTACATCTACTATAGAAATGGCCTGGACACGATCGACGTATAAAAATGAAGCAATGGATCACTATATCAAAAAAAATATTTTATGTGTTATAAGGGTACAGCGAAGTGTTAGATTTGGTTTAGATGAAGAATTATGGAGAAGGAATTAGGCAGTATCTAGCTACCTAAATAGTTCAGAACCATTAATAATTATCATACCTTGGTCCACGAGATTGGAGATTTTTCCTGCCGTGGTATTGGACACCCAGGCGTTAATTTCTTTAGCAGCTTCGACTGGATTTCTGAAGTTAATACTTTTAAGCTCAGTCTTGTAAAACTCTTGGGCGATAGCAGCAAACATCTGCCGTGGTTGTGTGCTGTCACCGATGTAAATCCTGCTGCCGAGGTTCAGGATGTACTGGGGTGACTTTTTCTGTAATACAAGACAAAGGTACTTATTTAAATATACTAGAGGATGCCCATAGCTAAGCCCGTATGTTTTATTTTGATTTGAAACCTTTTCTGCCCGATCTACGCATTTCTGCAATACCCTTCTTAGCACACCCCTACGGTTCCCAAGAAAATTGCTTTATAAATTTCAGCTTCTTGCTCCCAATAGTTTTGCCTGTGCGCTGTCTGTCAGTCAGTTATTTAGGCAGGAATATAATACATACAGATTCTACCAAAACATTTGTATGCGTCAATTCTCGAAAATTTTAAAACGTTATTTTTATATCTGTTTGTGCCAAAATATGCGCGTAAAGTATTTCTGGTTGACCTTCAAAATGTAGGAAATATTAATACAAACACTCAGATATGAAGAATGCTAGAAGGCGCTCAATAAACGTTCGGTATGACTTCATTTCGAGATAATTTTTATTAACAAACTTGTATAGGTATCTGATATTAGCAGCAACAAGAATTATGTTTCCAATTTTAATCCTGAACTGAAACTTATAGACGATTATTTACATAATTTTCCTCTTCTGTAGTGACCGGCTCAAAATGTATTCACATAATTCGTTCCTTAATAAACACGTCCATCCTTCATTTTAAATAAACTCTTAAATTAAATTCTTTTACCGCTTCTAGACACGACGAGGAAAACTGCATAAATCTTTGTGCAATTGCATTAGCATATCTACAAGTTAAGAGGCGAGATGTGGAAGTATACTTAGCAACAGTGGCCTAGGATGGGGGGGGCGGCGGGGGCGGTCCGCCCCGGGTGCAACCCTTTTTGGGCTGCCACCCATCCAAAAAAAGGGGTGACACCCAAAACTCAACTTTAAAAACAATGTACAAAAACATTAGTCACTAGCTCAGCACTACGAGAGATAGCCCGGAATTGTTAGGTATCGATAAAAAAAACCGTCATCCGCCAACTTCCGCCCCGGGTGCCACCCAAGCTAGCTACGCCACTGCTTAGCAAAGCAAAATATGATTTCATAATATTATATCCACTTAACCTGCCAAATGTGCTATTGAGGGCTATTCAAAACATTTAGCTATTGCCACCCACTTAGACTGGTTGTTCATACCTGAAGGGTGCAATGACCTGCCAGAGTAGTAACTATACGACAGTACGACCGTGTAGTAAACTAGGTTGATAGAATTAGCTGACAGTTTCAAGAACTACTCGTCATCGCGACGTACCTACTTCAGACATACTTAATTAAACTTTCAGTTTTTCACCGAATGTTAGGCTGATTTTCGTGTTTGGTTCAAAATCACAATCGGCCTTAAAACTGCTTTATAATGGCAATAATATGGCCTTGCCCTTCTCATAGTGAGGCCCGTACTCAGCAGTGGAACAGTAAATATACAGATACCCTATCACTCTAGATTTGAATAACAACGGACGGCATTTTGTATCCAACAAAGCATAGAACACGAAATAGCCAGAAATAAAATTTATAGTTAGCGTGTGCATTCATATTATATTATCTATGGTGCATACCCTTGCATACATTGTAACTACTATTTTTCTCTCTATTTCATGTGCTCCTCTCCTCTCCTCTGGGTGCTTAGAGGTAATACCTCTAAGCACCCCCCTGAGCACAAACTACTACTATGACCACTTCGCAATCCCAATTATGTTCACAGATAGTATTCACCTTAGTAAAAACCCTATGTTGCTAAAAAAATTGAGTCAGCGTCTTGCTCTAGTTTAAATTAGTTGACAATTATTCAGGCCTTGGGAACTGAACATGACGTCAAAGCAATTATACGCATATCCTTATATTCAAGGTCATACGCAAGTACAGTTATTAAAATAATTTGTAATTCAATAATTGTTTACATGGGAATTACAAATTAAATCTTCCTCCTATAATATATTAGTTAAAAATATTTTCTCGGTACCGTATCAAAACAGTTGATATTTTATCAAACCAGTTTTACATCAGAAATATTAAGTAGAGGTCAAACCACAGACATATATAGCAAACTATCACTAGCAGATAAATAATATGCACACCGATTATATAGTTATTATTTTTTATACAATCACATTTTATTGTCACTCCTTCTTAACACTCTTTAAAAGACATGCATCTTTTTTATATTTATTTTGTACGTCAGGTTTCTACAACCAATTCTCTAGACGCTATCGATGACCTTATCTCGCTATGTGTCTGATTGAATTCAAAATGTTTATTGTTTAATATGCTGCGATTATGTTTATAAGCTATGTACGTTACCCTAAATAATGCCCACATTTTGCTGTACAAACAGGACAGTGTAAAGTTGGGTTCAGATGCAACATGGTAAACGGTGATAACCCGTATCACTACGTTCTACGTTCGTAAGGGGTTAAAAGGACTACGTGTAGTATCCAAAAGCAAACAATATGAACTTACTTGCAGAGATTCTATGATGCTGGCGAATTTCCTCCTGACCATGTGGCGCTCCAATTCGAACCCTAGTACTGACGCGAGCTCCGACTGTGTGGGTCCCGTAGCGGCTTCGGTAAGGATAGACAGCGCCAGTTTCAGACCCAGAGGTGACATTAGGAAGTTCTCCTCTGAAGATGCCGCTACTCGCTGGAACAGTAATTATTGAACATTTATTGAGGTAAATCTTCAATTTTTTTATCTAGGTACACGATTTTTTATATAGCTCAGGCGCCTATTGATACGACTGAGATTTCTGATTACACATATAATAGTTTACTACTTTGACTTTAATTTTTGTATGTATACCTGCAAAGCCACCAGCACATACAGCATGTTACCCGGCTAATAAGGCAAATATTTTTTTGAGGAACCTAAATCAACACAAAATTCTTCCTATCTATCGGAGACTGTTCATGCTAAAGGCTCTATATGATTGATTTATGACTATTTAACATATTACAAAGTTGCGTGTCGAAATCTCATCATATAGCCATTCGCAGTCCTCTGCTGGACATAGACCTACTGATTTGTGTCGCAATAGCATTAATAAATAAATATTCTACCACATGCACACATCACTATCTAGTCCCAAGCTAAGCAGAGCTTGTGTTATGGGTTCTAGATAATGGATAAACATACATACTTTTTTTTTGTAAATACATACATATTATACATAGAAACACCCAGACCAAGACAAACATCCATGTTCATGCACACAAATGTTTGACTTGAGCGGGAATCGAACCCGCGACCTTCGACGTAGCAGTAGTTTACACTACCGCTTCGCCAACCGGCCGTCATGATTATGAGTCATTAGGAAGATTAGGCGTACCTACTAAACCACGCTGGCCAGACGGGTCGGCATAAGGTTAGGTTAGGTTAGTTATCGATTTTTCCGTCTCTTCGCTTCGTGTAGTAAAAAGAAAATATCCTTAATCACGTCCGTGGTAATCTCACTCTGATAGAATCTCTCGTTTATTTACCTTTGTCAGCGTCCAGTCAAATTTGTCATAATCCTGTACCGCGGGACTGAACTCGTCACTGTCCCAGTAGTCGAGGTCCACCAGGGTCTCATTGTTTGGAGTCACGGGCGCCGCCTGTACTGCGAGAGGCGCTGACGGTTGACCGAAGATGTCTTGGAGAACTTGAGAGTCGACATTCCCTGGGTGCGCTGACACACATAGCGTTAGAGCTGGAAAACAAATTGTTCGTTTGAATTATTCTCCTTTTAGTTTTTACAATTTTTATGCATCATACAAAGACAACAATGCAGCAATGGCTTAGTGGAGAGAGAGACTAACGATTTGCGACGTAGGTGGTCTTGGGTACGAAATTACCTATGAGCGTATTGAATTTTAAGCTAGCTCAACGGTGAAATTAAAAAAGAACCTGCACGTCTGACAGTTCTAATGTTCCTGAAAGACATGCGAAATCTGCCTTTTCATAATGGTGAGATATGGGAGAGAGGTCCATGCCCAGCAGAGGGACAGTACAAATACAACGATGATGATATTTTAATCGCCATAACTAACTAATTTAAGATATCTTATTCTTAATATCCACTTCATATCTACGTAATATATGGCTATCTACATTTCAACCGCCTTACAACTGTGATGGTGGCGGATAAAGTCCTTAAATTAATTAGGTAATGCTATTGCATTACATAATTAATTAAACTCATTTACAAACGCCTTATTAGGCGTTTGTAAATGAGTTTAATATGTTGTTGTTGTTTGTGTACGTGTGCAAATCTCGCAACTAGAACGTGACCCAATTATGATCACACAATACGTTTACATTATTATTTATATCATATTTACATATATGCATAAAATTATCCTGTTACACGATGTCAAAACATATGTGTTTATGTTTTAAAGTTTTCAACAAATTATGAAATAGTCTTTAAGGTTTACCATCCAAAAAATAGCAGGAAATCAAACAGAAAAAAATAATAAGCTGAATTCTAACGTGTCTACGATCGGTTTTCTTTATAACCAATTTCTAATTAAACATTTCGTAATAAATAGATAACACATTCGCAGAAATGACTAGATCAATAAAATTCAAAATAAACCCATGAAATCCAGATCTAAAGGTTAATCTATAACAAAACCAAATAGTTCAATGTTACACCTTCGTATTTCCTCATACACAAATAACGTCAATACTGCAATCAGAAGTTCACAGAACTCCCCTATCTTATGTAAACAGACTAAGCCAAGGTAACCCAAATCGATAGGCAAATACACCCCGCATAACAAATCAACAACCGCAATAAAAATGTGGCTTTTCCAATGGGGAAAACCTATAATTTACCTGACAAGTAACGCCTTAGAATGACGTCACTATCTCGTACTATTAACGTAAGTTGAGGAAGCTAACAGTTATAATATACAGAATATCTGTTAAACCATATAGCCGTGTGGTTGACGGCATTGAATACAAGTGTCACCACCCCCTATCTTCCCGTGGGTGTCGTAAGAGGCGGCTAAGGGATAACACGATGCAAATACCATCTTTGCGTAGAGACGGAAAACTCGACATCAAACCCTATACGACTGCCTCGTTGGTCTCGCGGCATAAATGTGCGCTTGGGATCGGGAGGTCCCGGGTTCGATTCCTGGGTCGGGCAGTGTTATTGGGTTTTTCTGTCACGAAATTCTCAGTATCAGCACGGAGTCTGGAAATGTGCCCGGTACGGCAATAGGCTCGCCCCTTATTACGTGGGACTAAAGTATATCTGGCGAAAAGTGGGTGTAGAAATACACCTCTGCCTACCCCTTCGGGGATAAAAGGCGTGACGATATGTATGTATGTATCTGTTAAACCAACCCGTTTGTCCTGCTTGGTAGTTAACAATATACGATATTATTACGGTAATAACGGCTATGACACGGTCATTACCGTGGCCATAATATATCGATAAATCGTCATAAAACCCTAAGTATATCATCTCGTCTGACCAATGTTGCCGAATGCTCATATTGACTCACAATGTTGTGAAGAAAAGTAGAAGACAGACCTATTTCCATGAGATCCAGATCCAGAGCTATGGCAATGGTAATAATGTCGACCTATATGGAAGAACGCAATACCCTGATGCATCTTTAATTATGGTTAAAGTGGTGACATGTGGATTCCAGATAATTTACGTCGTTGTTCAGTCAACTGACATTGCCGTTCCTGCAGTAGGATTTTCGTTGCTCGCAGCCCCGAGTCAACATATTACTAATAGCTCAACATTTTTTATACGAAAATATATAAATTTTCCTAGCAGACCATAATATAAATTCTGATGAATTTAAGGTTAAAAATTAATAAAATCCGATCAGTATCCTGATCAGCATTCCCATATGGACAAATTTACTATCCTGCCAAAGAAGATGCAATGACTAACAGTCACAGATTCAAAGTCTTTGACTGGGACAGTTTGCCAGCTTGAGTCTCTATTGAGCCACCTTAGCTCCCCAGTCTCACCTTGATCCGCTCTTGATGATGATTATCATGATTATTAAATATCCGCAAGTATTCAGTAGAATGTATGTAAACTTTCACTTGATAGAGATATAAGTATGTCTGTAATTAGATGATAGCTTGTTCGTATGCGCTGGTGTATGTAAATACCTTTTAGTTATTTCATAGGTCGATGTGTGACTCCTTCTCACTGCTAGCAAATAAAGATCACATTCAGCTTTGCAGCTATTAGGAAAATCCCAAACAAGACATGCATTATTTTAGGCTACTTAGCTACCTACCTACTTATCTTATAATAATAAATTGACAATTCCGTTGAATACGCCAATATTTGCTTATTCTAAATTGCATGATAACTTGTTTAACTGGTTTTCGCGCTAGTACTGCGCGCTTGCAGTTTGTGAGCATACAGATTAATCCGCCACTGACTGATATTTTTGACTAAGGAGGAATCGGTACCCAAGCAGATCACATTACTTCCGTATACAGTACTAAAGGGCTAGGGACTTACAAAGGACCATATAGTAAAGCAACGATAGCCTAGTGGAGATACTTAACAGACTGCAGAGCCTCGAAATCCAGGTCTCGAAATCAAAGCGAAGACGCGCACCTATGACATTTTAAAGTCAAATGCGTGTCACATTATTGTTAAGAACTCAACGGTGACGGGAATCATCGTGAGAAAGCCTGTATGTCTGGGAGTTATCTAATCGATGTCTATAGTATTCTCGAAAGTCACGCGTGGTCTGCCACTCTGCATTTGGACAGCATCATGGACAATAACTTCATTGATAGGTGGATAGAACGGGAGACGAGTTGGGCCGTGACACGTCTCATTATACAGCAAGAGCCCACGACTGCCAGACCTTCGTTATTTTGTAAAAGCTGAAAGTTTGCCTATGCATGCCCCTTACAAAGGCAAGAACGACCACCCATTATAGAGTTTGGGTTGTGGTTACTTTGGCAGTTATCAGGTAGGTAGTAAAGATGGATAAAATGGTACCTAACATTCGTTATAGTATAAAAGCTAATTTTTTCTTGTCTCTTTTCTTAAATATATGTTACTTGTAGACCTCTAAAAAGATGTTAGCCCAACCGCCGGTCAGTTTTAATGGTTTTAACATCTTGCCAGACACTTTGAAAGTCCACTGTAGGTACGAGCGCGAGAGCTTAGCCGATTGCGATCTTTTAAGACATCAATTCAAAGAAATGTGTTATAATTTGCCTATTTAATCAGTTAGGTATATGTTTTTATTCACATGGTTACCTATGTTCCTTTATTTGCCAGGTAAAAATTGCCGCTAAAATTACATAAACGCAAGAGGAAATATTCCTGATAACATAATATAAATAAAGCACATAATTATGGTTTACCGTTCTGTGTTTTGTTATTATTTGTAAACGTAAATACGATAAACAAGTACAAATATAGACAGAGCACAAAAAAACTGATAAAAATACATACTCGTATTATTTATGTGGCATGCCACATATACCGGAGTGGAATTGACAGACTTTTGTAGAGAAAGCAAAATTATTTTTTACCAAAAAAACATTGGAGTTTCATTACTTACTTAAAATTTTGCATTCAATTAAACAAAACATTACCCTTCCTTTTGGCTTCGCCGTAGTCGGGTATTCTTTCTTAAAATATTGTATTTTTTTACCGCGGATAGCAGCACAACGTCTCGTATACAATTTGATAATATAGAGTTGTAGACCATTCAGAAACCAACTCAAATAAATGTTTTGCCATCAGGCGATCCTGAAGAATTAGGCAGGTACATATTTATATAAAAGTAGCAATGATATTACAAGAAAAAGGTAGATACGTTACCTACGTAGTAATCAATCCGTAGAAACGGTACACTAACGCACTCATCGATAACTCCATATTTTATTTTATTTTTGTTGACAATGGTTTCGTTAAAAAACGCTCCACTGTGTCGAATCTTATGGTTTTCACAAACAATTTATTTGCAAATATGGACCGCAGAGTCCAGGTAGATACAGTTTACACTGATTTTCAGAAGGCGTTCGACAAGGTGGACCATGCAATCCTTCTCGAAAAACTTGCGTTTAATGGAATACGTGGTAATTTGCTTAGATGGTTTGTCTCTTACATTTACAATAGAACTCAGAAAGTGGTAATTAATGGCTTCGAGTCAGACTGTAGGGTTGTGGAGTCCGGTGTCCCTCAGGGGTCAATTTTGGGACCTCTACTTTTCATTATATTCATAAACGATATTAAACGCTGTTTCGCTAATGCCCAATTCTTAATGTACGCTGACGACATCAAAATTTATAAACCATGTAAAACATTACAGGACTGTTGGCTTCTTCAAGATGACCTTAATAGGCTCCATTCCTATTGTATTCAGAACAGACTTTTTCTGAGTCTCTCAAAATGTTACACAATATCATTTACAAAAAATAAAAACAAATTAAATTTCAATTACTCTATTAACGGTATGACCTTAAATCGCGTCAATTCCGTTCGGGATTTGGGTATTTTGCTTGACTCGTCTTTACACTTTGACATGCATGTAGACACTATCATAAATAAAGCCTTTCGCATGTATGGTTTCGTTGTCAGATCCGCAAGTGATTTTGTGCGACCCTCTACTTACGTTTTTTTATATAAAACTTTAATTCGATCTCAGTTGGATTACGCAACTGCAATATGGAACCCTTTGTACCACAAATATATTGAAAAACTTGAAATTGTACAAAAGAAGTTTTTGCGTTTTCTCAATTACAAATGTAATCATTCGAAGATTCCCTATGCCAATCTACTTCAACACTACAATATCATGAGCTTGGATCATAGACGTCTACTTCTTGGCACAATGTTCTTGTATGGCTTATGTAATAATAAATTTGACTGCTTGGACCTTACTAACAAATTGTGTTATATAGTACCTCGAACTGTTTTCCAGCGAGGAGCCCGAGTATCACGATTGTTTCATATAGATACATGTAAAACTAACGCTGGGTCACGAGCACCTATTACCCGTCTAGTTAATACTTATAAAACACACTTTATGGACACGGATATTTTCTCTCAATCTAGTTACAAATTCAAACAAAAAGTAATTGAATCATTATCCAATCGCTAAATTAATTAATCAGTCTATGTACATATAAACAATGTATTGAAAATAACAGTCCGTTTCGTTCTTCTTTCTATTTTTTTTTTAGTTATCAATTCGTGGACAATTGTGTGGGTTACATGTTAATTAACTTGGAATAAGTAATTATTTGTAACATTTAAACATGTAACTGTTTTTTGTCCCTTAATAAATAAATAAATAAGCTGTGTCAGTTTTACTTTGACGCCGGCTCACGACGTCACACACCACACATATGACAGACTTGCCAACTGGCTTATGTTTAGCGTCCTGCTTTAAGTACGCCTATAACATATCTACTTCTTTTTACTTTTGTAACATCATTGAAAAGTAGCACCTAAATTCCGTTCTTACTAAAATATTGTTTTCGAAAATTACTGTTACATAATTATCCTGGGTTATTATCAGTTATAACTGAGATAACGCTAGAAGGATGCTAACTTCTTTTAAGTTTAGTCTAAGTACTCATGTAAGTTAACTCTGTAGTTTATTTTAATAATAACATAATATGATATTCTACCACAACACACATCACCATCTAGTCCCAAACTAAGCAGGGCTTGTACTATGGGTACTAAATAATGGATAAACATACATATATACTTTTTTTGTAAATACATACATATTATACATAGAAACACCCAGACCAAGACAAACATCCATGTTCATGCACACAAATGCTTGACTTGAGCGGGAATCGAACCCGCGACCTTCGGCGTAGCAGTCGCTTACATTACTGCTGCGCCAACCGGTCGTCAAATGTCTTTAAGCTGAATTTTATTCTATTCCCCAGTATATGAAAACGTTTCATTGCACGTTGTAATATAAGAGATTTTAGCTTGTAGGTACCAACGAACAATCAGGTTATCAAAAGGTCAATCGAGTTCACATGCGCGCAGATATCAACACAGATGTGAAATAAAGCAGATACTTATTTACGAAATTAAATAACACGACAAATGGACATGATTTTTGTACAGGATTTCTCTCATCTCATCATCATCAGCCTTTAACAGTCCACTGCTGGACTAGGCCTCTCCTTTGAAAGGAGAAATTGGCCCTATTATACCAAACGCTGGCCAAACGGGTTGGTATAGGGTTTGTATTAAGTTAACCTTCTCTTACAGTGCTATTCTCTGCATAATATGCTCCCTCTGTAGGCTCTTACGACACCCATGGGATGATATGGGGTGGTGACAATCCGTATTCTTAATCCGTCACCACACGGAATAAATTCTCTCATCTATCTAGAGCTAGCGCTCAGCATGGATGGGCCGCCGGCTCTACCAGAGCTGTACTACCTTCTCAGAGAATATCGATATTCTGTTGCGTTTCGTTCGGTGAGTGAGAGTACCGGAGGCACCATCCCTTTTTCCCTCTCTCTCATCCCGCTCCTCCTCGCATTCCTTTTCCCATTCAGGTTGGCAACGCATTTATAACTCCTCTGGAAGTGCGCGTGTCCATGCGCGACTGCAATCGATGACAATCAGGCGATCCTTCAGCTCGTTTGCTTCCCATGCCGTAATAAAGATCCAAGAATTTTGCCATTGGTTTGAGCCTGAGAGTGCTTCCTATATTAACCAGATTTTATAAAGATCATTTACAGAGAGTGACTGTCATCTGACCGCCGGATCCCGAAGGGATAACGATATTCTTAGTGGTTTAAGAGTGCTGACTCCCTATAACAAATGTTATCTTCAAGGCGGCTAGGATTGACGGCAATTCAAGAAGGACATTGTGTGATTCATTATTGATACGAATTGCATGTTGTTTCATACAAATGGTCTGAGTAACCAGATTTTCTCACAATTAGAACGTAATTTCTAAGCAGCGGCCAATGTCAAATGGCCATTTATTGAATTCTTGGAAACCAGTTTTAAGTATTATCTTCATACATATTATTATATTTACACATCAGAAGAACAAACTTAAAACGGGTTTAATTGTCTAGCTCAGTCAATCTTCTGTTACTTTTCAATTCATGTGATCGTTTATCGATTTTTTTATTATCACTAAAGTAAACATGTATGGCTTTGACAAGAGACCGAAGTGATTATGTCATACACAGTCATTCCATACCAAATTATCTACTTACTAGAGGACGCCAGCAGCTATGCCTGCATTTTTTTTTAATTTACCTATTTTCGCCGATCCCGTGGGAATTTCGGGAAATCCCTTCTTAGTGAACCCCTACGGTCTTCAAGGAACATACATGCCAAATTTCAGCTCTCTGCGCCCTATAGTTTCCGCTGTAGCTTGTCTGTCAGTCAGTAAGTAACGCAACGATTTTATATATTAAATATTCCACTTTTCTATTTTTCAGTTGTTACTCTTTCATTTTTATAAGCCACACCAAAGGATTATTCAAATCGGTCCGGCTATTTTCAGTTTTTTGTGAAACTAACTAACGGATTTACTATCGGAAAATATATTCAAGCCACTAAAGTAAAAAGGTAGATGTTGTTTTTGACTACTTTCCTCCTCCAAATCATATGTCCCTGTACCAACGCAATGTTATGTAGACTTTCTGTAGCGACATACCTATGCTACGTTCAGTGTCATCATCATCATCCTAGCGCTGTCCCGGTTGCGCTCCAAAACCCACGCCTTGGACCCCGGGGTCCGCTTTCCGGCTATGTCTCCTCCACTTCGCACGGTCTTCAGCATCCCTGGTGGTTAGTTGGTTGGCACGCATACGTTCAGTGTATTCTCATATTATACCGAGTTCCAAATCGAAAAATAACAGTATTAATGTCTGAAGTCCAATCATAATCTCTTTTCAGGTACCAGTCTGCATAATCTTCAATCTTTAGGGCTGAAGAGGTTATTTTACTACAAGTGGCAGCTTCGCAATTTAATGTCTAATTTTGTTGGTGTATCCTGAGTCATCGTCATCACCCCTAGCTTTATAGCGTCCAGGGGAAGGTGAACTGCGGCTTGTGTAAGCCAAGATTTTGAGGTTCTTCAGCACGTAGATTTCTAGGTAGGTAAGCATATTTACGTGGTGCAAAGCAAACATACTCATATTATTTTAGCCACAGTACTGCTATTTAAATAAGGAAAATTGTATAATAAAACTAACTCATAACATTTTGTTGAATATAATTATTTATCCGATAATCATTTGCATTGGTGATTATCATTACCATCTTATAGCACCACCATACATCCAAATTGCGCATAGCAGATGCGTCTTAATCGCAAAAAAACGAAACACGATGCTAAAGAGCGGTAAAACCAGAAAGAAACAAGTTCTTCTATTCAGTTAACAAAACAGTACCTGTTTTTGTCTCGCATTTTGTAAAGTCTGTATCTCTAGCACTGAGGACATCCAAATTCACTTGGCCATTGGTTGAAGCTATGCAACCTCGACAAACACGTAACACTATTTAGATTTTTTTGTATATTTATGCATCATCTGAAGCGGGTATTTCCCTTCTTGTTTATTAACTTCGAGGTCATTGAACAGATCATACAATATTTTTAACTTGTATCTTGTGCGAACACGCGTTTGCATTCTTTTTAGTACCGTACCTCTTTCTGCAGCTACCCAGGCCAGATTATCAAAGTTCACTTTATGTCTAGGTTCTGAATGGAGTATACTTAGAATATACTTAATTAGAACCAATATGATGATAACTAGCCAAGGAGCTGCATATCACAACGACACAATCAAAACAGATGACCTTATAAGTTTCAAAGGCAGATAGAGATATAAGTAAACAAATCGTAAACAAGTACGCCATTCGCATTCTAAGTTTAATTTCTGTTAGATATATTCACAATAATACGAGACATCAAACAAACTTACCGACAAAAAACACAGATATTCTTGAAATCATCGCGACCCGTTGAGGAAAACCACAAAACGTAAAAAAAAACTTAAGTTCAAGGTAAAAAAGATCCGTATACAGATCTTTTGACTATTGTGTATTTAATAGCACTGGCACTTTTTACTTCATGATCGTATAAATACGTGTTCACCGTACTGAGTGCGGTCCACGACTAACATTGACCATAATGCTTGGCCGAAGGTTTTATTGACGAACTGACATCGGTCGCGACCGGTTTGTCAACGTGCCTCCTCGCGGTTTTAAATATACGTATTATAATCAGCAGCGTATGTTGATAATCTGCCAATAATCTGTATATATAAAATCCTTGCGTTACTGACTGACTGACAGACACGCTACAGCCGAAACTACTCGGCGCAAGAAGCTGAAATTTAGCATGTATGTTCCTTTGGAACCGTAGGGGTGCACTAATACGGGATTTCCCAAAATGCCCACGGGATCGGGAAAAACGGGAAATTCGAACATATATGTGCGTGTGAAGCCGCTGGCGTCGACTAGTATACATATAATATGCATACTTACTTCATGTGTGTGGGTCCGATCCTCAGTTACCCCGGACACACACCTCTGACTTTTCGAAGTTATGTGTGTATTAAAAATGTTAACTATCGCTCGCTTAACAATGTGCCCAGCAATAGGCTCGCCCCCTATTACATTAGGACCGAAACATAACTGGCGAAATGTGGGTGTGTAATACACCTCTGCCTACCCCTTCGGGGATAAAAGGCGTGAAGTTAGTTTAGACTGTCAGTTATCCCTCGCTAATACCTAATACTAAACAAAATAGGAAGAGGAATCACATTTAAAATTGTTTATAACTGCGTGACACAATCTTGCCACTTATCGTAAATTATTACTTACCTAATAAAAAATACATGCGCAGTCATATACACGGGGGAAATTCTTGAGCTTTCATCTCAACAGTCACTTTCATAGCAAAATCCCCACTAACCGGAATATTATGAAAATAAAAATAGATAATAAATAATTTCAAGTCAACAACTCTTCCTTTTCTAACGTTCAATACTTACGCGTAATCGGAATAAGGAAAATGTTTAATACCCGTTCGGATAGCAAATCCGTGACGTCAAGTAATTTTTTTTCGACGAAATAATAAGGCGTGTTTTACCATATAATCTCAAAAATAGTGTGCTTTAAAAAAATACTTACTAATAATCTAATAGCCTTACGAGTATTCTGTCATATCTGGTTAGACCAGAAAGCGGACCTCAGGCTCCAAGGCGAGCAAGCCTTGGATGCAACCGAGATAACGCTAGGACGATGATGATGATGAATCTAATAGCCTTACGAAATACTGGCAAATGAAGCAACATAATCATTATAAGGGCGAGAACGACATACTGCTAGGCAGAGGCTCTCGGGTTCGAATCCACGGCACGCACCAATGACATTTCGGAGTTAACTGCGTATGAAAGTGTTCATTATCGCTTACTAATCGGTGAAGGAAAACATCGTGGGACAGTATTAAAGGCTGATGATGATGATGAATTATTATAAGGCATGTTCATTCTACTGCTTGACACGGTCTCTCATCAGTATAAGAAGAGATAGACTGTAAAAGAAATGAAGAACTTACCTTCATACTATCCATCACTTGAACAGCATCGTGGAACCTTTTAAATTTTCAACCTTACACGGCGCTTGTTCATGGTAGTGTCATAGACATGAAAATTGTGTTTATTTTTATTACTAGGTACTTCATAATCAGCCTTTAACAGTCCACTGCTGGACTAGGCCTCTCCTTTGAAAGGAGGAATTGGCCTACTATACCACGCTGGCTGGGTTGGTATAGGGTTTGTGTCAAGTTTTTCTTCTCTTACAGTGCTGTTCTCTGCATAATATGCTCCCTCTGTCGGCTCTTACGACACCCATGGGATGATATGGGGTGGTGACATTCCGTATTCCTAATCCGTCACCACACGGACAACTATTACTACTTACTTACCCGTATTTTCATAGTGAACCTGGCAAATTAGCTTAACTTAAAACTAAACTTTGAAGGTAAATTATTATTAAAAAAAATAACTTTCTCATTGCGACTTCATTTTATATACATATTTATACAATGTTATTTCCGTATTTCATATAGAAAATGTAAGATACTAAACAAAAAAATATTGAAGAACTTAAATAATTCGATTTTTCCATATATAAAATAACAAGCTACAAGTAGCAAGTAATATATAATTGATTCGAGATGTTACACCTCTCTGTAACATGCCGTATAAATCATGGATTAGCTTAAAATACTTTTCGAGGAATCGATTTATAAGTAAAGTGCTCTCTGAAGCTAAAGGCTAAAGTACTTTCTTATCAATAATAGGTACATACGTGTCTATGACACGCTGCGCACAGCACTAGGCGCCCCCCCCCGCGCCTTCTGGACGCCGCGCCGCACGGGCGCCGGCGCACAAGCGGATGCACTGACAGTTGGTTGACAGAAACAGCAAGACACACTTTTTGAAGGGCGCGCCCAGGCTTGTCGGAATTTACAGTTTTGTAACGAACCATATCACATTTACGCGAAATACAGTCCGCTTTGCACAGTATCGCATAGTTTACTTGTATATGGATTATACATTGGTCCATTCGAAGCCATCCATACGTGATTGAAGACCGTCGCCATAAACACCATCTTTACAAGAAGCAACGTGGCCACTTCTAGAAAAATCATCACGGCGAGGACAACGACAGTCGAAGACAGCCACGACGGTCTCAGCGCAGCACAGCATCAGGATAACAGATAATCAGACCAATTATTTTTTCCTTTATTAACTTTTCAACTGATTTTTTCAAATTGCTACAGCAATTACTGAATCAGACTTTTCAGACTCATATTTTCATGATAATTACATTATCAAACTAAGTACAAATTTATTTCAATCAAAAATAAGCAAAAATATTCACAAAATATCAGCATTTCATAACCTCTCATGTCAATCCTTCTCATCAAATTAGCCCTTTTTTCATAATACTAAAACCAAAATAACATTCCCCAGCATCTGGATAGCTTGCCAAGCCTAAATTGCCAGCCGCCTGCCTCAATAAGGAGCCCCCACGTGGTCATCCCACGCGCATGCGGCCTAGGGCTTCGCCCACCACGTGTTAGCTGTGCACTCAAACTTTGCACAGCCTTGCTTTCTGCCGCTTGCTGCTATAATTTAAGTATTGCACAACTATCTACACAAATTCTGTGATAACATTTCCTGCTCATATTTTTCTTATTTCTTTTGCAACATTGTGTGTCCTTAATTCACAGCAATGGCCACTAAAGGTAATAAACCTGATGATACAGAATTAATCAAACAACGTGGCATTGTTAAAAGGAAACTCACATTATTTAAAAAATATATTAACCTCATTCTGCCCAATAATAAATTAACAGATATCCAAGTTATTGAGCTAAAAAACAGACTTTTGGAATTTAAAACAATACATAAAACTTTCCAGGACGTTCAGACACTTATTGAATTGAACGCTGACATCTCAGAGTTCACCGATGAACCAGACCCAGAAAGTGAACAATTTGAAAATGATTACCAGTTGTTGGTGGCACAGGCTTCCCGGCTTATTCAGTTAAATGACAAGCTGGTAACTAATCCAGAGTCAGACAAGGATCATTCAGGTGGGACCAAATCATTTATTAAACTACCCACTATTGACTTGCCACACTTCTCGGGTGATCATCAGGATTGGCTTGAGTACAGAGACACATTTCAATCACTTATTACGCATAGAACATTAGATAACATTCAAAAGTTTCACTACTTGCGTTCCTCACTATCGGGCAGTGCATCATTAGTTATAAAATCACTAGAAATTACAGGTGACAACTTTGAGGTAGCGTGGAAATTGTTGTGTGAAAGATATGATAACAAACGACAGCTGATAGGAAATCACATTCATGCATTATACAACTTAAATAATATTGAAAAAGAATCCTCGGTGTGTTTGAGACAATTAATTGACACAGTTCAGAAAAACCTCAGCGCATTAGCCACATTAGGTGAAAAAATAGAATACTGGGATACATTAATAATATATTTAGTGTCTAGTAAATTTGACTCAAACACATTAAGATATTGGGAAGAACACAAAAACACACTCACAGACATGCCCACACTTGAGTGCCTGAATAAATTTTTAAGAGGTCGTGCTGATGTATTAGAAGTTTTAGAACAATCAATTATTAACAACAATAGCAAATCAGATACTCAAGTGGGACAAAACACAAAGTCATTTACAAAAATGAACACACAAAAAGTACCCACATGTCCTTTGTGTAAACAGCATCATCTATTATTTTCTTGTGAAAAGTTTAGACAGATGTCCATTGAACAAAGAATCAGAGAGGTACAGAGATTAAAAATCTGCTCCAACTGTTTAAAACCTGGTCATGACAACAAATTATGCAGAAGAGGGACATGTAAGTACTGCAACAAAAAACATAATACACTTTTACACTTAGATGCACCAAAACCATCATCTGTCACATTAACTAGTTGCACGCAGAACAAAACAATATTACTGTCAACTGCACAAGTCAAAATATATGACAAACAAGGAAAACCACATATGGTACGAGCACTACTAGACAATGGCAGCACCTCAAGCTATATAACTAGGCACTTGTGCTCAAAACTGGGCTTACCCATTCAAACTATAGACACCATGGTCACTAGTATTAATAATCAGTGCACAAACATAACAAAAAATACTAACATTCACATTCAATCAGCACACAATAAAAATTACAGGACGGACATTTTATGTCTTGTGATTAACCAAATTTGCAGTACAGTTCCACATACATACATAAACAAAGATACCATTCAAATACCTAGTTGTATACAACTGGCAGACCCTGACTTTAACATTCCAGCCCCTATTGATTTATTATTGGGTGCAGACATATTCTGGGAAGTCATGGGTACTGGAAGATTGGAATTAGGAAAACAGCAACCAGTTCTACAACAAACAGATTTAGGCTGGTTGATATCAGGCTGCATTTCAAATACTCATATTCAAAACAAAATTCAAAACTCATTCTTTGTGAATCAGATCTCAGATAATATAAACAAATTTTGGGAATTAGAAAACATATCTACTCCTTCAGACACACCTCACATTACTCAGCTATCATGTGAAAAAATATTTACATCAACTACAACTCGCAATGCTGATGGTAGATTTGTGGTCACTATACCGTTCAAACAATCGCCAGAGTGCTTAGGCCAGTCATATAGTCAGGCAAAGATTCGTTTCCTTAACATAGAAAAACGATTCAAATCAGACCCTACATACAAACAACAATATCTAACTTTTATGCAAGAATACCTTGACCTAGGTCACATGACTAAAAACACAAACAGTAACAGTCTGACACCTTCATATTATATACCACATCATGGTATAATACAAAACACCAGCACCACAACAAAGTTCAGGGTGGTTTTTGATGCATCGGCACGCACATCTAACAAAATATCACTTAATGATATACAGGCAATAGGACCAGTAGTACAAGATGATTTGATTTCTATACTTATTAGGTTCAGACAACACAAATACATAATATCAGCTGATATTGAAAAAATGTTCAGGCAAATATCCATCGTAGAAAACCAACGATCATTACAACAAATTGTATTTCGTTTCGATGAGTCAGAACCACTGAAAACCTACACATTAAATACAGTAACGTATGGGACAGCTTCAGCACCCTACCTCGCTACACGTTGTATCAGACAGGTTGGGTTGGACTGCCAACATGACAAGGACGTGTCGGAGATCATCATACATGATTTTTATTGTGATGACCTGATTACGGGCTCAGACCGGAAGTCTCGGTTAATAGAAATAGCAATGTCAGTAAATGCAGCTCTAAAATCAGCACAATTCCATCTCAGAAAGTGGCAGTCCAACAGTCCTGATATTTTACAAAAAGCAAACCTATCATCAGATTCACTTCACAGTACCACAAATTTAGGTAATAAAGACCCATCAAAAACATTAGGTATATACTGGAACCAAAATCAAGATACAATAACATACTTAACAGACATAGAAGACTCGGTTGATTACAATATTACAAAAAGGAAAATATTGTCAATCATTGGCAAAATATTTGACCCTTTGGGCCTTTTAAGTCCTTCAGTCTTAGAAGCCAAAATAATAATGCAAAAGTTGTGGTCACAAAACTTAAAGTGGGACAGCAGTGTCCCTCATGACATAGAAATACTATGGAAAAAGTTCATACAATCACTATCAGCTTTAAAACAATTAGTCATACCGAGACGAGTTTTCTATGATTCACCCAAACATATACAGCTACACACTTTCTGTGACGCCTCTCAGCACGCCTATGGCGCCTGTGTATATGTACGCACACACACCACAGATGGTGAAGTGTACGTACGGCTACTAACAGCCAAGTGCAGAGTGGCACCACTAAAATCATTAACAATTCCACGACTAGAACTATGTGCAGCCCTCACAGCTGTTCGCCTTTACAAAAAGGTCATTGACTCTCTCCGCAATTCACACATAATTTCAGACTGTTTCTTTTGGAGTGATTCCATGATTGTGCTGTCCTGGATAAAGTTGCCACCACACAAACTAAATGCATTTGTAAGTCACAGAATTAATGAAATACAAACAATAACACATAAACAAACATGGCGATATATACCTACAAAACAGAACCCCGCAGATCTCATATCTAGGGGTGTCACAGCATCAACACTCATACATTCAGATTTGTGGTTCTCTGGTCCAGACTTTCTTAGGGATGATGATAGCAGCTGGCCAACATCACCTGGGCACAGCAGTTGTTCTGACCTTCCAGAAACAAAACCCCAGAGCCACAAAAACACTATTCAATGTTACTCACAGACAGACAACAATTCATTCATTTACAATTACTCTAACTTCACAAAATTAACACGCATAACTGCATACATATTGCGATTTATACATAATTGTAGAACAAAAACACAAACAAGTAATTCAGCTTCAAACACCTTTATTTCATTAACAACAAAAGAACTATATCAGGCCAAATTAAATTTAGTAAAAATGTCACAGTTAAATTCATTTTCTTTTGAATATGAGTTACTTTCAACAAATAAAACATTACCAATAAAAAACAGATTAATTTCATTACATCCATTTTTTGATCGGGCCGGCGCAGTTATTCGCGTGGGCGGCAGGCTCGCTAATTCGCGATTTCAATATGATAAAAAGTATCCAATGCTTTTACACGCTAATCATCACATTTGCAAACTCATTTTTTCCACTCAACATATAAAACTTCTCCATGCTGGTCCACAGCTGTTGCTCGCCCACATACGTGAAACATATTGGCCTATCAGTGGTCGCAATCTAGCCAGAAAGACAGTACAATCATGCATCACATGTAGACGCTTTCAAGGAAAAACAATTACACCAATCATGGGTAATTTACCTGAGCCACGCATGCACTCTGATTTCGCATTTAATAACGTCGGTGTAGATTACGCCGGGCCAATCATGATTAGTAATCGTAAGGGGCGTGGTAGTCAGTTGATAAAGTCATACATATGCATATTCGTATGCCTTGCAGTTAAAGCTATACACCTGGAATTGGTTACCGATTTGACAAAGGAATCTTACTTAGCGTCACTAAATAGATTCATCAGCCGCCGAGGAAAACCTGCTCACATATATTCAGACAATGGCACTAACTTTGTAGGGGCGTCAAATGTTATCACGGGGTTTTTGGCGAAGAATCAGAATTTGATAAGCAACCATGTGGCAGAACAAGGCATCACTTTTCATTTCATTCCTCCATACTCCCCACACTTTGGTGGGTTATGGGAAGGCACAGTGAAGTCAACAAAACATCACCTTAGGCGAGTCTTGGGCTTGGCACATCTCACGTATGAAGAAATGTACACAGTCTTATGTCAAATTGAAGGCATTTTAAATTCAAGGCCCTTAACGCCTCTATCGTCTGACCCGTCTGATCTCACCGCTCTCACTCCATTTCACTTCTTAATCGGTCGATCATTATCTGTACTACCTCAGCCACCACTGGCTGACTGTAATCCGCTGCATATACCCAGATACAAACGCGTGGAGCTCCTGCGTCAACACTTTTGGACTCGATTCTACAAGGAGTACATTTCACAACTTCAAATCAGAACAAAATGGAAGAAGTCGTCCGGACAGCTGACAGAAGGCACCCTGGTCGTCGTGAAAGATGACGCTCTCCCACCAGCCCGCTGGGTACTCGGGCGAGTAACACAGCTCCATCCGGGGTCCGACGGAGTCACAAGAGTGGCCGACATCAAGACCAGCGGCGGCACTATCAGAAGAGCATTTAACCGGATATGCCCTCTCACTGGCGGCCCGGCAGAATGTCTATGACACGCTGCGCACAGCACTAGGCGCCCCCCCCCGCGCCTTCTGGACGCCGCGCCGCACGGGCGCTGGCGCACAAGCGGATGCACTGACAGTTGGTTGACAGAAACAGCAAGACACACTTTTTGAAGGGCGCGCCCAGGCTTGTCGGAATTTACAGTTTTGTAACGAACCATATCACATTTACGCGAAATACAGTCCGCTTTGCACAGTATCGCATAGTTTACTTGTATATGGATTATACAATACGCGTCATAAATTGACATTGATCTCTGTTAAAACCCAGCCCTAACGCTGATTGATTTGGATCGTGTACTGATTCACAATAAAAACACGTCGTGTATCAGATATCAATCGAGATAATATTTTTATTGGCCAGCTGTTTATGCCATTTACCGAGGCTGCAGTCTTCCAACACTCAATAGACTAGACTAGAATAAAAATATAATATATGGTATGCACGGGTTGTTTCCGCAACTCTGTTTTGCGTACGCGTGGGAAGAATAACGGCGCTTGTACACGGTAAGAAAATACGCCGGGCCTATGCAAGAATTCGTGTCGTAACTAGAAAATAACTGTGTACACTGCTCGCAGTGGTGCACGAAAAATATCTTGTCTGCGCAAGACAAGACGCGGCGAACGTTGTTGCGGAGCGGTGGGGGGCGGAGTAGTAGGGTTTTCACAGCCAGGTAAGTAGCCACGACTAGACCAGGTTACAGTACTCAAAACTCTACATCCATTGAATTTGACACCGATATTATTAGTAGTGTGGAAACATCGCATACAGATGAATTTCAGTTTGACTTTTCTAAAGAATAATATGAAGATTTGGTGTCTGTTGAATTTAGAAACATGTAATGAACCCACCAAACTCATTTTTCTCTTGAATAATTGGATGAACCCAGTAAAGTCTCTTGTTTTTTGTTTCCTTCTTCATTTTGTTATAGGTAATAATAATATGAAATTATCATTCTCTTTTGATTTGTAGTTAACATTTTTATAAATAAACGAAAATGATTATCAGACTTATTATTACTTGCGCATCCTACGCCCGACTGACGACTGCACGAAAAACATCTTGTCGTGTACACGTTTCGATTGATCTTGTCTGCGGAAGACACGAAAAATTTCGTGTGTAGAACAGACAAAATTCTTGTCGCATACACGATGAATTTGTTTTGTCTGCCGCAGACACGGTAAATTTTCTTAACGTGTACAAGCGCTCTAACTGTTGTCATTTGAGCCACCTTGGGGTGGCTCTTTGAGGAAGGCGAGCAGGTTCTTGATGTTGCGCACTGCCTCCCTCAGGGTGCTGTGTCTGGTCAAGTACTGCTGCCTGTACTGTGGAACCACGGGAAAATCGAGAAACTGCCGTCTCGTCTGCTGCCAAACTGGCTCATCACAAGGGGCTATCGGTGACATCTATTGTAAATAGGTGCTTGTTAAAGGATCCGTGTCATGTGAAGACGGCCATGACAGTCTACAGTTATTGTTTGGACAGCGGTAGGACGTTTTTAGCTATCTAACAAGTTAAAGATATAACTTAATTCCATCTCGCTATTCGCTATCAACATCTAGTCGTTACGATGTTGGGGATGTCATAATATATCATTTGCTAGCTATCTCTAAACTTCTTGGACCCCGGGCAACGTTTTCTAGACGGTTAGAACCAACACCTTTTGTAATATTTCATGAGAATTTATCTTATTAAGCAAAACTAAAATAAGTCCTCTAGATTTCTTCTAAGCCTTAATTATCGTAGTCATCAGTGATCTGTCTCTTGATTTTTACTTATTTATCTGATCTCGTCTTCCACTTTCACGTTTGGGAAAATCATCAATTTGAACGATGGAGACAATATTTATAGTGAAAAAGGCTTCGATCAAATATACCATAGATGCACAAACAACGCTGCAAAAACGGCCCCACCAAAACTACACCCACCGCGCCTGCCAGTGTGGAGTTTTGATTTAAGTTATTATTACAAATAGCAATAAATCGTCTACCTACTGTATGTGTATCGGTTTATCTTTATCTTGTAGAGAATTAGTTTTATCACTGATGTTTGAATTGCAATTTCTTTTAAATACCTTATGGTTTTGATGTGACAAGGCATCGCAAAAGTAGCTTTTGAATATTTTTAATCATATAGCATTATATTTGTTACTCTATGGGTTATGGACAGCTTAACATCTATCGTGTATCATAATAGTTCTTAGAATATTCATTATTATGACCGCAGACCATGGTGGTTATGGAAATGCCATGAAGGCCTAAGAAATTATGCATTAATCACTCTACCAGCTACAGGTTAAACCCGTACCTGATGATGTACATACATATGTACATAATATATACTCACGCCTTTTTTCCGTCGAATGATGAATATGTATAGGCATTACGGATGGGAATAATTTGAACTTTTTAGTCACATGCTGGTAATTACATACATACTCTCGCCATTTCCCGTCGGGGTAGGCAGAGACAACGGAATACCACTTGCTTCTATCCTTACAAACCTCACGCGCTTTCTCTGCAATAATTCCTCTTTTCATACATGCTCGCCGGTTCCGGGTGCTTCGGACCATTCCGTTTTTCAGAACGTCACCAATTTGGTCGACGAATGTCCTACGAGGTCGGCCGTAACCAGCTTGCCCTTACACGTTTGCCTCATATATTTGGTGCTCCATTCTTTCTTCACGCATTCTCTCCACGAGTCCGAACCATCTCAGCATTCCTTTCTCAATTCTCGTCTCAACATCTTCTTTCAGGCCACATCACTCTCGTATTACTGCATTCGGAATTCTGTCAATCAGTCTCACTCCACACATTTTACGCAGAGATCGCAACTCATCTGCGTTAATTCTGCTTTCATGCTAGTAATTATTTATACGAATTGTCTTGTATGGTGTCCCGACTTAAAATGGTTTGATGCTGTCATTGGTAGTTCCAATAATTTCATGCGATTTTCTAACAAACTGTTTCTTTTTTTCTCATGTATATATGTTTGAGCTCGTTCGGCTAAAATCGGCATTGACTAATAAATAATGTGAACCGATGATCAAGGTAATACCTATGCATGTGATGAATACATGCACTTGCGTACTTTAGTCATAATGGCCCTCATTGCAGGCAGTTGAAAAGTAGGTACTGAGCTCATTAATTACCCCTTTAGAAGTAGTCAGTCAAATTGTCTTCCTGATAACCTAATCTTTCCGGCCATCTTCTGTTTTACCGTTGCCATGCAATGGAGACGGAACTACGAGTATCTGCTTGACAATACATTGACTGTTCAAAGATGTTTTGAAACCTACTTCTTACAAATGCCAGCATAAGAAAGAGTCAGGACTTTTTGATATTGCCGACCTATGTACATACCTACCTAAAATGAAGCCGTGCTAATTTTATTGGTGCGTGTTCTCCTTTCACTCTGAGCACCCTCAACTGGTTCACTATAACTGTTTATAGCCATTAAAATTTGCTCTCAATTCAATGTTTTTTTTTTAAATTTTGCACAAACAAGGTGTACATGGTTGGACATAATGCCATAAGGCAATTATGTTTAATCATAAGTTTTAAAGAGACTGCCTCCGTGGTCCAGTGGATAGCGTATGCGTCTGTTGATCGGTCCCGGGTTCGATTCCCGGGTCGGGCAATGCGCTGGGTAACGATACTAGGCTAGGTATTCCCTATTATGTGGGACCTAAAATTCATAAGGTGAAATGCGGGTGTAATATTACACATGCCTATCCAAAGTTAAAGTCTAGTCATCATCCTCTTAGCGTTATCCCAGTTTTAATCTGGGGTCCGCTTACTAGACTAACCGGATTTGGCTGAATATTAGCTTTTCCACAGAGTGACTGCCAGTCTAACCTCCGCAACCTGAAGGGATAGCCCATATTCCATGGTTTCGACTAGTGTCAGTTTATTTAGAAGGTACTGACGCCCTATAACGACTGTCAAATATCTTCATGACAACCGGGACCGACGGCTTAACGTGCTCTCCGAGGGACGGGACAAGCGATAATTAATCATTCAATACGCACATAACTCCGAAAAGTCATTGGTGCGCGCCGTGGAATCGAACCCGATACCCTCTGTATGACAGTCTGTTGGTATCTCCACTAGGCTATCGCTGCCCCCCAAAGTCTAAAGTCTAGTCAAGGTCAAAATAAGTCATATTAGCCTACGAAGTGGACCTTGTGTTCCAAGGCGACGAACTTGGATGAAACCGGGATATTAACGCTAGGACAATGATGGTGATAGTCTAGTTTGAACAATGCGGTATCATTCTCTAGCCTGAGGGAATTTGCACACGATTATCTTATCTCAAACTGCACAGAGCCTGTATTATGTATGGTAGACATTAAACGACTGATTAACATACTTAAAATTCTTAATAAATACCTAATAAGTATTATAAATAAATATAGATTATACAGGCAATTAAGAACCATTTATCTAGCGGACCCGGCGAACTTCGTACCGCCATGTACATATGTATTATACATATAAACCTTCCTCTTGAATCACTCTATCTATTAAAAAGAACCGCATTAAAATCCGTTGCGTAATTTTAAAGACTTAAGCATACATAGGGACAGACAGACAGAAGCTCGACTTTGTTTTATACTAAGTAGTGAATATTCGCTCTGGATGGGAATCGAAGCCACAACCTCCGACTTACCAGCCAGGGTCACCAACCGCTGGACCAACTGGCGAAGCTTCTGCTAATCGCAATTGTGTTTCAAGTAAGACCAACACTGTACTATGTACGTATGTGTCACATACATACATACATACATAACGTCATGCCTTTTATCCCCGAAGGGGTAGGCAGAGGTGTATTTCTACACCTACTTTTCGCCAGATATACTTTAGTCCTACGTAATAAGGGGCGAGCCTATTGCCGTACCGGGCACATTTCCAGACTCCGTGCTGATACTGAGAATTTCGTGACAGAAAAACCCAATAACACTGCCCGACCCAGGAATCGAACCCGGGACCTCCCGATCCCACGCGCACATTTATGCCGCGAGACCAACGAGGCAGTCGTATAGGGTTTGATGTCGAGTTTTCCGTCTCTACGCAAAGATGGTATTTGCATCGTGTTATCCCTTAGTCGCCTCTTACGACACCCACGGGAAGATAGGGGGTGGTGACACTTGTATTCTATGTCGTCAACCACACGGTAAACTTAGTAATAAAACTTTATAAAACAGAAAATTCTCAGTAGCAGCTCGGAGTTTGGTAATGTGCCCGGTAGGTACGGCAATAGGTTTGCCCCCTATTACGTGGGACCTAAAAATTCTTTGCGAAATGTGGGTGTTATATCACACCTCTGCCTACCCCTTCGAGGATACAGGCGTGAGTCTGTAAAAAAAAACAAAAAAAACTATCCAACACCAACTTGTAATTTCTATATCGTTTTCCTGTTGATAAACTGTTCTTTGGAAAGTATATTCAAAACGAAAGTGTACTTTACTCTGATTCAATTGACGAAAACAAGCAAGACCTCATAAAATATTCCACTGGCGTTGTCGACCAAATATTTGCGATGTTGAAATAGGATGTGAACAAAATAAAGGTAAACACGATTAAGTAAATAGATGATTCCAAGACATGGGGAAACAAATCAATTAATGATGTGTTTGAACGATTTTATTGTATGTCCTTACCTACCTTATTGACGATTAGAGAATTCGTCATCTGTAAATATACTGTATATGTACATAAAATTCTTACGTTACTGACATACTGACAAGCAACGTATCTACAGCCAAAACTATTGGGCACAAGTAGCTGAAATTTGGCATAAGTACATGTGGCTAGAGGACCGTAGGGGTGCAATCAGAAGGGATTTTCTGAAGTTGCTACGGGATCGGGCAGAAACGATTAAATTACTAAAAAAAGAAGTTTAAAAACTATAACCCGACTATGTAAAAAAGGGGGTCTAAAAAGGGCAAAACAAGAAAATAATATAAGTACAGAAACGCTGAAGCTGGAGCCGTGGTCGCACCTATTGTATACTAGTGTACATGTAAACCTTGTAAACACTCTGTCCCGAGGGTGTCGTACGAGGCGACTATGGGAATGGCGAGCAGTGTAACAGCTCCAGCCAAGGTGTGGTTTCGCTGTACACATCTGTCCGATTGTAGAGAAGCAGCATCGGGTACGCGACCCCGGCTTCCTCGAGCTGCCGCAATTATTACCAATATCCCTTCCGTGATTGCGGTATCCTTTTTTACCTTTGACTTCCTTTCCAAACACCAACCTCCTGTAACACTCCCTTACCCTATCCTAAAATTCCTTTCCCTTCCCATTCCGAAGTACCTACAGGTGGAGAAGATGGCAGTATGAGTTTAAGGGGATTAAATATTACTTTACCCCTGTAGGGTACCGAACCTACCGGAGAATCCCTCTCTGAGCATCGTCGCTCAGACTGCCCCATTGTATCAGGGGGGGGAGGGGGGGGTGAAATTCCCAACGGCGACGCGCTTTGCCACACGTCACGTTTTTTCTCCCGGTCAAACAATGGCAGAAGGAGGGCTAGGGAATGCCTGTTTGCAACGATGAATGTTTGTGGAAACGAGGAGTGGATGGTAAGATTGATGAATTGTGTGATATTATGGATGTAAGAGAAATTGATATATTAGGAGTGAGTGAAACTAAGAAGAAAGGTTGTTCAACAACTACTCATGGCCGATATAGTGCATATTGGTCTGTGGTTGTTGATTCTGAGAGAGCTAGCCAAGGAGTTGGAATGATTCTATCAGATAGATGAATGAGTGTGTGAAAGAATATGAATTTGTTAACTCCAGGCTTATTAGGGTGCGACTAAAACTCGGCTTGACTAAAGTCTTTGTTATGTCTGTTTATGCTCCAGACATGTCCAAACCGTCAAATGTAAGACAGGAATTCTGGGATAATGTAAGAGATGTGCTTGCTAAGTGTGAGAATAATGAAAGGATAATTATGTTAGGCGACTTTAATGGTAGGTGTGTGTCGTGATGGCTATGAAAGGGTTCTAGGGCGGTTTGGCGACGAGAGGGTGAATGAAAATGGTGAAAGTTTACTGGATATATGTATGGAGAGAAAGCTTGTGGTGACAAACACTATTTTTAGTCACAAGATGATTCATATGTATACATGGCAAAGGCAGAGAGACCGAAGTATGATAGATTTTGTTGTGATAGACGAAAGATTGAAAGCAAAAGTGAAAGATACTAGAGTGTACCGAGGCTTAAATGTGGGTACTGACCACTTTTTGGTAGTTAACCGCATAGCGGGACTAGCCACAAAATGGCGCCATCGTCCTCGCATACACTCCTGCCCTGTCATAGAAAGAGTGAAAGTTGAAAGATTTGAAGAAGAGGATGTACGTAGTCAGTATAAAGAGGCATTGGAAGAAAGATTTAAAGAATTGTTTGAGGAAGATGATTGCGAGATAGAAGAATTTTGGAAAGAGTTTAAGAATGGAGTAATAGATACAGCTACACAAGTATGTGGCGTAAGCAAGAGGAAGCATGTTAAGAAGATATGTAATGAATGGTGGGATCAGGAAGTAAGTAGTGTGGTCGCGGAAAAGCGCAAAGCATGAATGGACTTGCTGGCCATAAGAGCCAACAAAAGGATACAAGGTAGTGTGACTGTCAATGAGAGGATAGTAAAGGAAAAGTATGACAGATTGAAATATAAAGTAAAAGAGACAGTGAGAAGAAAGAAAGAAGAATGTAAGGATGAAGTTGATAGAAAGTTTTCTCAGCATTTTCGGGCCAATATCAAATTATTCTGGCACCTGTTAGAACAGCCCGAGGCTAAGCAGGAGACTCGACAGTTGGTGTGATAAGGGATGTAAATGGAAATATTATAAAAGAGCATGGGGAAGTTTTGGATCAGTGGAAGGTGTATTTTGAGAATTTGTTTGAACGAGGAGAAAGTGAAACTAGGAATATAGTAGCGAATGAGGAAGATAATTGTGAAAGTAATATAAGTATGGAAGAGATATGGTATGCTATGAAATGTATCAAAATGGGTAAAGCTGCGGGATATGAAAGGATATCTGCTGAAATGCTCAAGGTAGGCGAAGGCGTCACCGCAAGCCTACTGTACCTACTTTTTAATAAATGTTGGCGGTCCGGTCGTGTACCAGGTGACTGGAACAAGGCCGTAATTGTGCCACTGTACAAGGGAAAAGGGTCACAGCAGGAATGCAAAAATTATCGCGGCATAAGCCTCCTGAGTGTTGTTGGCAAACTGTATGCAAAGATACTGATTGAAAGAGTGATCTCTGACACGGACAGTAAGATTTGGGATGTGCAAGCGGGATTTAGAAAGGGAATGGGATGTACGGATCAAGTCTTTTCCTTAAGGTGCATTTCAGAGAAAATCTTAAGTAGGTAAACACCAGAAGGTTTTCTGCACCTTTATTGACCTGGAAAAGGCTTACGATCGAGTGGTGAGGGATGAACTTTGGTCAACATTTCTGTGTATGGAGTGAGCAGCAGTCTGATACGGGCACTTGAATCCTTATACAGGGATTCAAGTGCCTGTGTCAGAATAAACGGGGCCTACTCGGACTGGTTTAACATTGATCGTGGTGTTAGACAGGGATGTGTAGCGTCTCCTTGGCTGTTCAATCTATTCATGGACAGTTGTTTAACCGATCTGAAAGAGTCTGAATGTGGATTAAGAATGGGTGAATCTGTGTTTAAGACCCTGTTATACGATGACGATCAGGTTCTTTTTGCGTCGTCAGCGTCTGATTTACAGCAGATGGTCACCGTAATGAATGAGGCGTATAAGAAGAAGGGCATGAAAGTGAATGTAAGCAAGACCAAGGTCATGGTCATAGAGAGGGAAGAGAGCATAACTGAATGTAACATAATGATAGGAGATGAAAAAGTGGAACAAGTGAATGAGTTTGTGTATTTAGGGTCTATGTTTACGAGAGATGGTAAATGTGAGGGAGATGTTGAAAGGAGAGTGAAACCGGGAAATAGTGTGAATGGCGCCTTGCAGTCCATCATCAGTAGCGAAATTTTCCCAAGTATGGCTCGCCTTGCTGTACTGCAGGGAGTATTGGCGCCAACGCTGATGTATGGTAGCGAATCATGGGTATGGCAGAAGAAGCATGAAAGTAGAATCAATGCTGTGGAGATGAGAGCTTTGAGGAGTAGGTATGTGCGGAGTAAGGCTGATAGATAAAGTGCCAAACAGTGTGATACGAGAGAAGTATGGTCTGAAAGAAGATATAGTGATAAAGATTGAGAAAGGAATGTTGCGATGGTTTGGACATTTGGAACGGATGGATGAAAAAAGGAATACGAAAGAACTGTATCGTGTAAGAATGCTGGCCAAATTAAAAGTACCCATAACCGGCGAGCATGTATGATGAGGTTAATGAATGTCGAAGAAGCGAAAGAGGTATGTTTAAACCGGAGCATTTGGCGTTCCATAGTCTCTGCCTACCCCAATGGGAGACAGGCGTGACGATAGATAGATAGATGTAAACCTTTTGTACTTTCATATTTTCTTACACGGCGCTTGTTCATGATTGTCACATAAATAAAAACTGTTATTGTATTTATTACTACCTGTTACCCGTAGTTTCATAGTGAACCTGGCAAATTAGCTGAATTTAGAAATAAACTTTTAGTCCAATGGCACCCCTTTAAGGGTATTTTTTTTTTAAATCATTGCGTATCAACATCATAGAATACTGTCTAAGCTTCAGTTATTAAGGATCTACGATATTATTTCCGTATTTCATATAGACAATTTAAGAGACTAAACCAAAAATTATTGCAAACTTAAATAATTTGATTTTCCATAAGTAAAATAACAAACCACGTGTGTAGCAATTAATTTATAATTGATTCGAGATGTTACACATCTCTGTAACAATGTAACATGCCGTATAAATCATGGATTAGTTTAAAATACTTTTCGAGGAATCGATTTATAAGTAAAGTGCTCTCTGAAGCTAAATGCTAAAGTACTTTCTTATCAATAATAGGCACAGACGCGTCATAAATTGACATTGATCTCTGTAAAAACCCAGCCCTAACGCTGATTGATTTGGATCGTGTACTGGCTGATTCTCAATAAAAACGTCATGTATCAGACATATAATATTTTTATTGGCCTTTAAACCACAAAAATGGCACGTAAACAGTCATGCTGTTTATGCCATTTACCGAGGCTGCAGTCTTCCAACACTCAATAGGCTAAACTAGAATAAAAATATAATACATGGTATGGTAGCACGGGTTGTTTCCGCAACTCTATTTTGCGTACGCGTGGGAAGAATAACTGTTGTCATTTGAGCCACCTTGGGGTGGCTCTTTGAGGAAGGCGAGCAGGTTCTTGATGTTGCACACTGCCTCCCTCAGGGTGCTGTGTCTAGTCAGGTATCTACTGTTGCCTGTACTGGGGGACCACAGAAAATCAAGGAACTGCCGTCTCGTCTTCTGCCATACTGGCTCATCACAACGGGCTATCGGTGACATCTATGGTAAATAGAAGAAGAAGTTAAAGGATCCGTGTCATGTGAAGACGGCCATGTCTGTCTACATTTATTGTTTGGACAGTGGTAGGACTTTTTTAGCCATCTAACAAGTTAAAGATAAAACTTAATTCCATCTCTTTATTCGCTATCAACATTCAGTCCTTACGATGTTGGGGATCATAATACATCAATTTTCTAGCTATCTCTAAACTTGAGACTTCTTGGACCTCGGAAAACGTTTTCTAGTTGGTTAGAACCACCACCTTTTGTAACATTTCATGAGAATTTATCTTATTAAGCAAAACTAAAATAAGTCCTATGGATTTCTTCTAAGCCTTAATAATTATCGTAGTCATCAGTGATCTGTCTCGTTATTTTTACTTATTTATCTGATCTCGTCTTCCACTTTCACGTTTGGCAAAATCCTCGATTTTAACGATGGAGACAATATTAATAGTGAAAAAGGAAATCAAGCAATAATAAGTTATGATTACAAATAGCAACTGTCTACCTACTGTATGTATCGGTTCATCTTTATCTTGTAGACTTAATGCTTGTAGAGAATTGGTTTTATCAGTGATGTTTGAAAAATGCAATTTCTTTCAAATACATTATGGTTTTGATGTGACAAGGCACAGCAAAAGTAGCTTATGAATAATTTATATCATATATTATAGCATTATTATTTGTTACTCTATGGGTGTATTGGTTACTTAACATCTATCGTGTATCTTAATAGTTCTTAGAATATTCATTATTATGACCGCAGACCATGGTGATTATGGAAATGCCATGAAAGCCTAAGAAAACATGCATTAATCACTCTACCAGCTACAAGTTAAACCAATACCTGATGATGTACCTACATACAAAATATATATACTCCCGCCTTTTTTCCGTCGGATGATGTATGTATAGGTATTACAGATGGGAATGCACTTTTTAGTCACATGTTAGTAATTATTTATACGAATTGTCTTGTATGGTACTCCAACTTAAAATGGTTTGATGGTGTCATTGGTAGTTCCAATAACTTCATGCGATCTAGCAAACGGCTGTACTTTTTTATATGTAACTTCAAGGTATTTACAGCTCGTTTGACACAAATCGCCATTTACTAATAAATAATGTGAACCGATGATCAAGATAATACCTATGCACGTGCTGCATACACGTACGAGTAATAGGTATATAGGGGCACAGTATAATTATTGTAAATCGAATTTAGGTACCTAAGTCTTAATGGCCCTCATTGCAGGCCCTAGGAAAGTACTGAGCTCATTTATCCCTTTAGAAGTAGTTACCTTTCTAAACATCTTCTGTTTTACCCTAACTACGGAAAGCAGACGGAATTATCTTCTTAACTATGCAGAGCCTGTTCAAAGAAGTATTGACTGATACTATAAGAACGAGAGAGAACATTATAACTGTTTCCTACCTTATGTAAAACCATGTTTGCCATGATACAAATAAAATAATTGTAAATCGGTATATTGTTTTAAATATACACTTTGTTACTGAACATAGGTATACATTATTATAATTAAATTTAAAGCTAAACCTAAAACTAATCTAAAATTAAGAAAAAAAAAGAACAAAAGGAAAACAAACGAAAACGACAAAAATATATAATAATATATATGCTATACTGCGTCCAAGAATTCTTCCGCAACGCTGTCTACTGGTAGCGTGCCCAGAAGACTGGCAGCATTGCCACGCTGGATGGCAATGCTTATTCTCTCTGCGAAAAATAGGCCAGCCTTCTGGTCATGGGAAGCATCGATCAGCCTTTTTGCTATTGCTCTGTATAGAGCACGAGCACTCGGGCCCCATGGCCCAAGCGTTTCGACCCCAAACGGCTCAAAAACGTAATTCCCAATTAGATTTTGATATTTGCGCCGTTTGAGGGTCTCCGCCGATGCAGCAACAGCGCCAGCTGACCCAGCTGTACTTAGAAGATGTGATGGCGCAGGGGTATCGACGCAGGTTGCGTCCCACACCAGAGGCCTACCCATCTTCCAAGGTAATAATGACATACCGTCTGGTCTCTTCCCATCGTCACGTACCAGACCATTAGGTTCAAGATGAGCTGGTACACCAGCGGTGGAAAGAGCACGACGAATTATGTCATTAATATGGGCGTGTCTGGAAATACGCCCTGCACTTCTGCTGCATGATAGGCCATGGTGGCCAAGGCTGTCGACGGCTTCCCCACAGTTACAACGATGCGGAGAAACACAAACAGCACCCAAGCGAAGGCAAGAGGCGATGCGGAATGTAGTATCGTCCAACATAGTTCCTATATTGGACGATGGAAGCGCTTGAAGCCATAGCCCCGATTCCCACTCTCCCACAGCCAACAAACGGGCGCGCTCTGCAACACCAGAAGCAGTAGTTAATAGATTATCTCTAATCTTGCTGCAGAGCGGCCTGTCCCATTGTCTCTGAGAGAAAAGATTTCGGGGCAAGTCAGAGCTCGGGCAAGCCATTTTCCAAGCGTTTATGGCATCAGTCTTACACGGCACCTCGGAATTAACCAGTGTGGGTTCTAAAATTTTCCTGGTCAATTCCTCAGTGCCATGGACCGAGGACAAAAACGCTGGCAAATTGACATCGGTAATTTTGCGAACGCCGAGGCCACCCAAACGAACTGGTAAAGTTGCTTGAAGCTACACTCGGTCGTTCGTGTTAAGATTTAGAATTTCGATCAAAGTGTTTCGAATCACATTATCTATGGTTTCCAAAAGAGATGAATGTTTCCAAAAGGGAGATGACCGCAGAAAATGTGTGAATTTTGGAGTGAAGAGGCAATGCCGAATAATTGTGTAAGCCGAATGTAACTAAATTGATTTTGCATAGCCGTTCTGAAGATTTACAGAAATTTTGAATTTTCTCATTTACAAAAGTTTCAAAAGCTTCTTCGAAAATGGGGGACCCGAGTAGGCGAAAGGAAGATTTAGTGATTACTTTTATATTTGGCGTCAAAGAATTAAATTTTGAAAGTACCGATGAGTGTTCTAATGAGTCATTTATAAAAATTTCACATTTATTGGAATTTAATTCTAAGCCGATAGTGCTAAACTGATTTTTTAAAAATTCTATATCTTGTAGAACCGTGGCTACATCGCCTCCAGGAGTCCCGTCATCCAAGTAGCAGATGTTTAATTTCGAATTTATTTGTGTTATAATGGGATGAATGGCTAAACTAAATATGACTGGCCCGAGAGGGTCACCTTGCTGACAACAAACTGCAGATTCTAATAAATTGTCCTTATAAATTAATTTGGATGGATGCCTATAGCATTGCCAAAGATATTATTGCCTTAAATGATTTTGAGTTTGAGTTTGAGTTTGATATTTGAAAATTTTGGGTGTTTCTAGTTTGGCTTGTGACTGTTTTTTTGGCGTTCACTGAGTTGAAGGCATTCTTCAAATCAATCTTTAAAATGACCTCACTTTCGCCGCAGCCAAGGAACGTAGACAGCGCATGTATGGCAGCCTCACAGCCTCCTTTTGAGCCAAAGCCCAGTTGAATTAGCTGAAATTTATGGGCCAAAGTGGCGCTGTAATATTTGCAACATAATTTGGCTGCCATACGTCTGTAAGTACACCCTACGGCAATGGGTCGGATGCCACCATCTTTCTTGCGCAGGGCGCACAAGTTGGCCTCATACAATACGTCGATGACATCTGTGACCACATTGCCGGAGAGCATAAGATTCATTAAAACCGTTAGTTCCCTCAAAAGTGCATCACCGGCGTCCCCAGCACTTGCACATACGAGGTCTTTCAGGTGTTGAGGTGTCAAGTCATCAGTGCCGCCAGCAGATCCACTTTGGAAGGAACATACGGCTTCAAGTACGTCCTTGGCTGAAACATTAAGCAATCAGAACCTTCGTCGGACATGTCGGGGAAAGAGAGGTCATTAGATGGCGCTGGGTGCTTGCTCTGCAAACCTGCAAGTGTGTCTGCAGAGCAAGGCGCCACCACATCGCTACTAAATAATAACCTAGACGCTCCCCGAATGTCACCATCCCTTAGTTTTGATTCTACACGTTGATGAATTGTTTTATTAAATCTATTGGTGGTAAATTTTGGGTCAAAATTCGTGTCAGAATTACAACATTTCTCCTTAATTTGGCTTGTCAAAGATTTTTGTGTTATTCTATTGCTATCAACGTGTAAAATCTTGTAAGGAAAGGTAAGCAACTGTTCCCAGGCTGTTTTGGAGTTCTCACGGATGACGAGACCAATACAATCAGCTAAAATCTGAGCGACAGCTGGTCTCGCGCCACGTGGAACTCGCTTTAATACCGGAATGGAATTTTTTAATGTACCTAGATGTTGCCAAAATGGAATTTGGGAAGAGCTAGATTGTGGAGTAGTATCAGGGCCAGGAAGTACATTTTGATTTTTGTGCACTTTACCAAAATGTACTCTCAAGCCCCGCTTACCTTTAAAAAACCGAGCCTGGGAACAAGCTGGGCAGCGCACCAGGTTAGTCAGCGATGTGGCAGATTAATTTGAGGCATCTCCTTCCGCATCACTAATGCCATCACTTGTTGATAGCATAATTATATATTTATATATAGTGTTTCGAAGATATTATGAAACCTTAAAATTAAAACGACACAATAAATTTGATATTATTATATGTATGTTTTGACATGTTTATGTTTATTTTGGTGACAGGCCGTCGCCAAGGGGCTAGGATGATTTTATTCTTGGTACTAGCCAAGGGGCTGGCGTCGCGTCCATACCGTCCGACATATTAATAAGTCGGCTATAGCTGAGCATTTGTTGGAGTCTGGACCAAACCACTGGATAGAACTGCATCAACCACAAGTCTTATCCACCGATCGTCACTATTACTCCAGGATAGTACGTGAAGCGGTAGAAATCAAGAAATATAACAATTTCAACCGGGAGGATGGATATAGATTATCGGCTATTTGGAATCCAGTCATCAGCAAATGTAAACACCGCCGCAGTGATAAATCTCAACAGTGTGTAGACGTCATTAGTGTAGTGTGTCGGAGTACCGACAGTGCGAACTTAAATAAAGACCAAGTGAGGGTAAGTGCCGAAACCCGCACTTCCACAAGACGGCGCTGAGCTCTCATCAGTCTCTCCGCGACCACGCTCGGTGCAAGACGAGCGAAACGTCGGAAACAAATAGGTATTTATACCTTAAATAAATTAATTGTACGCGATTAAGACCCGCTAATTTATTTTATATGATGTATACAAATCGCGAAAGTTTAAAATCGATTACCTTTTGTAATATTTCATGAGAATTTATATTATTAAGCAAAACTAAAATAAGACTGCCTCCGTGGTCCAGTGGATAGCGTATGCTACTGCTGATCGGCGTTCCTGGGTTCGATTTCCGGGTCGGGCAAAAAGTGTTACTGCTTTTTTCCTAATTCTCAGTAGCAGCCCGGAGTCTGGTGATAGGCCCGGTAACGGCAAGAGGCTCGTCCCCTATTACGTGGGACCTAAAAATTCATGGCGAAATGTGGGTGTAATATTAAAACTCTGTCTACCCCTTCGGGGATACAGGCGTGAGTCTATAAAAAACATATAAAAATGAAATAAGTCCTCTGGATTTCTTCTAAGCCTTAATTATCGTAGTCATCAGTGCTCTGTCTCGTTATTTTTACTTATTTATCTGATCTCGTCTTCCACTTTCACGTTTGGCAAAATCCTCGATTTGAACGATGGAGACAATATTATACTGAAAAAGGCTTCGATCAAATATACCATAGATGCACAAACAACGCTGCAAAAACGGCCCCACCAAAACTACACCCACCGCGCCTACCAGTGTGGAGTTTTGATTTAAGTTATGATTACAAATAGCAATAAATAGTCTACCAACTGTATGTATCGGTTTATCTTTATCTTGTAGAGAATTGGTTTTAACACTGATGTTTGAATTGCAATTTCTTTTAAAAACCTTATGGTTTTGATGTGACAAGGCATCGCAAAAGTAGCTATTGAATATGTTTTGTCATATAGCATTATTATTTGTTACCTATTCTATGGGCTATGGACAGCTTAACATCTATCGTGTATCATCATAATAGTTCTTAGAATATTCATTATTATGACCGCAGACCATGGTGGTTATGGAAATGCCATGAAGGCCTAAAAAAATATGCATTAATCACTCTACCAGCTACAGGTTAAACCCGTACCTGATGATGTACATACATATGTACCTATACTCACGCCTTTTTTTCGTCGAATGATGTATATGTATAGGCATTACAGATGGGAATAATTTGAACTTTTTAGTCACATGCTAGTAATTACATACATACAAATACTCACGCCTTTTTCCCGTCGGGGTAGGTGGAGACAACGGAATACCACTTGCTTCTATCCTTACAAACCTCACGCGCTTCCTCTGCATTAATTCCTCTTTTCATACATTCTCGCCGGTTCCGGGTGCTTCGGACCTTTCCGCTTTTCAGAACGTCACCAATTTGGTCGACGAATGTCCTATGAGGTCGGCCGCGACCGGCTTGCCCATACACGTTTGCCTCATATATTTGGTGCGCCATTCTTTCTTTACTCATTCGCTCCACGTGTCCAAACCATCTCAGCATTCCTTTCTCAATTCTCGTCACATCTTCTTACAGGTCACATCGCTCTCGTATTACTGCATTCGGAATTCTGTCAATCAGTCTCACCCCACACATACTACGCAGAGATCGCATCTCAACTGCGTTAATTCTGCTTTCATGCTAGTAATCTTAATATATAAAATCCTTGCGTTACTGACTGACTGACAGACACGCTACAGCCGAAACTATTGGGCGCAGGAAGCTGAAATTTGGCATGTATGTTCCTTGGGGACCGTAGGGGTGCACTAAGAAGGGATTTTCCGAAATTCCCACGGGATCAGCCAAAACGGGTAAATTAAAAAAAAATGCAGGCGTAGCTGCTGGCGTCCTCTAGTTATTTATACGAATTGTCTTGTATGGTGTCCCGACTTGAAATGGTTTGATGCTGTCATTGGTAGTTCCAATAATTTCATGCGATTTTCTAGCAAACCGTTTCTTTTTTTCTCATGTATACTTATACGTTTGAGCTCGTTCGGCAAAAATCGCCATTGACTAATAATTAATGTGAACCGATGATCACGGTAAAACCTATGCATGTGATAAATACATGCACTTGCGTACTTTAGTCATAATGACCCTCATTGCAGGCAGTTGGAAAGTAGGTACTGAGCTCATTAATTACCCCTTTAGAAGTAGTCAGTCAAATTGTCTTCCTGATATAATCTTTCCGACCATCTTCTGTTTTACCTTTCCCATGCAATGGAGACGGAAGTATCTACTTGACAATGCATTGCCTGTTCAAAGATGTTTTGAAACCTACTCCTTACAAATGCCAGCATAAGCAAGAGTCAAGACTTTTTGTTCATTGCCGACCTACCTACCTAAAATAAAACCGTGCATACAAATAAAATCATTACGATTAAGGATTAAAATTTTACTGGTGCGTGTTCTCCTTTCACTCTGAGCACCCTCAACTGGTTCACTATAACTGTTTAAAGCCATTTACTCTCAATTCAATTATGTTTAATCATAACTTTTAAAGACACTGCCCCCGTGGTCCAGTTGATAGCGTAATTAAGCGTCTGTTGATCGGGATCGGTCCTGGCTTCGATACCCGGGTCGGGCAATGTGCCTGATAACGGTAATAGGCTAGCCTCCTATTATTAAATATAAAGTCAAATTGAAGCGTCCACCTGCACCTTGGATGACCGAGGGTATCCGGATGGCGATGCGATGCAGAGACCGAGCATTTCGTAGATATAAAAAGGATCGGTGTGATGACAATTGGTCTCTCTTCAAGACAGCAAGGAACAGGTGCAATCAGATGGTACGCAATGCTAAACGCCGACATATTCACGAAAACATTACTAACTCATCCCCCACCAATGTATGGCAGTTTCTAAGATCACTAGGAATTGGTAAACCTCATGAACAAGTGGTTCTGCCGGCGGCTATTAGTTTGGACGACATCAATCGTCACTTTACTACCGCTATCACTTTAGACGACCAAACTAAATGTCAAACCATGGCCCACTTGGACGGTTTACCTCGCCCGAACATAAATTCTTTCTCCTTTTCTCCTTTATCATCAGGTGAGGTCAAAAAGACTATCCTATCTATTAAGTCCAAAGCCGTCGGTTGCGATGACATTAGTCGTCGCATGATCACGGTTATCCTTGAGCAAATTTTACCTGTAATTACCCATATCCTGAACTTTTCCCTTGATACAGGTAAATTTCCCTACTTATGGCGTAAAGCTTATGTCCGTCCTTTACCTAAAATATCCAATCCCACTCTGTTAACACATTTCCGGCCCATATCCATTCTTCCTTTTCTATCCAAGGTACTTGAGTCGTGCGTCTAGAGACAGTTGTCCGGGTTTGTTTAGCACAACAACATCCTGTCACCACTTCAATCTGGATTCAGTCCTGGACATAGTACTCTCTCCGCATTGCTCAAGGTGACTGGCGATGTGAGGGCGGGGGTGGAGGAAACCAAGGTTACAGTATTGATCTTGGTGGACTTCTCAAACGCCTTCAACAACGTCAGTCACGACCTCCTTCTTTCAATCCTTTCCCATCTAATGATCTCACCTATGGCACTGGAATGGTTCTCTTCTTATCTTCGTGGACGCCAGCAGTCAGTACGGGTTGATGAAACCTCATCAATATGGTGTGATTTGTACTCTGGTGTTCCTCAAGGCGGAATACTTTCTCCTCTTCTGTTCTCATTATTTATTAATCTCCTTACCCATGAACTTCATTGTGCGTATCATCTGTATGCCGATGATCTCCAGCTTTATACACAATCCAAGGTGGAAAATCTACATTCTGCAATAGGGGCAATAAACCAAGATCTTAATGCTATCAAGGATTGGTCGAAACGGTTTGGATTGGCAGTGAACCCTGCTAAATGTCAGGCTATTCTAGTTGGCAGTTCCCGTATATTGAACAGGGTTGACTTGCAGGCACTACCAGATGTAATTTTTGATGGGCAAATTATCCCGTTTAGTTCTAGCGTCAAGGATCTTGGTTTATATATTGACGCCCACCTTGATTGGCGTACTCAAGTGGCAAATGTCAGTCGTAAAGTCATTGGTGCCTTACGGTCTCTGTATCGTTTGGAGAACTTTCTGCCGGTCAAGACTAAGACAATGTTAGTACAGACTTTAATATTTCCTATAATTGACTATGGTGATGTGTGCTATCTCGACCTTAATGCAGATCAGCTCAACAAGCTCGACCGCCTTCTCAATAATTGCATTAGATTCGTTTTCAATCTCCGCAAATATGATCATATTACTGAGTACCGGTTAAAGCTACGATGGTTACCCATTCGCCAACGCCGTAGCCTACGTACTCTGTGTACTCTTTATTCTTTATTGCACTCCCCAAATGCGCCTGTGTATTTAACTCCTCATTTTCAATTTCTTTGTAATAAACATGAGAAAATCTTCGTTCCTCAAATAACCTTCTTCTCCTCTGTCCTTCTCACAGTTCTAGCCTTGTACATTCTTCGTTTAATATACAATCTATCCTTCTCTGGAATGCTCTCCCTCTCGATATCAGGATGTCCACTAGCCGTTTTGTGTTTAAAACCAGAGTTCGCCAGACTTATAGAGACGAACAAACTGAATCATCATAGGATTATAATTTATCTATTTTGTATGTATATAATTATTTTAATGTATATATGTAGTATATATTTATAATGTATTAGGTATATAGGTTTATATAATTATATTATATGTATGTATGGTATTTAAGTACTATGTATGTAATATATCAATGTATATATATATATATATATATATATATATTAATCAGGTTTCTGTCTTGCTTTTAATGTAAATTTATGAATTGCACCTATTACATGTATCTCTGCATCACCTAAAGGTTGACTGGTAGATAATGCCTACGGCATTAAGTCCGCCTGTACTATTTATGTGCACAAAGTTTATAAATAAATAAATAAAATATGTGGCACCTAAAATTCATAAGGTGAAATGCAGATGTAATATTACACATCTGCCTATCCCTTCGCGGGTATAGGCGTGACGCTATAAAAATAAGTTTTAATATTTAAGTGAAGTTTAAATTTATATACCCACTAGCTGACCCAGCGAACTCCGTATCGCCTTTTTAAGAGTTTTTATTGAATTCCCTTTTTTCCAAGCCCCTTTTCCAAGTTACCATTGACTTAGCGCTTAATCTCTTATCATTGCAGGGTCTATAAATGATGCAAAAACAAACATAGATTTTTATATAATATTGAATTGCCCATTCCTTAAAATATCGGAGACGATACCCATATCGACTTTAAAAAAAGTTCCCGTCAGCCATCTTTGATTTCCTATCCGCCATCTTTGATCACGAAATAGATGTTGTATTTGGATTCTCCATCCCTTCAAACATCGGAGACGATACCCATACTGATTTAAAAAAAAATCCCATCCGCCATCTTTGATCACGAAATAGATGTTGGATTTGGATTCCCCACCCCTTTAAATATTGGAGTTGATACCCATATTGATTTAAAAAAAAATCCTATCCGCCATCTTTGATCACGAAATAGATGGTGGTTTTGAATTCTCCATTCCTTAAAATATCGGAGACGATACCCATATCGACTTTAAAAAAAATTCCCGTCCGCCATCTTTGATTTCCTATCCGCCATCTTTGATCACGAAATAGATGTTGTATTTGGATTCTCCATCCCTTCAAACATCGGAGACGATACCCATACTGATTTTAAAAAAAATCCCATCCGCCATCTTTGATCACGAAATAGATGTTGGATTTGGATTCCCCACCCCTTTAAATATTGGAGTTGATACCCATATTGATTTAAAAAAAAAATCCCATCCGCCATCTTTGATCACGAAATAGATGGTGGTTTTGAATTCTCCATTCCTTAAAATATCGGAGACGATACCCATATCGACTTTAAAAAAAATTCCCGTCCGCCATCTTTGATTTCCTATCCGCCATCTTTGATCACGAAATAGATGTTGTATTTAGATTCTCCATCCCTTCAAACATCGGAGACGATACCCATACTGATTTAAAAAAAAAAAACCCATCCGCCATCTTTGATCACGAAATAGATGGTGTTTTTGAATTCAGATTCGGAGATGATACCCATATCGACTTTAAAAAAAACCCGTCCGCCATCTTTGATTTCCTATCCGCCATATTTGATCACGAAATATATGTTGTATTTCGATTCGCCATCCCTTAAAACATCGGAGACGATAACCATATTGATTTTTTAAAACTTTCTCATCCGCCATCTTTGATTTCTCATCCACCATCTTTGATCACGAAATAGATGTTGTATTTGGATTCACCATCCCTTAAATCATCAGAGACGATACCAATATTGATTTTTAAATTTTTCCCATTGGCCATTTTTGATTTCCCATCCGCCATCTTGAATCACGAAATAGATGTTGTATTTGAATTCCCCATCCCTTTAAACATCGGAGACGATATCAATATTGATTTTTTTTAATTTTCCCATCCGCCATCTTTGATTGCCCATCCGCCATCTTTGATCACGAAATAGATGCTGTATTTCGATTCTCCACCCCTTAAAATATCGAAGGCGATACCCATATTGATATTTAAAATTTTCTCATCCGCCATCTTTGATTTCCCGTCCGCCATCTTGGATCACTAAATAAATTTCATATTATTAATCAGCGTCCCGAAAATCTCGAAAACGTTACCCATATATATTGTATCCTATTCGTTTAGCCTTTTTTTGCCTTTGACCCAACCCTCCCCCTTCTCGTTTGACCATTTTATTATTTTTGTCTGGCCCCTAAAAGTTGTACCGTAATTTTATATAGCCTATAGCCTTTCGGAATAATTGGGCTATCATAGGCAATAACAATTTTTAAAATCCAACTGCTAGTTCCTAAGATTAGCCGACATTATGTTTTAGCCTTTTTAGCCTTTTGCCCGGCCCCAAAGGGTCGAAGCGCTATGTTATATAGCCTATAGCCTTCCGGAATAACTGGGCTATTGTATACAAAAAGAATTTTTCAGATCCGACCGGTAGTTCCTGAGATTAGCGCGTTCAAACAAACAAACAAACAAACAAACAAACTCTTCCGCTTTATTATATTAGTATAGATTTATGTAATACTAGAGGATGCCCGCGGTTACACCCGCATTATTTAAGGCTACTGCTCTGCTCCTGTCGTTTATAGCGTGATGTTTTATAGCCTATAGCCTTCCTCGATAAATGGGCTATCTAACACTGAAAGAATTTTTGAAATCGGACCAGTAGTTCCTGAGATTAGCGCGTTCAACCAAACAAACAAACTCTTCGGCTTTATGTATTAGAATAAGATAAACAATGTGGAAAAGGTGCCTTAGCCTGCAAAGCGGACCTTGTGCTCCAAGGCGACGAACTTGGATGAAACCGGGATATTAACGCTAGGACAATGATGGTGATGGTCTAGTTTGAACAATGCAATATCATTCTCTAGCCTGAGGGAATTTGCACACGGTTATCTTATCTCAAACTGCACAGAGCCTGTATTATGTATGGTAGACATTAAACGACTGATAGACATACTTAAAATTCTTAATAAATACCTAATAAGTATTATAAATAAATATAGATTATACAGGCAAAAGAACCATTTATCTATTAACTAGCTGACCCGGCGAACTGCGTACCGCCATATACATATGTATTATATCTACATATAAACCTTCCTCTTGAATCATCCTATCTATTAAAAAGAACCGCATTAAAATCCGCTGCGTTTCAAAGATTTAAGGAAACATAGGGACAGACAGACAGAAGACTGACTTTGTTTTATACTATGTAGTGAATATTCGCTCTGGATGGGAATCGAAGCCACAACCTTCGGCTTACCAGCCAGGGTCACCAACCGCTGGACCAACTGGCGAATCTTCTGCTAATCGCAATTGTGTTTCAAGTAAGACCAAAACTGTACTTAAGTAATAAAACTTTATAAAACAGTTATCACTATCCAATACCAACTTGTAATTTCTGTATCGTTTTCCTGTTGATAAACTGTTCTTTGGAAAGTATATTCAAAACGAAAATCTGTACTTTACTCTGATTCAATTGACGAAAACAAGCAAGACCTCATAAAATATTCCACTGGCGTTGTCGACCAAATATTTGCGATGTTGAAATATGTAGGATATGAACAAAATAAAGGTAAACACGATTAAATAAATAGATGATTCCAAGACATGGGGAAACAAATCACTTTATGATGTGTTTGCACGATTTTATTGTATGTACTTACCTACCTTATTGACGATTAGACATTTCGTCATCTGTATAATTATACACTGTATACTTATGTTAAATTCTTGCGGTACAGACGAAAAACGCACAGCCGAAACTATAGGGCACAAGAAGCTGAAGCATACATACATGTTGCTAGAGGACCGTAGTGGTGCACTCAGTAGGATTTTCTGAAATAGCTACGGGATCGCACACTGCGGCACCCTTTACCTGAATAGAAAAACCCTGTTACGTAGAATATCGTAAGCGGTCAATGCACTTGATAAAAATCATATTGAAACATGATTTACATTACAGTATAAGCACATTAAGCACACACCTTTGTCGAGACGTATATAAACTGATAGCCTGATGTGCAAAAGCTTTTTAGCAACCATTTTGAACTCATTTTTTAGAGTTCCGTACCTCGAAATGAAAATCGGAACCCTTATAGAATCACTTTGTTGTCCGTCGGTCTGTGAAGACCCATTTGCTCAGAAACGCGTGAAGGTATCAAACTAAAATTGATACTAAATAGTCAAGTCTACTGTCCCATGAAGCTTTGAAAAAATCTAACTTCTAAACCAACGCAGTCAAAAGATACAGGCGTTTATGCTGCAAATTACCGCAATTTTCGAAACTCACAAGGGAATCAAAACCTACAGGGTACCTACCGTGAACTCAGAATCTTGAAATTTGGTACGAAGTAATGTCTTATAGCACAGATAATGGAAAAATTGCGGAAACCGTAAATTTTTAGTTACATCATATAAACAAATATTTGTATTAATTTTAAAGTTACTACCCCTTTCCTCATGAACGCATAAAGTTATTAAATTGAAATTATTATCAAATACTTGGGTCTATAATACCTTTAAGCTGTAACAAAATCAAACTTCTATCTCAACGCAATCAAAAGAAACAGCAATTTTAGCATATTTTCAAACTCGCAACTACTCGCAAGAAAATCAAAACCTACAGGGTACTTCCCTTGAACTCAGAATCTTGAAATTTGGCACGAAGTAACGTCTTATAGCACATAATAAAGGAGTCAAAACTAAAGGGTACTTCCAGTCGATCTAGAATCTTGAAATTTGGCATAAAGCAACGTTTTATAGCACACAGAAAAAAATCAAAAACCTTAAATTTTTTGTTACATCACATCTTTTTTAAATAATTATATATACCTACAGGTTTGTACGGAACCCTCGGTGCGCGAGTTCGACTCGCACTTGACCGGTTTATTTTATCTTATCCTGGTATGTGTCTATGTAACGGTACCTTTGAACGTGATTTTTTTACCTTCTGTACGATCACCAATAGGTACCTTTTTAAGTTACAAATACCTTCCTGTGAGATATGTGAGTCCTTAACTAGCGCAGTAAAACACACGACCGTTCTTTACTCGCTTTAGTAAAAGACTGGCGATACAATAAACACTTATAGCTACATACGTTGATTGCATATTAGAAAATCAAAACTTTTCTGAGCAAGTTTCAAAAGAACAACGTACAAATCAACAAAGTTTAAAATAACGATGGTCATTTGATCAAAAGTTCAGCTGACCGAAGTCTGGAATATCAATGTTTATATTATTTATTACACTATTGACCAAATCGTTTAAGTACAAAATGCTTAGTGTTAGTGCCTAGGGTTAGGTGCGACGAACTAAATAAATAGGTTATGTTAGGTTGTGTTTTGATCCTTAAGGCGCTGTCCTAAGCGACTGTTTTGGTAAATGAGGGGGTGAAGCAGGGGAGGTGAAGGGAGCTTAGCTCCGTCTACTGCGGGGCGCCCCCCTACATTCTCGTCGCGTGCGACCGTATTCTGGCGACATCCGTATTCCAATATTTCAAAATCGCAAGCAAAACGTTTTAGCATATTGAATTGAGATACTGATATTAAAATTTATATTACATACATCAATCTGTTTGTACAATATAGGCATAGCGCAATTTTTGTTCTCAGTGCAGCCATGAGCAAAACTGGTTTACATTAGACGTTATAGGTATTAAATGTTGACGAAAGTAGGTAAATACCTACGTGCCGTAAGATGATAAAAATAATTCAGTCAGTTCCATGTATGGAGAGGCCATTATTATGTTTGTTTTGTTTTTGAATAAAAATAGGGAAGCAGTTCATAGAATACCTACATCTAATTCCATTCCTGCCAGTTTTCAAATCTGTTTTGCAATAAATTGGCTGTGACATACGGGCGGACAGACAGACAGACATTGCGAATCTATAAGGGTTCCGTTTTTTAAATTTTTGGCTACGGTACCCTAAAAAACACAATACTGCTCTACTAAGCGCAAAAGCCGTATCTCAACTAAAGCGAGTTACGAGATAATTGAAGTTTAGTAGAAGTTGATTTCTTTTATTTATTTATGGATGTTTATTGTTATTATAGGTATAATTATTATGGCAAAGGTTTCGAAATACGTCGCCGTTTTTAGGGGTTGTGAGTGATTGGAGAGGGAGCAGGGGAGGTCTTGAAACCCTCCTCACCATTTTCACTTGCCGGAAATACTTGGTTTCCTCTGAAAAAAAAAATCTCCAAACATCGGTGTGTATGGCACTGCTAACTTCCACATTCATCACACTAGTTTAATAAACTAAGGTTGTCGGAGCCCTGCGAAGGGCTCCTATTTTCGGATTAAGGGTCAAAAGAGAACCTAACATAACCTATTTATTTACTTATTACAGTCGCACCTAACCCAAGGCACTCGAAAGCAATGACGCACAAATTTGACATTAGCTGTCAATATGATCATTCCAAGATGGCAGTTTTGCGGTTCGTTTCACGTTTTTCACATAAAACCTAAAAATTACATTTGTAAAACTTTACTAAAGTATAAAAACTATGTTCCGTTTTGCATAATTGCCGAAGTATTTATGAAATTTTGGAAATTGTTTAAAAATATTTAGACGCAACTCCGGCAGCCAAAATTACTTTTAGGGGATTAAAACGAACTACCTTAAGCCCCCTACACTACTAATACCCTCAAATTCAGGCGACTCGTTTCGAAACCCAACCCATTATTATTTTTCAAAATAGATGAAACATCAAAAATATATGTGGATATACCTTATTCATGAGATACTGCTATGTCGCTTAGAAAATTATAGAATTAGAATTTGAGTTACTGCTTTTTCGTTAGCTCTCGTCATACATGTTTGTATGGAAAATAATAAAAAAATTCTTTCGCTTCAAATATGCGTTGTTTCAAAGAAAATAAATATTAAAAGATATTTATTTATATTCATTTATAATTTACTAACGAAATACAGAGTTTACAGCTCATCAAAAGTTAGCTGTCTGCTACAACCCGGCAGGTTTTCTTTATTCTCATCGAATGTTAACGGCAGTTTGTGAGGTGATAAGACTTATTATTTGCTGTTGTTCACGAGGCACAGTTTCATTTACTTTCCTTTTACGGCTTGGTATTGTAGAAATTTCAAGCACTGATGAAACATTTTCCTCTCCGTGATCTTGCAATGCCATCCCTTGAGCTTGACGAGAATCAACAATTTCAGGCAACTGCCAATTCATATAAAACGCCACAAGCTTCTCCCAGAAAACATCATCTCTTTCTACAATTTCTATTTTTAGTGGTATACTTTCGCCACTCCACACAGAAAATAAACACTTTTGTTTGCGTGTAACGTGGCGTTGCCCCTGCATTTCGTAATAACAATTACAATATTTGTTTAGACTAGTCAGTTCACTTTTTTATCATGTTTCCATATTTGTATTTTATTTGCTCTTATACTATTCTCCAGGCCATTCTTATAGGCAACTTTAGAACATTAAATTTCCACAATCGTGTTTAGACCTATTAATCCATCTGGCGTGGTACCAATAATCGAATAATCCACAAGTCTCGATTGTTACATTTTCTTGCTTCGCCAGTTGTTGCAAAGCCAGTTGTTCATTTTAGATTCCATGCGCATTTACATTGCAAATATTTTATTTGTACTAAATATTTTTTACTAAGTTGGCTTTACTGCTGTTATCTCTTCTTTTTACCACTATACAAAAATTTCAATCTGTCAACATATTCTTACGCAATTCGAACCAGTCACTGCTATCTCTCTTGTAATTTTTGCTTATCACTACGGAATTTGAGTCAAATTTGTTAAAAAAATTGTTTGGCATTTCTTGGCTAGCTCTTGAACAGATCGTGTTAGGAATGACTGAAGTCAAATGTGTGTAAGACGTTGCAGAACTGTCATATTTAACTTCACTGTAATTACAATAATGATAATTAGTTACGTACTTTATTATTAAAAAATACTATATCTTATGTTATAGCAAACAGAGAAGTCACCTTCTTACTTATAAATGATTGATTTTAGAAATTAAAAAGTTATTAGATGTACTGAGACATACCTAATAGTTTATGAATAATCAAAGTTTTACCCGATGTACCTAAAAAGGTTTATGTTCAAAACACAATAATACAACATTCGTTACCGCTTGTGTGCGGATTGCGGAGCGCCATATTAGCGCTGTCATCATTATTGTTCGCCGTGGCGGCATCTTAGCGCTCCAGGCGCTCTGACAAGCTAATGAATTTGAAATATAGGTACATAAAATGATTCGATTTTATGTTATTACTCTTTCAAAAATTGAAAACTGTGGCAGCTATGTATTGTGAGAATAATTTATATAATTATATTATGCATAATCGATAATATATAAGTAACATAGTTAGTCATAAAAGACTCTTATGAAAATAATTTGTGTAAATATGTTACATATTTCATAATCACTTGGCCATGGATGAATTTCTATTTTATTACGACGCTTTCTTGTAAAAATCCTTCGTAGAACTTCATTTCTTTAATTGTCCATATTTTATTCTTCTAATTATATATTTATAAGCACAGAAACAATAACACATTAAACTCAACAAGAGTATAAACTTAGGTCCTAATTATATGTGCCCATAGTTACATGAAAAGCCTATTTGATTCAAAGTATTCAGTCTATAACATAAAACATGAAATTACGAACTCAAATCGGCGTATTATAAATAACAAACAGGTTTACGTAAAATTTCGTGCAGCGGAGACGCAAGCGACATAACCTATCTCTCACAGGGCTCATAGCCGAATGATGAGGTCTGGGCGGGGCGTAAACTAGCAACTGACACTCAGTACACCGCTTATGCTAATAAGGTTTAAATTGCTGAAGCGTTTGATATTGATGGGATCTACCGAGCGTCAAAATCATAGACGTTTGGCAGATTTTATTTAATTTAACAAAATATACACGTATAATATGAAAATAAATAGGGTAATTCTTTAGTTCATTAGATTTCCTACAATATTATCAAAAAAAATATGACAGCTTACGATCAAAATATTGCAAACAGTGAGACGAAAGATTATTTTCTGCCTCGATTTTGTGATTTTTTTACCGTGATTCTTTTTTACGTACATGAAAAATTCTTTCAAAAGTCTTTTGTTCAGACTTTTGACTTTAAGCTCTAATTTTTGCTAGTTTGTAATATGTACCGTTATGGCTAGATGCGCGACGAAAAATTAGGTGTTTCACGGCTTCTGAGGTATAACAGCGCCTTAACCCAAAAATAGGAGCAGGGCTCCGTCAACTTAAGCCACATTCTTCACACTAGTTTAATAAACTGAAGTTGACGGAGCCCTGCTTCGCAGGGCTCCTATCTCAAAATACTTAGAACCTATCATAACCTATTTAGTTACTGGAATTACTCGTACAGTCGGACGGATGGGCGTCGCCAAGTCGTCTATTTGTATTTTAATCATAATTTTTGGACAAATTAATGTGTTAAAATTAATGATGTACTTCAAATATAAGTATAGGTACCTACGTGTAACCCATAAGTAACACCTTTTATTTACTGTCTAACTTAACTTATGAGTATAACAACTTAACTAATGATTATATTTTTCGACAAATATCTTAATGGGAATACAATCATGTTATTTAGTCATATTAAATTTTATAGATTACGTACATACTTTGTCGACATCTTAATTTATTAGGTTAATTTCTATTATTGTAAACTTAAGATCTACACAGTTATTACATCGATATATAATCTACTTCCTCAAAACCATACCTACGTACAGGTTTTATTACTCTTTTGGGACGGTTCACCGATAATGGTACAGACGTTGCGACATTTTTATAACCCATTGCCTCCCTACGAGGTCCAGATTCCTGTGCACTCGACTCGGGTAAACTAGACGACACGTTCTGTTCGTCAACTCCTGCATCCCTTGTCCGTTCAGTGTCCAAATTCTCCACAGCGGACCTAGTATCCGGTAATGAACTCATTTCATCTACTGATGATACTCCGTAACTATTTCTCCTTATTTTTATTTGTTTGACGTGTCTTTTTATGATGGAACCACCGTTTTTGCCTACAATATAGTTACGAGACCCTACTCTCTCTGCCATCGGACCACTTTCCCCCTTTATAGTTGCGAGCCCACACTGTGTACCCACCTTGAACTGTCCATCGGTCCCACCTGCATTACACACTTGCTTACGCTGCGCCTCGTTTACTCTAACTGCTATCTGCCTATCTTCCCCTAGTAATTCTAAACTAGTTCTTAATTTTCTACGCTGTAATAACATAGCTGGTAATCCGCCAGTGGAACTATGTTCTACATTTCTGTACATCATAAGATATGTTTGTAATGCTTCATCTAAATCAACCCCGTCGCGTATTGTTATTTTTATAGCTCGTTTACAAAGTTTAACAGCATTTTCCGCTGCTCCATTAGAAGCAGGGTGATACACCGGTGTAAATGTTACTTTTATACCGTTATCTTAATATATAAAATCCTTGCGTTACTGACTGACTGACAGACACGCTACAGCCGAAGGGCGCAGGAAGCTGAAATTTGGCATGTATATTCCTCGGGGACCGTAGTGGTGCACTAAGAAGGGATTTCGCGAAATTCCCACGTGATCGGCCAAAACGGGTAAATTAAAAAAAAATGCAGGCGTAGCTGCTGGCGTCCTTTAGTTACTCATTAATTTCCTTATATTCACTGCTTGAAAATGGTGGATCATTGTCTGAGACTATCTCTTTGGGTAAACCAAAGCGTGCAAAGGTAGTACGAAGCACCTTCACAACGGCACTAGCCGTGGTTCGTGGCATTAAAAATACTTCTAACCATTTAGTCGTAGAATCTATAATTATTAAAAATGGTCCCAAAAAATCTACATGCAAGCGCGACCATAGTTCTGTGATATAAGGTCACTGCTGCGGTGGTGCCTTTGGAGGTGCTGCTCCTTCCAGGCAACACGTAACACACTCCTGACAAGTCTTTTCAATATTATCTTGATCGATACCTGGCCACTACACAATACTACGCGCAAGACTTTTCATTTTTACTATACCAAAATGACTTAGGTACATGTTCTTCTCGTAACACAGGTTCCCTTAACATACTCGGTACTACTAAACGATAACCCATACTACGCATACTCGGTCTAAGGGCCTGTGCAAACCACGTTTTTTAAACGCGCGTCGACGACGGCGCGTATTTATCCTACAGAACAGTTTGTTGTCGTTTGTATCGATACAAACGCGCGGCACCGGCGCGTCTGTATCGGTACACACGTACGTTTGCATCGAGTCTGTATCGCTACACACGCGCATTTGCATCGAGTCTGTATCGCTACACACGCGCGTTTGCATCGAGTCTGTATCGCTACACACGCGCGTCTGTATCGATTCAAACGCGTATTTGAATTTATACAGGTGTGCAAAGGTCAGTCGGTACAGGCTGCGTCTGACTTACGTGCGTATCGCTACAAACGCGCATCAACGGCGCGTTTAAAAAACGTGGTGTGCATAGGCCCTAAATAGAGCTCGTTGCGTCTTACAAAATATGCTTTTAAATCATTATCATTATAATCGTTACGCCATCCCGTCTTTATGAAATGTATCACTTTAGTTAAAATGCTATCTTTAGAAGTACTTTGTCCCATGTCATCCCTCGTTATTGGTAAAAAGTGCTGAATTAAATTTAAATAAGTAAATTCCTCATTAACCTGTTTTTCTTTGCCTACTGGTATACGCGACAATGCATCTACGGCGTTTCTATGACTACGCACATTATCTCGCTATTTCTCCTTTGCCATCATAGCGGTGGTGTTATACTCTACTGATGCTTATCGTACTTCGTGTGGTGCGGATCTTGACGCTTTTTTAACTTGATCAATAATTTTATTATCACACCATCTTATTTTGGCAACTCTTCCAATAACATCTGATTAAATTCGTTGCGGGATCCAAGACAGTTTAGCTTTCCTTTCACGAGTGTCAAAACTCGGTGTCTTCTATGGTCACAGCTTCTGAATCTGGTTACACAGGTGACACAGTAGTGGAAATGAGGGTGGCATTGGTCCCAAACTGCTCGACTCGGTTGTGATCCCACCTTGACTGCACGGTTGGCGTAGTGGTTTAAGCGGCCGCCTTGCCGCTTGACACTGCGCCGAGTGTTGTGGGTTCGATTCCCACCCGAGGCAACACTTTGTGTAATTCACAAATTGTTGTTTCGAGTCTGGGTGTGCACTGTGTCCGTTAGTTGTATGTTTGTATAGTCCCCCGCGACACAGGCTTTAGTCCTAATGCGGGAGTTGTTAAAGAAAAAAGAATTACCTTAACCATCACATGGAGCCCTGGGTCCACTATGATGAAGCGGGTACTTATTTTAGCGAATCTTTTTAAAATCGTATGATCCGCCATATAAGTTGACGATAACCGCAGTTATCTCATCGTCGTCTATAGTCATAGGCACGGTCTCTATAGGTCGGATGAAGGAAGAAGTACTAAATACTTCTTCCTTCTTTACAACTTAGCTCTCCCTCGCTTTACCTTTGACACTTACTACCAATGAGGCGTGAATCAAAATATGATGAATGAATGTTGAATCAACTGTCCTTGTAAAATTTTCTTCAGTCCGTCTTATCGACTGATTTTGTCGTTCGAGTTATAGTCAAAAAACTATCTTTGAAGTTGCTAGTTGCAATAAGTATTGAGTTAACTTAGGGTACGTCAGCAGCGATAGCATACTGGAGCGTCCAACAGACTGCTACGCATAGGGTCTCGGGTTCAAAAACATGGCTCGCATCAATGACACTTCGAAGTTATGTCCAGATTAACTGGTTAATTATTGCTTGTTAACCCAGCTTTAAAAACTGTTAGGTACTATTTGCAAAAGTTTAGGTATTTATTAATACAATTTTGAAATAAAAATGGTTATCAAAATCATATACCTACTAAGAATATTAAACACTAAAGAAATTAAATACTGACGCACCATATTTATTACATTTTGTTATCATCTTATCATACATAATAAATTACACAGTTCAACAACTACTACAATTTAAGAGTGCCATCTGTGAGCGTAGGGTCGTAAACACCTCCAGTAAACAGCAACTGTCTCGTAGCTTCGTCTTGAATGAAGAATAGGAACGGTCTGTTGGCCTCCACCTTGGCTCGAGGGAGGTCTTTTAGAGGCTCGGGAAATCTGTGGGTTATATCTGTGGAGATGTCAAAGGAAAAACCTTAGCATCTTTTGATATATAAAAAGTCAGATATAGATACAGAAGTGTGGATTAAGGGTTGATGATGATGAAGATTGACTTTTCGTCTGTGTCGGTCGTGTTCGTAGAAAAGGGCTGGCATTCGTAAATGTAAGCAGTCACGTCTATACTAAGCAAGCAAATTTGTCACTTCCAATGCTAGTAGATTTGGACGATAAATCATATCAAGTGGCTAGTTAGAATTGCAAATCATCGTTCCTTTAAAGCTCGTCTTAGTATAATTTCCCAAATTTCCCACTTTATATTTTAACCCAGTCCAAATCGCACATGGCATTAAAACGCCCTCGAAACTCAAGTTTGACCGTGTACCTATAGGTATTATATGAGTGAAAAATCGATATAAAATATGACCTATAACAGAGTATCCGATGCTGCCGAGTTCGTTGACGTCAATGCCAGTTCTTTGGAGCACCTGCGAGATCTTGAGACGTTCCTGCAGTTGACCGCGCGTAATACCGGGGAATGAAGCAGTGTCTTCAAATGCTTGTCGCACGCCCAACTAGACCAAATAAAAATATATACATATTACAATTAATACAGCATTAGTTCACTTCGCCAAGATTTACTAAGTAAACAAAATCTGTTCTTTCAAATGTTTATAAAAGAAGAGAAGATGACACTTAACTAATTGGTATGTATTTATAATAATAATAATAATACATCATTTATTTGCTGAAATATGGTGGTACATAAGATGTTAAGTCAATGTAGGTAGGTATAGTGCTGAAACATATTCCACCCTCATTACGGGTATGCAAAATATAGTTTTACCACAGAATAATTAATAGTACTAACGTGTTTTACATTAATTTTATAAATGGAATTATATACTAATGGAATTTGAATTACTACATCTAGGTTATAATACAATATTATCACAATTGGTTTCATTATAATTACTTATAACAAATATTTTGATTATTATTATAAAACAAGTCACGAGAATAGAGTATTATATATAGTATGAGAGAATAGAGTATTATTATAGTGGGTACCAAATCGGCACGTGCTTTTGTTCAAAAAAACTTTGACACTGTAAAAACTATCCTGGATTAGCCACTTTCGCAAGGCACTACAAAACTTATTATACGGCAGGTCGGTCATTCTATAATTCATTCATTCTATAATATTTAACTTTCTACATCGGCAAGCGTCTGGCACTTAAAGAGTAGCAAATTCTGAGTTTTCTTTGCGTCCGTTCTTAAAGTCAGATTTTTATTATAAGTAGTGCCATCTGATGTCAAGCAATACTTTTAAAATGGCTATTTATTTATTCATTACAACTAACATAAAGCAACCCTTTAACCCCTTGTATGCCGGAACGCAGATCTACGCGAGACACAATAGCTTTTTAATTGTGTCTGGTATTCCGGCATACAAGAGGTTAAATAAAGATGTCTACAGCATGTCTACAGTCTTACCTGTTTCAAAATATCAGCAAGCTGAGAAGTGTAATCGATCTTGAACTTCGGCAGTGTCACCTCTACAAGATGTTCCTGAAGATTGTTCATCTCTGAACGCAGTGCGTTTATGTTGTCCAGGACTAGAGACATACCCGCCAAGGAGTTCGGCATTATTATGTACATTGCGTATTTGTTACCCTATAAAGTTATTAATATTAAGTAAGTAGAACAAATTCAAATCTTATATTACTAATTACTACATACATACATATATACATAGTCTCACGCCTATAACCCCGAAGGGGTAGGCAGAGGTGTATTTCTACACCCACTTTTCGCCAGATATACTTTAGTCCCACGTAATAAGGGGCGAGCCTATTGCCGTACCGGGCACATTTCCAGACTCCGTGCTGCTACTGAGAATTTCGTGACAGAAAAACCCAATAACACTGCCCGACCCAGGAATCGAACCCGGGACCTCCCGATCCCACGCGCACATTTATGCCGCGAGACCAACGAGGCAGTCGTATAGGGTTTGATGTCGAGTTTTCCGTCTCTACGCAAACATGGTATTTGCATCGTGTTATCCCTTAGTCGCCTCTTACGACACCCACGGGAAGATAGGGGGTGGTGACACTTGTATTCTATGCCGTCAACCACACGGCTTAAATGCGATCGCCCTAACATTTCATAAGACTGAGATAGAAAATATTAACTTACTAATTACTAATATCTTATACTAATACTAGAGGACGCCAGCAGCGACGCCTGCATTTTTTTAAATTTACCAGTTTTGGCCGATCCCGTGGGAATTTTGGGAAATCCCTTCTTAGTGCACCCCTACGGTCCCCAAGGAACATACATGCCAAATTTCAGCTTCCTGCGCCCAAAAGTTTCGGCAGTCAGTAACGCAAGGATTTTATATATTAAGATATAAAGCTAAAGAGTTTGTTTGTTTGTTTGTTTGTTTGGTTGAACGCGCTAATCTCAGGAACTACTGGTCCGATATGAAAAATCCTTTCAGTGTTAGATAGCCCATTTATCAAGGAAAGCTATAGGCTATATAACATCACGCTATGAGTGACGGGGGCAGATCAGTAGCCTTAAATAACGCGGGTGTAACCGCGGGCATCCTCTAGTTACTTATATTCTTACTAGTAAACCATAACTAGCCATTTCTAATGTAAACAACGTAAACACTTAGCAATTAGAATTTAATCACACTAGAGCACCATCTTTCAGTGGGACCAGTGGTTGTTTCAGAAGCAACACTTGTTACTATACTGGGTGTAAGAAACGGCGTACTGAAAATTGATACCAGCGATTCGGTACATGATACTGAGGCCCTAGGCGGTCGAATGTTCCATAATTTTATTGCAACCTTCATATTTGTTTAATTAGCATCAGCAAGAACTTTGGCTGTACTTTCTTTCGACTAAGTATTAAATCTATGGGAATAGTACTCACTAAATAGGGCATCCTCAAAATCTTCGCGTCGAATTTCGCCGTCTCCGTGTAAAAGAAGCGGTCGTTGACGTTCATCATGGGCACGAGTTTGGAGCTGTTCGACGTCACGTAGAAGACACCAGGCTTGGTCTCCGTGAGCTGGAACTGGTGACTCCAACTGCCGTTGAAGTACAGCGCGTTGAGAATCAGGAGAGACATATTTGCCAAGTTAGCTGGGTAAAGGAAATAATCTATTTTACATTTTGTTGGCAAAATGTTTTATTGGTAGGTATTTTAAAAAATCCAAGTAGGTACAGAAACTCGAAACAATTACTTTGTTTGAAACTTAATATGTAATTCCATAGGCATTTCTGCATTGAAGAGTAGCTGAAGTAGGTAAGTATTTATGACCACCGACATTTATTAGCTTAACGTAACCTGATGAAAACATAATGCAAATACCAATATAGTCTAATAGAACCGATAGCTGACTGCCTCGTTGGTCTCGCGGCATAAATGTGCGCGTGGGATTGGGAGGTCTCGGGTTCGATTCCCGGGTCGGGCAAAGTGTTATTGGGTTTTCCGTTAGGAAATTCCCAGTAACAGCACGGAGTCTGGTAATGTGCCCGGTACGGCAATAGGCTCGCCCCCTATTACGTGGTACCTAAAAATTCATGGTGAAATGTGGGTGTAATATTACACCTCTGCCTACCCCTTCGGGGATACAGGCGTGAGTCTATAAAAAAAAAAAGAACCGATAGCCAGGTGAAGATGATAGCCTGCCATGCACAACGATGAAGGAAACATCGTGCGAAAACCTGCACCTATGTAGGTTCTCCATAATTTTCCTTTTCCTTTCCATCTCGTTAAAGACATGCGATGTCTGCCAACCTGCACTTGGTCAGCGTGGTGGACTGTGGCTTATCCTTATCATCAGTGAGAAGAGGCCCATGTTGAGAATGGGACTGATTTGTGTATACCTATAGACAGTGGCGTAGCTAGCTTGGGTGGCAGTAACTGGCGGATGGCGAATGACCTTTTTTTTTTTTAGTCGACACACCTAAAAATTCCGTGCTAACTCTCGTAGTGCTGAGCTAGTGCCTATGTTTTTGTACATTGTTCTTAGTTGAGTTTTGGGTGTCACCCCTTTTTTTGGATGGGTGGATGGGTGGCAGCCCAAAAAGGGTGGCACCCGGGGCGGGCCGCCCCCATAGCCCGCAACGCTCCCCCCCCCCCCTTCCTACGCCACTGCCTAAAGAACTCAAGTAGAAGTAGTGACTCGAAGTAGTGACTGTACCTGGATCTACAGCTTTAGTAATTTTTCCTTGCGTGGTGTCAGAGATCCAAGCATTAATGTTCTTAGTTGCGCGCCCTGAGTTTTTGAAGTTAATATTTTCTGTCTCAGTCTTATAAAATGTTAGGGCGATCGCATTGAACAACTCTCGTCGTGGTAAGTTATAACCCAAATAATATATCTTGCTGCCAATGTGTAAGATGTTTTCCGGTGACTGGTCCTGGATTAAAGAAATACATTACTCTGATGAAATAATAATAATAATAATATTCTACCACATAGGTACACACATCACAATCTAGTCCCAAGCTAAGCAGAGCTTGTGTTATGGGTACTAGATAATTGATAAACATACTTATATACTTTTTTTTTGTGAATACATACATATTATACATAGAAACACCCAGACTAAGACAAACATCCATGTTCATGCACACAAATGTTTGACTTGAGCGGGAATCGAACCCGCGACCTTCGGCGTAGCAGTCGCTTACACTCCCGCTGCGCCAACCGGTCGTCAAATACTTGTAGCAACATAATACATATATTGTTTTGGTAGTAGAGACTTTGAAATTAAACTACAGTTTACGGATTTTATCGCGTTATATTGGTTTCACTGGTTATTTGTTATTACATTTAAACCGAAAGATCTAGAAACTACATTTTTATTACTAGCCGACGTTTCGAATTCTTTACAGGATTCGTGTTCACGGCAGTTTCTAGATCTTTCGGTTTAAATGTAATAACAAATAACCAGTGAAACCAATATAACGCGATAAAATCCGTAAACTGTAGTTTAATTTCAATGTGTAACATTCGCGTAAACCCAAGAAAATATTATGTTAACTAGTAGAGACTTGCTGATTTCAGCATGAATGGGCCGGCTCGACCGGGGAAGTACTACCCTCTCACAGAAAATCGACGTAAAGTAACAGTACCTAAACTGTTGCGTTTCGTTCGGTGAGTAAGAGTGCCGGAGGCCCTATCCCTTTTCCTTCTCCCTCATCCCACTCCTTATCCTATCCTTTTTCCCAACCCCAAAGGGGCGGCAACGCACTTGTGACCCCTGTGGTGTTGCTTGTGTCCATGGGCGGCGGTAATCGCTTACTATCAGGAGATACGTTTGCTCGTTTGGCGCATAATACTGTAAAAAAAAAAACTATTACTTATTATACGGTGTCGTTCGTACCACACTTAGTAAATGGACCACTTACTCTAGCCACCAGTGGCTAGTTCAATGCTTTTGTCTACGTTTTGTATGACGTCGCCATAAGTTGTGTCTACTCGTAAATCTGTTTCTGCGACACACCACCGCTTGTGGCCATTCGTGGCTAAGCGTCAGCCACCCGTTACTAACAAACTTATTTGGATATCTAGACAAGGTCGTATCCAATATACACGTTGACGTCGACGATGTTTACAAACTATTAGGAGCGCAATGAAACCTTCCGTCTCCATCATGAAATTCCTGTACCTACAGCAGGCGAGTGTTACAAATTGTAGCGGTCATCTACTGCTAGCGGCCTCCGTCACCACCAGAACTGAATGACTGGATGAATTGTACGTAGCCCAAGCAAGGGCGGATCCAGCTTTGGCGCCAGGAGGGGGTCACATAGTCGTGGTCAAGTCAAGAACTTATAATTTAATTTTGATAACAATAGATACAAGTAAAAAGTAGGTTTAATTAATGTATCTACGTAATAGACCAGTGCAGATACGTTAGAAAACGGTAAAAAGTAAAATAAAATTACAGTAGGATGAGTCCCATTGGAGAAGGAAGAGAATATAGCGACCATTAAAGGAAAAATAAATTACGGGCAATCTGAGGTCTGGAAGTGGATAGGGTTGCGATTTTAAGGGTAAAAAAGGGTTTATCTCGATTGCCAGCAAAACTACAAGTCCTACGGGAAAACGTCATTTGCAAAGTTGTAGGTAAGTAATAAAAAGATCTACAACTTTCGTATTTACACTTCATTCACACAACGTCATAATTTATGTGAAAAATTCAAATAACCAAGTTTTTGGTTCTTTATTTCTAACTTTTACAATAGTTTTTCTTTTACACGAAATTTGGTAAAAACTTGACTTTTTATGTTCCAAACACACTGTTTATGTTTTTTTATTTAAAGTAATTATTTTTACGCCTTATTTTGACTTAATATCGAAATAAGACCCTAATTTTCAATTGAAAATTCTCACGCCAATAGTTATACTTATCAGGTTTTTTTTAATTGTTCGGCGTTTTATTCGTTGAAATTTCTACTTTCGATGATGTGAATAAAATATACATTAATACTAAGATAAACATTCTCAGAAAATGCAACGAAATGAAACAACCTCGAGACCAATTATTTAATCATAATGTACAATTTTGAGCGATTTATTACAAATTAACACTTTAATTATTTGAAAAATGTAAGATTCCTTGCTACATTGATAAAAAGAACTTGCAAATCGAAATATACAACTAAAATTAACAACCAAATAAGTTAATATTTAATAAGACATATACAATATTTTGAGAAAGTTATAGAATCTTCTTTGAATTATAGCGTAGACTAAACTTCTATTTATTGCTATTTTAAGATAATGTATGTACCTGAGTGACCGACAGAAAATTTTAGCCCATCAATAGCTATTTTATAAAAAAAAGGGGAAGGGCTAGGTGGATCCCAGCCAAAAGCTACAGTTTTCTTCAAATACTTACGAACACTACACACACTGCACGAAGAACAAGTGAAAACGTGAAGATAGTACTTGTTGCTTCTTATTTAAAAAATTGGATTTAAAAATTGGATTAAGGATGAATGAGTGACTTGTCAAATGCCTCCTTTATGCTGATGATCAGGTTATACTTGCGTCTTCAGCGGAGGAGTTGCAGGAGATGGTAACAATCATGCATGGTGCGTTAGAGAGGAAAGGAATGAAAGTGAATGTAAGTAAAACGAAAGTTATGGTTTTTGAAAAGGAGGAATGCGTTACGGCTTGTAATGTTTTGATCGATGGACAACGAGTGGAGCAAGTGAATGAGTTTGTATATTTAGGTACTCTGTTTACAAGAGATGGTAAGAATGTAGAAGATATTGAAAGAAGAGTTAATGCAGGTAATAGAGTGAATGGAGCTCTGAAGGCGTTTATGAATAGCCAAAACGTGTCCAAAAAGGCACGTTTGGCTGTGCATAGAGGGGTGCTAGTACCTACTCTTATGTATGGTAGTGATAGTTGGGTATGGCAGAAGAGTCATGAAAGTAGAATAAATGCTGTAGAAATGAGAGCACTGAGAAGTATGTGGGTATCCACTTAACATACCCTTTATCTTCACCTATCCAAATATCACTATCACTTTTTCATCACCAAAAATAACTTTGTTTTCCATAGTGTTTGTATAAACGACAAATTTATATTTGCGGTTGATTAAAATTACTTAAATTTAAAATAGCTATGAGCACTTTTTTGACAGGCACGTTATTATAGGCATATTTGTTTATAAATTATATTACATAAAAAAAGACTTCTCATCTGGTTATCAGATCGCTAAAGGTCGATGTTCCACGTCTCCTCTACTAATACCAATACCCGCTTAGAATCTCCTCTGTACAAGGGAGTCAGATAGGATCGATTGCAGTAATAATCCGAAAATCCAAAAAAATCAGATAGGTAGGACCTATTGCCAGTAAACAGTCAATATTGTAGATGTCTTATTAACTTATTTGGTTGCTAATTTTAGTGTATATATATATCGATTTTTTAGTTCTTATTTATCAATGTAGCACGGAATCTTACGTTTTTCGAGTAATTAATGTGTTCATTTTAATAAATATCTCAAAATTGTACATTACGATTTTAAAAAACGGTCTCGAGGTTGTTTCATTTCGATGCATTTTCTGAGAACGTTTATCTAAGTAATGTATATTTTATTCACATCATCAGAAAGTAGAGATTTCAACGAAAAAAACGCCGAACAAATTTTAAAAACCTAATATTGACGTGAGAATTTTGAAAATTAGGGTTTTATTTCGATATTAAGTCAAAATAAGGCGTAAAAATAAATACTTTAAATAAAAAACATAAACAGTGTGTTTGGAACATAAAAAGGCAAGTTTTCACCAAATTTCGTGTAACAGAAAAACTATTGTAAAAGTTAGAAACAAAAAACCAAAATCATGGTGCTTTGAATTTTTCACATAAATTAAGACGTTTTGTGATTAAAGTGTAAATACAAAAGTAGTAGATCTTTTTATTACCTACAACTTTGTCATTGACGTTTTTCCCGAAGGACTTGAATTTTTGCTGACAATCGAGATAAACCCTTCTTTACCCATAAAATCGCAACCCCATCCACTTTCCGACCTCAGATCGCCCGTAATTTATTTTTCCTTACATTTTTGCTATATTCTCTTTCTTTTCCAATGGGTTTCATCCTACTATAATTTTCTATCGTTTCAAAAATTATCTACCCTGGTCTAAAACGTTTGCCATCATACAAAGTTATTATATTATAAACTAAATAAATATTGAAGGTATGTAGTTACATAAAATCTGTATTGTGACAAAATATATACCTACTTAAATAAAATCTTTATGTTCAATTAGTGGTCCACCTAAGTCCTGGAACCAGCTCAGGGGGGGGTCATGACCCCCATGACCCCCCCCCTGGATCCGCCCTTGAGCCCAAGTGCTTTATAGCCACCGAGGCTGTGGTCGATGCGGGGGCCTGATTACGCGGCGACTAAAAGTCGCCTATCCACTTCATTGCGCTAAGTGTTGTGAGTACCTATAGTCAATAACTAATGTAGAATGCCTACGTGGTTTGTAATTCATAAAACCGATTTTAAGGTCTTAGGTACGGATCCCATCTTTTGAAACTCAAAGGCTGTAAGCACTTACTTTTAACGATTCTATAAAGCTGGCGAATTTTTCTCTGTTCTTTTGGCGTTCTAACTCTAGTCCTAGTGCCGATGCCAGCTCTTTCTGTGTGGCCCCTGTAGATACCTCGATGAGGAGTGCCAATGCTAATTTCAATCCCAGAGGCGACAGTAGGAAGTTCTCCGTTTTGGAAGCAACTTGCTGAAAAGTGCACGTAAATAATTAGGTAGGTATGTTAGGCAGAAGTATGGACAGTTTACAGAAATACCTAATAGGGTAAGGTGACATAAAGCACAATGGAACATAACATAACATAACTTCACGCCTGTTATCCCCGAAAGGGTAGACAGAGGTGTATTACACACCCACTTTTCGCCAGTTATAATTCCGTCCCAATGTAGGTAATAGGGGGCGAGCTATTGCCATCTACCGGGCACATTATTAAGTGAGCGATAATTTAGGATGTCCTCTTCTCGTGAACTTTTTAAAGCTAGCTTACGACGGCAGTTATTCGAACAATCGGCAGAATCTTCTTCCTAGTATATTATTTTATGTGTATGTATATCATAAGTATATAGGTAAGTAGGAATATACATATATGTATTTATGTACAATACATAAATACTATATTTATTTTATAAGTTTGAATTATATGTAAGTATATTTATACGTAATATTTTGTGTATCTTGATTAGTAGTTTACATGCAGTTTTAGCACTCACCTTGATTCGTCTCCGCATCACCTAAAGCCGTGCCCAAAGGTTGGCTGGTAGAGAATGCCTTGGGCATTAAGTCCGTCTTTGTACAAATTATATTGTTTTGTGCAAGAAGTCAAATAAATAAATAAAAATAAATAAATTTACATACATATTTAATACCTACACACATAACTTCGAAAAGTCAGAGGTGTGTGCCCGGGGTACCTGAGGATCGAACCCGAAACCATCGTCTCGGCGGTCCGTTACGTCCACCACTGGGCAATCGCCGCAATGGAACTAGTTCCAAATCAAGATATTATTTGGATGCGTTCTTTCCAAGGCAAATTGATTGTTGTAAAGCACCCTGTTGGTAATCCTATGATTGCTGTACCTAGGTCTGGACTTCACGCCTTCCCGCCGCCTTCGCCTATTTGCACAATTGCTTGGCTTTTTGTCCATTTTGCTAGGTACGTATATTTTTAACACATATCGTCTCATTCGCTCACTAAGCTATTGATTTTCCGATTTCTTGGCGTTAGTATTGCATTGTATCATCTTAACAGCCTTTCGCAGGCCACTACTGGACATAGGCCATCCTTATTTGCATCAAAATAGCACTGTGTGGATTTGACCTACCTAATACCACACTGGCTTGACGGGTTGGTATAGAGTTTGATTTCGGACTTTACTTCTAAAGGTAAGCAAATATACTGTGACTGCCTCCGTGGTCCAGTGGATAGCGTATGCGACTGCTGATTGGAGGTCCCGGGTTCGATTCCCGGATCGGGTAAAAGTTTTACTGGGTTTTTCCGAATACTCAGTAGCAGCCCGTAGTCTGGTGATGTGCCCGGTAACGGCAATAGGCTCGCCCCCTATTACGTGGGACCTAAAAATTTATGGCGAAATGTGGGTGTAATATCTACACCTCTGCCTAACCCTTCGGGGATACAGGCATGAGACTATAATAAAATAGGTTGATATAGAGTTGAGGGTTGGTATAGAGTTTGATTTCGGGTTTTTCTTCTATACACAAATATACTATTTGCTTGATGTATTTTCCTTAATCACCTCTTACGACACCCACGGAAAGAAATGAGATAGTGACACTTTGTATTCTTAATTCGTCACCAAATGGAAATGTTTAATTGTAGATATGTAAGTATGTTGCGTACCGTAGTTAGGACCCAATCAAATGTGTCGTAATCCTGAGTTGCTGGACTGAATTCCTCCTCCTCAACCAGGTGAAAATTGACTTGCGCTTTGGTCGTCCAGGCACATAGTGCAATATAAGCTGGAAAAATTTATGGCGAAATGTGGGTGTAATATCTACACCTCTGCCTACCCCTTCGGGTATACAGGCATGAGACTATAATAAAATAGGTTGATATAGAGTTGAGGGTTGGTATAGAGTTTGATTTCGGGTTTTTCTTCTATACACAAATATACTATTTGCTTGATGTATTTTCCTTAATCACCTCTCAAGACACCCACGGAAAGAAATGAGATAGTGACACTTTGTATTCTTAATTCGTCACCAAATGGAAATGTTTAATTGTAGATATGTAAGTATGTTGCGTACCGTAGTTAGGACCCAATCAAATGTGTCGTAATCCTGAGTTGCTGGACTGAATTCCTCCTCCTCAACCAGGTGAAAATTGACTTGCGCTTTGGTCGTCCAGGCACATAGTGCAATATAAGCTGGAAATTAAATTGTTCCTATGAATAAATATCTCAGGGACCAAGAAACTGTTGGTTAAACCACCTTTAATAGTCCCGTCTCGGCAGCCAATTTAATCCGTCAAGATGGATGTAACTTACACAGAATGCCATCATATGTCCGAGGTCATTGTACTAGCAACGTGTAGTAGGTACGGCAAGTAGAATATAGCATATTATTAATATAGCCGAATAGCCAACTTAATCATACGTCAGTAGTAAACCTTCTAAGTATATAATAGGCATTAAGTAGTTCTGGCCATAGATTATACAGATATAGGTACTAGTAGTTCTGGCTACGCGTTGATTGAAAAGTGAGGTGATTTTTTTTGTAATTTTAGATAATCACTGTAATCACATTCACAGTTAAATTAAAAGTTAAACAAACTTACCAATAAAAAGCACTAAAACTCTTGAAAACATCGCAACACGACACATGAGGAAAACTACGGCTTAATTTTATAACAACATAATATGAACAAGGTAAAAAAAACCGGATTTATGTACCCATAGTAGGTACTTATATATTTTTATTTACCTCTTCATAATATAATCCATCATAACTTTGATTCGTGACTGACTAGCCTTTATATTATTTTTAGGTACCAACGTTTATAAGATTATAACTAAGGACATCTTCGAAAATAAACAGGTTCTCCAATGAGATTAAACCCGTCGCCAAACAGGAAGAGCGACTTAGCGCGCGTGCTATCGCAGCATGTGTTGTAAACTGTTGTACAACCTACTACGTATAATCGACAAAAACTTAAGAGTTTAGTGAGTTATGTTTTAAGGAGGTGTATAATCGACAAGAACTGAGTTTAGTCAGCTATAAGTAATTATTGAAATTGTTTTTATGTAAACGTTTTAATATTGTACGGACCCCACAGTCAAACCGATTACACGGTTTTGTGGGACGCTCCACTATCACTTTATGAACGTGTGAATGATAAATAAATAAATAATAATAAGGAATAAAAACATGGACTTTTACAAACAAAATCAAAGAAAGAATAAATACAGCACAAAGGGCAATGGAAAGAAGCATCCTAAAAATAAGTAAGATACACAAGATAAAAAATAAGACAATAAGACAAAAAACTAACATTTTGGACGCACTCACACATGCCTTAAGACTTAAATGGAAATGGGCAGGACATATCTCACGATACACAGATGATAGATGGACACTACTAACCACAAGATGGCAAGGACCAATATTGGGCAAAAGGAAAGTTGGAAGACCAATGAAACGGTGGGCTGATGATTTAATAGAGATAGCAGGGAATGACTGGATGTACAAAAGTAAAAATAGAAAATTGTAGAATGAACTGGAGGAGGCCTTTACTCAGAGGAGGAGGAGATAACTAACCGTTACTAACACTAAATTATAATTATAAGTTTAATATATTATTACTAACAATACTAACATCATTTGAAATGTTAAATAAGAGTTATGGAATAAAGAGGCTTTATTATTATTATTAAGGAATAAAAAGCGCGTAATTCATCGGCGTAATTCCATCGATGCCGCGATGGTGTACACCGTGCTCGTTGTGTCACTGGTTTTAGCATTAGGTAAGGTACACCTACCAATGGATGTCTTTCTTAAAAGTCTTAAAACACAAGTTTTTGTAGTTTTCCATATTGATGTTTCCTTGGGTAAAATACATTACGCGAACAGCATTTCTTATCATCTGAGGGTCTAGTATGAGTTTTGCACTCGATCGTCACGATCGAGGAGAGCTAGTCGACGGGAACAATTTCCATACATTTTCCAAAGGCGCCTCTAACGGAGAGTAGCGATCGATAGAGACCGCTAGGGGGCGCATTTAGAAAATGTATTCTCAGTCTCTTACAGTAAACTGTTATAAATGGAGATTTATTAGGTACTTGCTCTAGCTGGCAATAAAGTACTTAGGTAATTAAATTGACACTGGTCTATAACATGGCATATCGGACGAAAGTCGCTCTGTGGAAAATGCTACTAAGTACCTAAATAATTCTGTTTAAAATAGTAAGTGGATCGCGGGCCTCCAAGTATTGGATGCAATGGAGATAACGCTAGATCTATGTCGCTGATGGTCGTGGTCATGGTCGAGACCATGGCAGACTTCGACACAATGCTCCTGATTGCCTGGTATAGTCTCCTAACACGTAGGTCCTATGATGAACATGGAAAAGAAGAATATTATGATCTATTTTCACCTTTTCAGTAGAGAACTCTATGGGAGAATCAGTACCAATGAATAGGTATATCTACTGACACAAGAGTACCTAAACCCTGGAACATCGCTATCCCTTTGTATTGCGTAGGTCAGACTGCAGTTGCGGTAGCTGATTTTCTGTCAAATGTGGTAAGACTAGTGACCGTCTCTGGGCTCCAAGTCTTGGATGCGACTGGGATAACGCTAGGACGATGATCACTTTTTAGAAAAGACATCAGCGTCCTAGCCTGTCTCGTCTTCAGCGCTATTACTATTAGCCGGCCTACTCTATTTGCAGAATGTTTGAGCTGCTGTTCAATAGCGCGCTGTCTCAAATATTGTCCTTCCTTTTCTTTTCAGTTTCTAGAAACTTGTTGTCCGCCTGAAGTCTCCAAGACATAGATTAATATGTATTATACGGGTACTCCAAGAGAAGTGATAGTTGTGTTGCTTCGTTGAACGTCAACCGTCACCCCACCTCTTCAACTGTAGCGAACGTCACACTAGACTCTGTCGAAGCGCGCCATCTTCACACTTTCGTTTCGTAGTCAGTTGACGTCCCGTACTCATGACCATTCCGATATATACAGGGTGTCACAAGACCCATCACCAAGCCGAAGTCATTGTGGACATCATGCCAAGTCATACTAACCAAAAATAATATCTGGGAAACGATTTTTTTTTAAGTTTTCACATTTTTTAAACCGCAATTAAAAGCGCGCGCGTGCAATGTTCGATATACCTAGGTACTTATCCATGGGGTCATAGGGCATCTAAAGAACATATTGGCGAGATAAATGCATTTGAGATTTTGTACCTAATTAGAAAAATGCCATACTAAATTTGAGTCTCAATATCCCCTGAATCAGTAATTTCCCAGGTATGGTGCCGAAGTAAAAAATGTTCGTAGTGATTGGCACAATATGGGATTTCAGTTTTCGTTAAGGGTCTTTCTACACCCTGTATATTTTTTTTTATTTCGACTGGACGGCTTGGTATAGTAGACCAAGTCCTTTTGTTGGCTCGCAATGCTACTGCGACACAAATAAAGAGAGTTCTATGTTCAGCAGTGGACTGCGACTAACTGTACCTATAACAAATTTAAGCGATACATCGACAAAATGGATAACGCCTTGCTATACAATTTTCTGAATCCTTGTTTTTGCATTTATTTGTCTACAAATTCTAATATTTAGGAAGACAGCTACCCCGCATCGATTGAGTAATTAATCGTGTGTTTCAAATAAAACTCATAACTAAATACATCAACATTTTATTCAGCCCATTTTCCCGTCTACGACACGAAAGTAATCTCAAAACAAAATACAAACAAATATAACTACAAAAAGGTACATAATTATGGCCAATGTAACAGGGAATCGGCGAGATTCGTCAGATATTTACATTTATACACTTAAATTTTACTTCTTTATATAAAAGTAGCACCACTGAATAACTAACTTCAAAATAAATACCTAAAAGAACTCTGAGCACTAAAATATATCTGAAAATTAATATTTAACTATAAAAATACTTCTGTTCTAAGTAACTAATTTCTACAGATATTTTTATTGCACTGCAGTGTGAGCAGATGGAAATAAATTATAAAACTTGTGTTATTATTCGATGAGAGCTTCCAAATTCAATGAATAATCACTGTGTAAGTTTTGATACCAGTATCATTTTGACCAAGTTAGTCTTGGTTCGCAGGATATGTGCAACTTATTTCGCAGGATCTGCGAAACTATTTGCAGGATTTGGGCTACCATAATACTAATGCTATTTAAATTACTATTTCATATTTTATTAGAGACAATATAATTCTATTATCAACTTTAGATACAATATAATTACTATGCAATTTATATGTGCAATCCAAATCCAAAAAGAAAGCCTCAAACCATCCCAGATCCTGCAAAATAAACAATGTAATCCTGCGAAACTAAGAATTATTTAGTAGCCATTTTGAAAACCCTAAAACCCACGACTGAGCAAATTGACTGTACTTTTTATTCTCTTTTTTTTAATTTCCTATTTAGCATAAATCGTTATTTTTGTAATTTCTAAACGGAATTTCTTTCACGTCAATTTAACTTATCTTTATAAAATATTAATACATACTAATGGAATAAGATATTGTTATATACAATTTTATATAACTTTGGAGCTAGTTTCATGATTTGAAAGGCCTTGCTACGTAGTCTTCTGGAGTGCTTGTGAACAGAACGGTCAGTACCCAGAAATGTAGGCAAACCTGTGAAAAAGTAAATTATTTATAAATGAATATTTTTATTAAGATTCTGTACACGGTCCGCGGGGCCGAGACGCCCCTATATGCAATGTGCGCTGCGTAAACAGGCGCCAGGTCAATAGGGGCGCCGCGCGCCGATTGAAATGAGGATAGAGGAGGAGGGAATAGGGAATGGGGCCTCCGGCACTCTCACTCATCGAACGAAACGCAACAGTTTAGGTACTGTTACTTTACGTCGATTATCTGTGAGAGGGTGGTACTTCCCCGGTCGAGCCCATTCATGCTGAAATCTCTAGCAAGGCTCTACTACCTATAAAACAGAAAGGATGATGATTATACAAACATATAACTTACCATATAAATGATGATAAATATCCTGACGATTGGGTACCGCTTGACCATCACGCCCAAACGCACTGAGAGGGCGGACAGAGTGTCCGTTGACACGTATGTGCGCGACCGGTGCCTGTAGTCGCCGCCATCTTGTAAGTGTATCACGCTCTGAGAGTTGGACGCGCGGACTGATGCTAGCTCCGCTTTGTATTTTGACTGGACAATCAAATATATTTTAATGTGAATAATGGGGTAATATAACGCTCATGTCCACTCTTTCTACACATACGGTCAAAATTGCGCTATTTTACAATAAAACGCCTTTAAGACACCAGACGACCTGAAACCCAATATTCGATATAAGCACCTTCAAAAAATAAATTTGACGTTCAAGACAGAATAACCTTTCTACTCAGCGTACAATTTGAAAACGGAATGAAAACACAAAGATTGTTCTAAAAGAATGCCTCCATAGAAATACAATTCTCTACTCAGTGTCAAACGGCGACAACGCCACCGCTTAAACAACTACATACATATGAAATGAAATGAAAATATTATTTATTTATTCTACACACATTACACATTATATGATATTATATAATAACAAGCAATACTAACAAAAAAAAACAATAAAGTGACAAAAAATTTATACAATAATAACAAAAAAAATCGGGCAAGTGCGAGTCTGACTCGCGCACCGAGGGTTCCGTACGCATTATACCTTATTTGAGATTGGTGCTAATTACGCTAGTCTTCTAAATCTGAGGGTCTAGTACCAGTTTGCACTCAATCGTCACGGTGGACGATAGCCTAGACGACAGGAACAATTTCCATACATTTTCTAAATGCGCCCCCTAGCGGTCTCTATCGATCGCTTCTCTCCATTAGGGGCGCTTTAACAAGTACGAAAATTAACCTTAATTTTCAACTTTTTAAAATTTTCAGAATTTTTCCTTTATTTGTGCTGTAGGACCCTGATTTTGGCCAAATTTCGTGATTCTAGTTCAACGGGAACTACCATATAGGTTTTCGACCCAAAACCTATAGGGTACTTACGGTTGACCTAGAATTGTCAATTTTTGTCAAAACCAAGGTCTTACAGCACAAGTAAAGGAAAAATTCCGAAAATTAAAAAAAGTTGAAAATTAAGGTTAATTTTGGTGCTTACAAGTTTTCGCAAAAACCTAATTTTGACCATATCTTTTTATAGGGTCGACCCAGGACCCTGATTTTTACACACCTAATAGGAACCATAGACCTCAGTATCTGGTATAAATTTCAATTTGCTAGGTCCACCCGTTCCTGAGAAAATCGGTGGTGACACACGGACAGACAGACAGACAGACAGACAGACAGACAGACAGACAGACAGACAGACAGACAGACGGACAAGAAAGTGATCTTATAAGGGTTCCTTTTTTACCTTGTGAGGTACGGAACCCTAAAAATACAAAGAAAAAAGGACATCACATAATTATATGGACAAAAAAAACTACAAACAAGACAAGGAAAGTAAAATAAAAAGAAAGAACAGTAAGAGAGGTAAGGTGTGTAGTGAAAGTAGGACCTAGTTCGGCATATGCCAGGCGGACGCCTGACGCCGATTTTCAACTAGGATTTACATACATACATAGATTCACGCCTGCTTCCCGGTGGGGTTGGCGGAGACTACGGAACGCCATTTGCTGACATATCTCTTTTACTTCATTCACTATCATTCTTATGCATGCTCTTCGGTAAACACAACAAGGCCGTCATAATATCACTAAATGATTGCCATCCATCATCTACAATCAACAGATCGACGAGCAGGTATGTACACTAACGCACTCGATGCTAGACAGCTACCACGCAGCATGCCCAGAAACCATTCTACCCTCGACCCCAGGCAAACAACCCTGGTGGGGCGCTGAGCTTGAACGTAAGCGCAAGAAGGTAAGAAAGGCTCTAAACAGGGCAATGAACACATGCGCGGACGTAGATTGGGACGCTTATAAAGCGGCCAAATCTAGCTACAAGAAATGCCTCAGATTCAGACGCACCATGGGATGGCGGAAATTCTGTGGGATCATTGAATCTTGCCAACAAGCAACCCGGGTAAGGAAACTACTGGCTCAGCAACCGATGGTTGCACCAGGTACTCTCCGTAAACCGGATAACACATACACCACATCGGAGGAGGAGACAAGACGCGTCCTACTCGAAACACACTTCCCAGGCTGCGTCCTCACCCCGGTAATAACGTGGCACGATACACCAACAGTGGCGACTGAACACGAGTGGAGACACGCAAACACCGTGGTCACAGAAGAAAAACTCCGATGGGCCATCGATAGCTTCCATCCCTTCAAAGCAGCCGGACTGGACGGCATCTTCCCAGGGTTATTACAATGGGGGGGTGAACCTGTCCGCAAAAGACTTCTGGCAATCATGAGGGCTAGTCTGGCCCTTAGATATGTACCGAAGAATTGGAGGGAAGTCAAACTAATTTACATACCAAAACCAAGCAAAACAGAGTACACCAATGCAAAGTCCTTCAGACCAATAAGCCTGACCTCCTTCATGCTTAAAGCCTTGGAAAGGCTATGCGAGAGGGAATTAAGAAGTGGGGCACTTAAACACCTACCCCTACATGCCAATCAACATGCATACAGCTCAGGCAAATCGACGGAATCGGCCTTACATCAGGTCGTGAACCAGATAGAAGCTGCTATACAACAAAAAAGCATCTGTCTGGGCACCTTCATTGACATAGAAGGAGCCTTTGACAAGACAAACTTCTCCAGCATAAGCAACGCCCTAGCCAGACATGGTGTGGATCCGATGCTCATACAGTGGATCCAAAACATGCTCAGCAAAAGGGTAGTGCGCCTGCACGGCGACTCCCAGACAGCCTTGATAACTAAAGGTTGCCCGCAGGGCGGTGTTCTCTCCCCGCTATTGTGGAACTTAGTCATCAATGAACTCATAGACAAACTCAACGCGAGATATTTTTACACAATAGGATATGCAGATGATCTGACCATTCTCACCTCAGGTAAGGTAACTAGTACAGTGTACGACCTTACTCAACAGGCTCTAGGCATAGTAGAGTGGTGGTGTAATGAGTACGAATTATCAGTAAACCCGACCAAGACCGAACTAGTTATGTTCACACACAAACGCGCACTGGGTACTTACCGACTGCCCAGGCTATTCAACACAGAGCTCGAGCTGTCTACCGAGGTAAAGTACCTGGGCGTCACTCTTGACAGCAAATTGACATGGAACAGCCACATGGAAAATAAGCTCAATAAAGCCAGCATCGTCTTCTGGCAGTGCAAGAAGATGATAGGTAAACGATGGGGCCTATCCCCCAAAATTGTCTTATGGCTCTATAAAACAATAATACGTCCCATGATAAGCTACGGCGCAGTAGTGTGGTGGCCTCGGACCAACCTAACAACGGCCGCCAACAAGCTTCAAAAGCTTCAAAGACTTACATGCCTAGCGGCCACGGGCTGCATGAAAACTACACCCACAGCGGCACTCGAAGTGTTGCTGGACTTGCCTCCATTGCACCTGTTCATACAACAGGAGGCAACGATGTCGGCGATCCGGCTAAGAGCTCTGAAGCTCTGGAAAGACACTAACACACCGCACACTGGCAACTTAAACACACTCTTTAAAGAAGTTCCTCTCACACAAGCCATTGGCGACCGAATACCGAAACAATTTGTTTTCGACAAGAAATACAAAATCCAACTGTACGAGGATCTACACGAGGGAGCGGTTGGCCACAACGAGCTCACGATCTTCACAGATGGGTCTAAGACGGATACAGGTACGGGTTCAGGAGTATTCTCCGAGGACCTAAACATCAACATCGCAGCACCGCTGGGAGTCTACCAGGCCGAATGTTTTGGCATAATCCTAGCTGCCACAGCAATCATGGCACGCGAGGTAAGGGACCGATCCATTAGGATCCTCTCAGATAGTAAGGCTGTCCTCTCAGTCCTCAAAAGCCATACTATCACCTCGGCACTCACGCTTGAATGCCACCAGAAACTAACAGAGGTAGGTAAACAAAACAAATTAACACTGCAATGGATCAAGGGCCACAGTGGCTCAAGAGGGAATGACGCAGCCGACGTACTTGCCAGAAGAGGGGCCACTTTAGAGGTGGTGGGACCCGAGCCCATTATTCCCCTCCCTTCTGGTTTGTATCGCAACTTGGTAAGGAATAGGACCAGGACCCTACACAACCAGTCCTGGATTGGTATTGAAACATGTAGGCAGGCCAAGGAGGCTCTTCCCGCAGTAGACGGTAAGATAGCCAAACAAATCCTCCGGCTGTCCAAACAACAACTGCGGACAGTCACGGCCGTCTACACAGGACACGGATTCTTTAATAAACACCTATTTACTATAGGTATCACCGACAGCCCGCTGTGCAGGGCCTGTATGGCAGCAGACGAGACGGCAGCCCACCTGCTCCTCGACTGCCCTGAGGTCGCACAGTACAGGCAGCAGTACCTGACAAGATACAGCACCCTGAGGGAAGCAGTGGGCCACATCAAGAGCCTGCTGGCCTTCCTCGAAGAGCTGGGGTGGCTCGAGTGAAGACACCATTCCCACCCGCACGCAAAATACACGCCAAGACGTGGAGTTGCGGAAACAGCCCGTGCCATCAAGTATCAAGTATCATCTACAGTCACAAAATTAGCGCCTACTAGCTGCTATCCACGGCTTCGCCTGCGCTTAGGTCAATTATTAGAAGAAAAGCTAGTTATCTAAACTGCAATATTTTATCTTTATAGCCTAATTTTTATTTTTATTTATAGACTCACGCCTGTATCCCCGAAGGGGTAGGCAGAGGTGTAATATTACACCTACATTTTGCCAGGATTTTTTAAGTCCCACATAATAGGGGGCGAGCCTATTGCCTAGAGCCTATTTATAGCCTAATCTTTCTCATAATGAGCAGAGGCCTGTGCAGGGGCGTCGCCAGCCGATTGCCTAGGAGGGGGCAAAGTCTCCAGCCGATGGTCTAGGGGCATGTTGATATGAAAAATGGGAAAAGTACTGAGAAAAGAATCAATTGTAGGGATTTTGGAATCTCTAGGGGGGTGGGGCAGCTGCCCCTCTCTGCCCCCCCTTGGCGACGCTCTTGGGCCTGTGCCCAGAAATTGAACTTATTAAGTACAAACATGGCTGGCAAGGATGACGAAACTGTCACTTACCTCTAATTTTTCCAACTGTATCCTCAATATATTATTATGTGCCAACAATTTGTCTATCTTGGCTTGTCTTTGAACAAGTGTCTGCGTCAGATGCTGTATCTTATTATTCTCTATGGTATACTGCATGACGTCATAGTCCGCTACGTTCAGCGCGCTAGTATTTGCGGTCTGAACGGTTGTGGATGACGTATCTCGGCAACGACGTAACTGTTCTTCCCTATCCCGTAATTCTTTCTGTAAGTTGTATATTGCCTGGCTCGAATCCATTTGTAGCGTTTTTATTTCCTGAAATAGAAATATTAGTGTTTTAAATTTATACACTCCGTGCTAAAGTCGGTGCTGTAACTAGGGCTTTGGTAGCAATGCGGTGTAATATTTTCGCTATTATTGAAGCTCGCACCGAGGGCTTAATAGGCTAGTTACTGTCACTGGCTACAGTACCAGAATCTCTTTATATCACAGTTGTACGCGTAGGTGTACTTAAAAATGTACGCGCAAGTACACTTAAAAGTGCACGCGCACTTATAGTTAAAAGTGTACGCGAATATATACGTAAAAGTGTTCGCGTTTATGTACTTAAGTGTATGCGTAAGTGTATTTAAGTGTGCGCGTACGTGTACTTAAGTGTACGCGTACCTGTACTTAAGTGTACGCGTACGTGTACTTAAGTGTACGCGTACGTGTACTTTAAATTATACGCGCACGTATACGTAAAATTGTAGATAGATAGAAAATTGTTTATTGTACACCAGAAAAACAAAAAGATACAGTGATCAAATTATAAACAGCTTAAAACTAGTGGTACAAGGGCGGTTTTATCGCAAAATTCAATTTCTTCAGAAAACCAAGAACGGAATAAATGATTGAGTGACAGATAGAATGGGAAGGTTATGGTATCATGGTGTAGTTCATGTAACAGTATATTCTTTTGAGATCAACAAAAATTACTAATGATACTATGTACTTACATACTAATATTGCTACATACATACATATCATCATCATCAGCCTTTAACAGTCCACTGCTGGACTAGGCCTCTCCTTTGAAAGGAGGAATGGGCCTACTATACCACGCTGGCCAAACGGGTTGATATAGGGTTTGTATCAAGTTTTCCTTCTCTTACAGTGCTGTTCTCTGCATAATATGCTCCCTCTGTCGGCTCTTACGACACCCATGGGATGATACGGGGTGGTGACAATCCGTATTCTTAATCCGTCACCACACGGACATACATACATATATACATTATGAAATATATAAATAGATACCATAACTAAATATAATATCAGTGTAAGTTTAAAAGAGCAGTCATGGAATATCTCCTAAGTAGTGTTTGGTGACAAGTTATTTAAACACTGTCAAGGATTGAGCCTGTCTGATTGTCTCAGGCGACGAATTCCACAATCTTTCAGCCTACAAATTGCCAGCTACTTGAGCTTCATGCGAAGTTCAGAGATGTGATCATATTTGCGTTAAACCTATATGATCCTTATACAGACATTTTGGAGTCACTCAAGTTTATCAAACGGATCATTATTGAGTTTGAGAAAACTGCTATAGACATAGTCAAGAATGAGAAGAACAAAAGATTGCAATTTAAGTAGCAGTTGGAACGAAATTACGCAGTCTTCTCAATGATGCTATGGACGCAAAAAGACGTCGACTGATGTATTGTAGCTGAACGGTCCACGAAAATGTTTTCTCTATGTATGTATATCCCCAGATTCTTAAGATTTAAAAAAGATTTAAAGGAATAAAAACACCTGCAAATGTGGAATCATTGACGAATTAATCCTAAAAATCAGTCTAGAGTTGCCGATAATTGTAGCTTAAGTTTTTACGGGATGAACCTTAAGACCATACGTTATAGTAGTAGCATTCTGATATTGCAACTAGGTCCTTTTTAATATTTGCTATGCCTAACGATAGATTTTCAGGCTTCACTTGAGAGTAGATTTGCAAATCATCTGCAAAAAGGTGGTAGAAACTTGAAATAGTTTTAGATATTGCGAAATTAAGGCAGCGATAGCCTAGTGGAGAGACCGACAGACTGCGCACCAATGACTTTTCGAAGTTAAGTGCGTATTGATTGAATTCATAAAAAATGAGAAGAGCAGAGGACAAAGAACGCCACCCTGAGGTACACCCGCAGTATTGTCGCACCAGGAAGAGAGTTTCATCCAGATGGACACGCTGCCGGCGGCCAAACAGGTAACTACGAAATCAGACAATCACGGATGGAGATATGCTAAGAGACTTAAAAGGGCAAGGAGAACATCGAAGTCAACGGTGCGGTGTTCAAAGCATTGCTGAAATTCAACCAATATGAATGTAAAGGATTGAGGATGTTATTTTTAATAAGGAATTAGTATAGTTTCAATCAGCAAAATGCACGCGCACGTATATTTAAAAGTGTACGTGCATGTATACGTAAAAGTGTACGCACAGTACGCAAGATACGCCTAAGTATATGTGCGTGTTCATGTAAGCTCACTCGCGTGCTTGTTTGCTTGCCACATGTAGGCATGTGACCAAAGTGTAATTTACTACGAAATTTTGTATGGATTGCGCCATCTTTTAAACACGCACAATCGATGACAAACTAAATGTAACGTGCCTTGGCGGACAGCATATGTACCTTGGGGAGGGCGAGTCGGCTCGTTGCACAGGCTTCTTCCTTTCCATCTTCCTCTTAAGAAAATCCTGGCTCCGCCTCTCCCCTCCCCTTGAACAGAATCTTGGGTACGGACCTGCCACCTAGAACTTGTCTCGCACTATGCATGATGGTGTCTATACACCACGAAATATAAAATGAAATAGTGTGTGGTGTACCTTGGCGAGTGCTAGCGCGTGCGCGTCGGCCTTGTTCCTGGCGACGCGCTCTTCCCGCAGCGCGTCCCTGAGCGCCGCCAGCACGCGTTCGCAGCCCGCGTGCAGCGACTGCAGCTGCGTGAGGGAGGTGTGCATCTCGTCGAACTGACTGCGCACTGTCGCCACCGCCTCCGCTAGTTCGTCACGCTCCTCCCTGAATTATCCATCAATCGTCATCATCATCGTCTTAGCACTATTCCAGTCATCCAAGACTTTCACCTACTTCCAAGTGTCACCCACTAATCTAACCGGATTTGACGGAATATTAACTTTCCCATAGAGCGAATGACGCCTGACTACCGTAATTCATAGAGATAGCGATATTCTGACACGATATAAGCAGGGCCGAACCTTCCCTATGTGCAATGTGTGCGGCGCACACAGGCGCCAGGGTGACAGGGGCGCCGCGCGCCGAGATATGCGTTAATTATAACACTTATTTTCGAAAAAGGATGCCAAAAAAGGCGCTTCACAGATTTCGCACACAGGCGCAGTGGCGTAGGAGGGGCAAATAATTTAGGCCGGAACTGTTAGGTAACGACTAAAAAAAAAAAAAGGTCATCCGCCATACGCCACAGCACAGGCGCTTCATACATAAGGGTAGGTGATATCGATATTACGACAACGTAATTGTATGAGACAAACGTGTGTGGGCAAGTCGGTCGCGGCCGACCTCGTAGGACATTCGTCAACCAAATTGGTGACGTTTTGAAAAATGTCCTCAGCACCTGGAACCGGCGAGCATGTATGAAAAGAGTAATGAATGTTGAGGAAGCGCCGCGTGAGGTTTGTAAGGATAGAAGCAAGTGGCGTTCCGTTGTCTCTGCCTACCCGACGGGAAAAAAGCGAGAGTATAGGTATGCATACATGTATATAAAGGCGTTATTGTATGACACAAAGAAGGATGACAATTCCCAAAATCAAAAACCGTGCGTTCTCAAAAAGTTCTATGGGGTACTTTTCAGGAAAGCTTATTAAATTTGGGATCCTTCGGGATCAGTGACAGATATTAAGGCATACGCCTTGGCAACATGGCTTGTGCTTAAATTTTTTAAAGAATGTCTTTGCAATCATTGACAAAAAATGACAGGTTACCACAATATTTATTGACACTAGCCAGGCATTTCACTTTGTAGATCACGCCATATAAGCAGATTTATGTATGGGTTGTCATACTAAGGTAAGACCCTAGCATTAATAAAAGCTATTCTCTTAAACAAATAAAATGCATAGAGATTGCCTGTACAAACAAAACATCTAATTCAAGAAGAGTTTCTGAGATTCGATGTGCATCAGGGGACTATCTTAGGGCATTTAATTTTCTGCTCTATATTAAGGACACACTAAAATATCATCAAATTCATAGTACAATATTTATAGACAATTCTATCGATATATAATGGTATTGGTGATTCCAGTTTCTTACTTCAAAAGATCGATTTGCTCAATCAGTTCCTTTGTATCCTGAGTTATTTCCATTCCTTCCTGCAACGACTTTATCTCACTATCTTTGGCATGCAACATGTTTTTCACTCTCAATTTATATGCTTCCCAGTCCTTTTCCAAACGTCTACATTCTTCGGTACTTCTAATCAAATTACTTTGTAGATCTGATATAGTTGATTGTGCATGTCTTAAATCATTTTCTAATTTCGTTTGAGCGGATTCCTTTTGATTATTTTTTTGGTGTAGCTCCTCACATCTACAAAAGTATTTAACAGTTTATAAAAACAGCAAAAGTATTTAAAAGTTTATCAAAACATCAAAATTATTTTTGTGATATGTTTAGCAGAACTTATATTATTTGATAACCACAAATAATCGATGATAATTTGCGACCAGTTGAGTAGGTGCCTGAATAGCTTAGATTTACAAATTAATCCGATAGATGCCTATTGTCAGATGCAAAAACATTTTAGCTACTAAAGTAATATAAAACTTACTTCTCTTCTAAATCCTTATTCCTACTCCTTAGCACATCAAGTTCATCCTGCAATACTTTGTTTTTCTCCCTGTAAGTAGTCACTTCTGTGCTGACGAGGTCTTGAAGCCTTTGTTTGAACTGTTCCATCTGTGATGATAATGTCTCCCTCTCTAGATTAGCTTTCTGATTCAGTAGCTCAGTTGTTTCTAGCTGGATGTGAGTAGTTTGAAGTTCTGCAAAGAAAAACAATCGTCTGAAGTATAGATATTTTCAGAGCAGCTTGCCAGATGGTAATGTATCGTCCATATTGTCACAAATCTGCCCGATTGTTTTTCCACCATATTGTCGACAACCACATAGTCGCAACAACTCTATCAATAATACTTGGGAGGAATGCATGATTCGCGCCCAGTGCATAGCTATCCAGTATCCTCTCAGAATTAACTGCATCCTCGAAAATTCGCACATCAATATCGCTGTGTGAAGATGTCGTATTTCAGAGTTGTTATTGTATACAGTAGCAAGATGATTATTATAATTCAAACCACTCAGTCAGTCAGGTAGTCTCAGAGACACTATGAGTAATGCACAAAACCCATGCATTGTATTTATAAAACAAATCTACCTTGTCTATCTACATCATTACCATCCTCAGTTTTGCGCACCCTTTCCAGTAGTTGACCCAACTCGCTGTTCATTACATTCAATTCATTCTTCAACATAGCATTTTCCACCTCCAAATTTTGCATCTTGAATGTGCATTCACTATCATCATTTTTCACAACTTCCAAGTCTGTAGGCAAGCTGTGCCCTGAAATGTGTAATTCGAATAATATATTCAAAATTGCATTTTTTTATACATTAGAAAAAAATAATGAAAAGAGAAACAAAATATTTATAGAGATAAAGTAGCCAAAAGAAAACAACATGTTTATGTTATTTTCAATTAGAAAATTAATAACTATGTCAAAATAGGACTGTTAGAAAATCATAGGTACATCATCATCATGTCTGCCTAGAGACGTCCTCTACTGGACATAGGCCTCCCCCAAGGTTCTCCACACAGACCAATAGATAAGACCAAACACAGACCAAAGAAATTATAGAGGATAGGTACAAAACAAATTGTTGGTGTTATCAGATTAGATTTGTTTTACAATTAATATTATGAAGATTACTGATAAAAAATCACATCCTTGAGATAATGCTTTATCCAATTAGAACATTAATGGAAACAATTAAATTTTTAACAAATATTCACATAAAAAGAAAGAAACAAAACAAATTTTGGTTTACAAGCTTTGGGGTGATACAAATCATCTAGCATTGCATGGAGCGGATCAATTAGGCAGTCTGAGGGTCTCAAACACACAATCCTACATCTGGGACTAAACTTCCCTAACTCAAAGATAAACATTATACTTACTTCTCTCTCTTTGCTTCTTATTACAAAAGTGATCAATAACATCATTGTCTCTGACATCGCCAACCAATGTTTTCGGGCAATGGTTTAAGTTGTAATGTTGACTGTTTCTTACTGGTGACTTTCTGTTACGCACCAATTTCTCTGGAAACTCCTTTGTGTGTGAATGTGATTGAATATTAGACATAGGCGAGGATTTAGGCGAAGGTGGAATCCTGACATCAGGTATAGGGGCAGCCTTTTTCTGGCTACGTAGCGCCGGCCGCCTTCTTTGACTCCAAGGAGTCTCCGATTGAAGAGCGACAGTATATTCGTTTTTTTCATGTTTCTTTTTTGGGCCACTATGGTTACGTAGAGCCACACCAGTTTGCTCGTCCAAATTGTTAAGAAGGCTTTCAGCCTTCCCGGCGAGGTCGGAGAACCATGACATTTATATTATTTCGATTTACCTGAAAACAAAAGTATACATTCATTATGATTTTCCTTTTGACGCTTAGCTCTACATTTGTAACTATTTTATTTGAGATTCACGTGAAATGCGTTGCACGTACCGGTCATTGAGAAAATTGCCTATAACAAAGGTACTCTGTGGGCTGAATTACAAATTTTGTTCAATTTATAAATTTTGTTCAAAACATCGCAATGACACGTAAACATCGGTCAATCAAATCCACTGCAAGAAATGTTGCCAGATGTTTCAAATTCATTATGTGGACTAAGCGATATTGCAAAAATTCCCATTGCAACATATCCTATTTATATGTCTATCCGTAATTTAAATAAAACTGAATAATAGTTTAGCATTTCCTGCTTAGCGAAATCATGACGCTGCAGGGATGTAGCTAGAGTAGAATTTGAGGTAGGGCATCACTGGTTACAGGTAGAGTGAAAGTAAAAAAAAATATCAAAATTGATCTGCTCCGAAGCGCAGGCTTCTAAATCAATCACCATGTATATCAATGCCCTACCTTCAATGTACCAAAAACTAGGATAGAAAAATTTATCTTAATTTTTTGATATTTTTAAGGTAGGGCATTGTGATTTCAAGGTAGGGCATTGCCCCACAATGCCCCCCCCCCCCTCCTCCAGCTACGGCCATGTGACGCTGTGCCACAGAATAGATAGTACTAACGTAAAGAAGCATCACTTCTCAAACCAATTTATTGAAATTGCGACTCTTGCTACTAAGCAACAAAGTGCAAATCAGCTCGCATAAGCACTCAGTGCCTAACACGATATTCACCTAACCGTTCCCGCTCTTTTCTAACATATAACGCTGTCGATAAAGGTGCTCGTTATATTACATAGCAGAAAAAAACGCCGTTTACAAAATATAGCAGAAGCAGTATGCTATTTATTTTCACTCCAATCTGCTATGCTATCCGTTTTTAATATATTTTTTTTATATTTTGACGAAGGTTACTTGAGTATAGACAAGTAACGCCATCTATGCAAAAATGCGATATTAATACAATCTGATGGCATATGGTAAAATGATCTTACCTGTTACTTCTATTGCGTCGCCACAAGATTTCATCGTGTCTTGTATATTTATATTAACCCTAGAAGCCTAATCTACGCCTGTGAGGCGCACACATAAACAAAAATGTATAACATTTTTGTAACGGTTGAAACTAGCGCATTGTGCTCTTTCACCAACTCAGTGGCCACTAGGAGCTACTTGATACTTGATGATACTTGATGGCACGGGCTGTTTCCGCAACTCCACGTCTTGGCGTGTATTTTGCGTGCGGGTGGGAATGGTGTCGTCACTCGAGCCACCCCAGCTCTTCGAGGAAGGCCAGCAGACTCTTGATGTGGCCCACGGCCTCCCTCAGGGTGCTGTATCTGCTCAGGTACTGCTGCCTGTACTGTGCAACCTCAGGGCAGTCGAGGAGCAGGTGGGCTGCCGTCTCGTCTGCTGCCATACAGGCCCTGCACAGCGGGCTGTCGGTGATACCTATAGTAAATAGGTGTTTATTAAAGAATCCGTGTCCTGTGTAGGCGGCCGTGACTGTCCGTAGTTGTTGTTTGGACAGCCGGAGGATTTGTTTAGCTATCTTACCGTCTACTGCGGGAAGAGCCTCCTTGGCCTGCCTACAAGTTTCAATACCAATCCAGGACTGGTTGTGTTTGGTCCTGGTCCTATTTCTTACCAGGTTGCGATAAAAACCAGAAGGGAGGGGAATAATGGGCTCGGGTCCCACCACCTCTAAAGTGGCCCCTCTTCTGGCAAGTACGTCGGCTGCGTCATTCCCTCTTGAGCCACTGTGGCCCTTAATCCATTGCAGTGTTAATTTGTTTAGTTTACCTACCTCTGTTAGTTTCTGGTGGCATTCAAGCGTGAGCGCCGAGGTGACAGTATGGCTTTTGAGGGCTGAGAGGACAGCCTTACTATCTGAGAGGATCCTAATGGACCGTTCCCTTACCTCACGTGCCATGATTGCTGTGGCAGCTAGGATTATGCCAAAACATTCGGCCTGGTAGACCGTGTTGTAGGCTCCCAGCGGTGCTGCGATGTTGATGTTTAGGTCCTCGGAGAAAACTCCTGAACCCGTACCTGTATCTGTTTTAGACCCATCTGTGAAGATCGTGAGCTCGTTGTGGTTAACTGCTCCTTCGTGTATGTCCTCGTACAGTTGGATTTTGTATTTCTTGTCGAAAACAAATTGTTTCGGTATACGGTCGCCAATGGCTTGTGTAATAGGAACTTCTTTAAAGAGTGTATTTAAGTTGTTAGTGTGCGGTGTGTTGGTGTCTTTCCAGAGCTTCAGGGCTCTTAGCCGGACTGCCGACATCGTTGCTTCCTGTTGTATGAACAGGTGCAATGGAGGCAGGTCCAGCAACACTTCAAGTGCCGCTGTTGGCGTTGTTTTCATACAGCCCGTGGCCGCTAGGCATGCAAGTCTTTGAAGCTTCTGAAGCTTGTTGGCGGCCGTTATTAGGTTGGTCCGAGGCCACCACACTACTGCGCCGTAGCTTACCATCGGACGTATTATTGTCTTATAGAGCCATAAGACAATTTTGGGGGATAGGCCCCATCGTTTACCTATCATCTTCTTGCACTGCCAGAAGATGATGCTGGCTTTATTGAGCTTATTTTCCATGTGGCTGTTCCATGTCAATTTGCTGTCGAGAGTGACGCCCAGGTACTTGACCTCGGTAGACAGCTTAAGCTCTGTATCAAATAGCCTGGGCAATCGGTAAGTACCCAGCGCGCGCTTGTGTGTGAACATAACTAGTTCGGTCTTGGTCGGGTTTACAGATAATTCGTACTCATTACACCACCACTCTACTATGCGTAGGGCTTGTTGGGTTAGGTCGTACACTGTACTGGTTACCTTACCTGAGGTGAGTATGGTTAGATCATCTGCATAACCTATTGTAAAGAAGTATCTCGCGTTGAGTTTGTCTATGAGTTCATTGATGACTAAGTTCCACAATAGCGGGGAGAGTACACCTCCCTGCGGGCACCCTTTAGTTATCAAGGCTGTCTGAGTGTCGCCTTGCAGGCGCACTACCCTTTTGCTGAGCATGTTTTGGATCCACTGTATGAGCATCTGGTCCACACCATGCCTGGCTAGGGCGTTGCTTATGCTGGAAAAGTTTGTCTTGTCGAAGGCTCCTTCTATGTCGATGAAGGTGCCCAGGCAGATGCTTTTTTGTTGTATAGCAGCTTCTATCTGGTTCACGACCTGATGTAAGGCCGATTCCGTCGATTTCCCTGAGCTGTATGCATGTTGGTTGGCATGTAAGGGTAGGTGCTTAAGAGCCCCACTTCTTAGTTCCCTCTCGCAAAGCCTTTCCAAGGCTTTAAGCATGAAGGAGGTGAGGCTTATTGGTCTAAAGGACTTTGCATGGGTATAGTCTGTTTTGCCTGGTTTTGGTATGAAGATTAGTTTAACTTCCCTCCACCTCTTCGGTATATATCTGAGGGCCAGGCTAGCCCTCATAATTGCCAGGAGTCTTTTAAGGACAGGTTCTCCTCCCCATTGTAATAACCCTGGGAAGATGCCATCCAGTCCGGCTGCTTTGAAGGGGTGGAAGCTATCGATGGCCCATCGGAGTTTTTCTTCTGTGACCACGTTGTTTGCGTGTCTCCATTCGTGTTCGGTCGCCACTGTTGGTGTATCGTGCCACGTTATTACCGGGGTGAGGACGCAGCCTGGGAAGTGTGTTTCGAGTAGGACGCGTCTTGTCTCCTCCTCCGATGTGGTGTATGTGTTATCCGGTTTACGGAGAGTACCTGGTGCAACCGTTGGTTGTTGGGCCAGTAGTTTCCTTACCCGGTTTGCTTGTTGGCAAGATTCAATGCTCCCACAGAATTTTCTCCATCCCATGGTGCGTCTGAATCTGAGGCATTTCCTGTAGTCTGATTTGGCCGCTTTATAAGCGTCCCAATCTGCGTCCGCGCTTGTGTTCATTGCCCTATTTAGAGACTTTCTTACCTTCTTGCGCTTACGTTCAAGTTCAGCGCCCCACCAGGGTTGTTTCCCCGGGGTTGAAGGCGGAGTGGTTTCCGGGCAAGCTGCATAATAGCTGTCAAGCATCGACTGCGTCAGTATACATACCTGATCGTCGATCTGTACAGTGTCACCCAGTACCGGCGGCGTGGCCGTAAGGGTAAGTTTCTCTTTAAGTAGTAGGACATACTTTGCTTTGTCAGTGTTGTGTGGTTTCCTGCGGGGCTGTGTGGGCTGTATATCGACTTTTATGGAGAAGCTGATCCATCTGTGGTCTGAGCATGATGCCTCTTTCGAGACGTGCCATCCCTTGATGCGTTCAGCCGCTCCTTCTGTTGCGAGAGTTAAGTCGATAATTGTCCGACTACTTTTAGTGACGAAGGTGGGCTCCGTACCTGTGTTTAATAGGGTAAGATTAGTGGTGAATAAGTATTCAACCAATGACATACCTCTGTTATTGTTGCAGTCCATGCCCCACATTTGGTGGTGGGCATTGGAGTCCGTTCCTATTACGACCTCCGTATTGGTTCTCTCGCACTGGTTAACCAGACGCGTGAGGTCGAACGGAGGCGGGTCTTCGGCCTCGGGCATGTAGACCGATGCGAAAACGACCGCTATACTCCTTGGCTGCTGTATTATTTCGATTTGTATTGCTGTGATGTCTCTGGAACAGAACTCCATTAAAGCTTGGGCTCTGATGTTTTTAGTTGTAAGTATGCAGGTTCTTGGATGTGTGTGGTCAGTAGAAGAGTAAATCTTACCTCCCAGACTGGAGAGGCCTCTAATGAGGCCACCCCTTATCCAAGGTTCCTGGATGAGCACGATGGCTGAATGTTGGACCTCCATCCACTTGCGCAGTTGCGCAGTGGCCGTTTGGCTATGATGGAGGTTGATTTGTAGGCAGCTGACGTCACTAGGCAGAGGGTTCATCTGTGGGTGATGTCCCCTCCCCCCCGACCCTCAGCTGCGTTAGGCCAGCCAGGATGTCGCCGGCCTCCACCCCGTCGTCCCGCCGCACCGGACTCAGGAGCAGGCTCTCATCTTCCGAGTTTCCCTCGGCTGACGGGCCAGCCTCCGAGCCAGACGCGGCCGGCTCTGACGGGCCGGATTCCGCGGAGCATCCTGACTGGGTGTTTGAGACTTGCTGTGTGGAGTTGTCGCATCCCGGAGGATGGTCGACATACTTGCCTGTAGAGTCCCGGAACCGGACGTAGACTGCGCCCAGCCCCAACGCGAGGCGGCGCTCGTTCTGCACCAGGACTGGGACTTGTTCCTCCGGGACGCCCACGACCAGGAACCACCCACCTGACTGTCTCTCCGAGTGCAGCAGAGACCATTTGTCGACCGCCAACCAGGGGTTCTGGAACTCCAGAGCTCGACCTACGTCGCGCACGTCGTCCCAGACTCCCTGTTCGTTCGGAACAACAACGCCGCACCGCACTCTCTTCGGGGCCTCTTCCTGGCCCCTAACCTCCAGTTCGAAGCCCGGTGGTGGGACCAGGAGAGAGACCGCCTCCGTCAGCCAGGTACGCGTTGCCTCGTCGGCGCACCAGAGTTTGAGGACCCCGTCCGCGTACATGGGTTTCCCGGTGAACGCAGGGGCGGGGCGTTTTGGGGTTTTAGTCGACCAGGCGTCACTCAGGATCTTCCTTTGAATCTCCGTGAGTATCCGGTCCACGAACTCCTTCGGCAAGTTCCCTGTGCGCTTGCATGTTACTGCAACGCCCAGAGATGCCTTGGAGGCCTGTGCATAGGACTTACCTTTTATCGTGGAGGAGTCGAGGCGGGGCTTCTTGTGCTCCCCTCGAGGCGAGCTGGTCTCGTTGAGAGCACGTTTGGCCTCACCTCTTTCCTTGTTTCCGACAGTTTTACCTGCCGTGTTTCCTGGTGGTGCTGGGGCTGGATGCCGTCCAGGGTGACCAGCCCGCCGCTTGGCGGCAGGCGGCTTCCCCGTACTGCCTCCGGTCTTCGTACACCCCCTACTGCTGAGCGCGGGCTGCGCGCTGGTCACATTACTGGGACCTGCGATAGCGGCCTGCTCCGCTGTTTTTGTAGAGGCAGCACCGGCTGCGGCAGCGGTTTGTGCCGCCTTCCGCCTTATTGCCAGGCGCTGTCTCTTGTTTTTGTTTGCCCTCTTTTTCTTCGCAGAGCTGGTAGCAGCGGGGCCACTCGGTTGTGTAGTGGGCGGGTGTTGGGCAGGATTGGTGGTCTTGCCCTTACCCTTGCCCTTGTGGTGGCTTACCACTTGCCAGCCTGCGAAGGAGGAGTCGTCTGCCCGCTTGATTTCAAACGGGCTGACGATTGTAAGGACGGGACCAGTACTAGCGTTAGCCAGCGCTGAAGTCTCGTCCTTGGGGGATGGTTTAACACCTGCAGCCGAGGCCACGGCGTCAACCATCTGTTTGGTTTTGGTTGATGCGGCGGGAACAGCTTTCGCTGACCCCGTCACAGTTGGGGTAATATTAGGATTTTCGGTATCCATGCAAGTTTACTAAGACTTCATCCCTCTGGCTTCCCACCCTCCATGGAGCCCGCATCAGGGAACGTCATACCGGACGTTAGGATTACCAGAGGGATATAGGAACGCGGGGCTGGTTTACAGCACGACTTCGGGCGCCCGCTTGGGTCAACGGCCTGAGCCGAGTTACCAACTCTAGCCGTCATTCCTCGCTTGCGCCCTCCGTATAGCCTTCACCCACCTCATCAACAGCCGAAATAAATCCCGACTGCTGATGTGGACCCTACGTCCCTAGCCTGTGGCCCTCTGACGGGACACGATGGCCATTTCCCCCGCTGCGGCTCACAGCGGGGGCTACCGTTTAGCTTGAAATCAGGACCAAAGAGGGCGTGTTGCCTCACGGTCACATTACCGCCAGCGCCGCTCGGCTCAACCCCCCAGGACTCCGTCATCCCCGCGTACGGCGCTCGACTGCGCAGGTCCTAGCGCAGGTGGTCAGCTACTCTTACCCGTGACTTTTTACTACGAGCCCACACCCTCCCGACCACGAAGGGGCGTGATGAAGAGATGTGTTCCTGTATGTGGATGTGTGCGCGCATGT